>JASBNA010000052.1:0-312500 GCA_038087015.1 Cerrena zonata | reverse complement strand
TCAGTCTTGAGCTTAATAATGCTCTGTAGCGTGATATGAATACGATTTATATATATTTTAGGTTGATCCTGATGGAATTCTTTTTTCGAACCAGTCGAATTTCCCAGCATTATACCACAAATTGCTTCTGGTGATATTGGAACACCGAAAGAGATACTTACCTGACTCTTTAAACTGGTATTTTAGTAGTTTTGTAAGAGACCGATTTTTTGAAAAAGTTACTTTTGGATTCGAGTGATCGAAACTTTAAACTTGCATAATCCGCTCACATGGTGGGAGCAAGAACCCATTTCTTTTTAAAACCTGATTGGAATCAATTTCAATGGTTGGTTCAAGCGGACGAAAGTCAATATTCTCTGACTATTTCACGGTAAGTTCCTTCAGCGAGAATCAGTTCATTCAATTGGAGTTCTGGTGGATAGTGATCTCTTATAGGTGTTTTGAAGAAAACGTCTGGAGGCCTCATCAAACTCAAAAGCCTAGTTGAACTAGATTCCATATAATCTATTATCCTATGATTTGGGCAATTGAAGATTCTTCAAATCCAATTATAATCTCCTCTATATTGGCTTTTTTCGCAATTTTAACCACCAACGTTCCTGTAATAACATCACCGGTGGTAAGCTCTCTTTTAGCGTCTTTAAGAAGTATTTCAAGTTTAACTGGTTTCATCTTTGGTTACTAAAATTGAGCTTAGACAGACATCAATTTCTTTACATAGAGTACGGCTTGTACCTCGACCTATGACGTACACTAAAAGATCTGTACGCCGCCTAATCAGTCATGAAATAACTTTTGCTGCAATTTCGAGAGAATAAACTTCTTTGTTGGAACCTCGATACTAACTTAGCTTTTTTGTAGATCATATTGAAGTTTGTGTGGAGAGCTCTGGAAATATGCAGCGGGAGTAAATACTCAGCATGTTTCAAACTTTGTTCAAAGCTTATTCTACTAGTTTGCAGCAGGAGTTTAGAATGTTTATAGTACTAAATTTATCTTTGGTGCTAAGGATGTTTAATAGAAAATCAATCCTTTCATGATTCTTTGTATTGTAATTCAATCTTCATAATCAGATTTGGCTTATTAACATTTGTTCTATTGTGATATTTTAGAACTTGTTTCGAACTTTTCCTGAAAGGTTTTGACTTTTTATTCTATTTTGTTGACCACTCTAGTCTTTATAGGAAAAAGAAGTCACTTATACTTTAATAAATCATTTTAGATGACGTCCTTTCCGTGCTTTTTATTGTGTGTCAAATGTGCAATCATCAATGTTGGGGGCACTGAATTTAATGAATATCCTTCATTGTAATTTTACTGATCGGGACCCACCACTGGCAAGCTGAATATTTCATTCATGGTTAAGTAATTGGAAGCACGTCATATAATTTGGAAAACAAGTCATATAAGTTGGATAAGAAGTTAAGTTACTTTAGGTCGATGTCCCAGGGATAAAAAAATTGATCTCTCTTTTTTCAATTTGTTTTTGATATAGATACGACGACAAGATGTTTTGCAATGATTGATACGAAAGATTAAATACGTAGAGAGTTTGAATGATAAAAGTTTGAAAAGCTCATTTCAGATTGATTTTGATATAGTTTGTCAGAAAAATTTTGCATACTTTTTGTCAAATTCAACAAAAAAATGGAAAAAATCCTGAAAATCACATTTATTGAATAAGAGACTAATTGTTATCATTTACATGTCTTGGACTTGAAAGGTCTTTCACATGAAGAGAATTAAGCTAACAATTGAATATGAGCACCAATACGTACAAAAACCACCTTATGGACTTGATTTTAAATCCTTTTTCACTGGTTCCTTTAAATCTAAGATTTTTCACTTGAAACAAAAGGAAGCTGATTTGAGTTAGAGCAAAATGTCAGTTTTACCCTCTGCAGTTCATATTTTGATGATATTATCCATTTTAAACCATCAAATGAGGATCGAACTTTTTTTGATTAGAATAACTTCGGTTGGACTTTAGAATAGCCTCAGTAAGCATTGATAATTTAAAATCCATTGAATAGCCTCAATAAGAAGAAGCTTGAAAGTGGTGTTCTTTATTTTCTCCCAAGGCACAGATTTGAATCATCAAAAGTAACATAGGGCTATTGAAAACGTCAAGCAGTGCAAGTATATACCGGAGTCAGACGTTGAAGTAAAATGATTAAATTACTAGTTCAAGAAGCCAATATTCAATACGTTGATGCGTCAGTAACTTTCTTAGGAGACATCCATGGCCAATTGCATGATTTACTCACGCTATTTGAGGTAGGAGAGTTACCAGATACACAGGATTTATTCTTGGGATATTCTGTTGACTGAGGATTTTATTCATTAGAAAGTTTGTTGTTACTGTTGAGTTATAAAGAAAGATATCCAGATATCGCCTTGATAAGGGGCAACCATGAACTGTGACAACAGTGTATGAATTTTACGATGAATGTATACGAGATAAAAAGTCATAGTAAGAAGCGTTTGTATTGGCCAATCAAAAAAGCTGGATATTAGTTTCTTATTGACAAATATTCAAAGTATTCTTGGGATTAGTGTAGATCGCTTTTTGATTCGTTGTTTCCAATATAAGCAAAGTATAGTGAAAGGTTGCATCCATTTTACAACATAAATTACCAGATAATTAGTAATTTTGATATAGTTAAAACATTACTCTCTATCTCTGTATCTTTTTTGACAAGCCTGCCTTGCAGATTCACTGCAATTATTGTCATTGAACTATATTTCTAATTATCGAGTCCATTATTGTATTATATGCTTACGTAGAGCTCAATGAATAAAGAAATACCGATTTAAACATTCACTGCTACCTGGTAACATTAAATATATCCGATAAGAAAAAATGAAGCCAGAGAACCTTGTCATTGATATTTGCAGGCTTATTCTGCCTGTGACCATAAACCAAGCTAATTAACCTTCGAAAAAATCAAATGACAACCTCACCAACTCCTGAAAATTGAAGCCTCATCTAACGTTAACTATTTAGTACTCACAAAAGACTTCACTAAGCCCCGTAGTCATCTTAATTCACCAAATGCCACTGATTGTCTCTGATTCAATAGCCAAAAGCACTACAACATTTTACCCAAAATGAAAAAGACTGCGAAATTACTGCAAAAAACAAAAAAAAAAAAAACAGCGAGGTACTCAGTTTAATGGTGGAAAAAACCCTCAAAGAAATCAAAACATTTCACCAAAGACAAAATCCCTCAACTTTTATTCACAACCTCTAGTCTTTCATTAGAGGGATTTATCTCATTCGTCAGATGAAAATAGCTCAAGGTCAAGAGGAATATCTAGATTGGGACATTGAAATCAATTCTCTCGTTGAGTTTATTCTTTTTGCGAATGTAAGAAGTTAGTTGAACGGCGAAATAAACTTTGAGTTATGGACCAAAGGGCCATTAAAGGGTTATGTAGTTCAATTCACCAGCGTAATTAATTGAACGTGCTTTCTGAAGCCGTATGAAGGAATTTGGTGTAGATATATAAAGTGAAATGACGCTTAGGTTAATATAATGGTTTAAAAAGTTTGTATTGAACAAATTCAACAAAGAAAGACAATAGTAAATCAAGAAGAAAATGGCTTCAGTAAACTCAGATTTTTCGAAAAAACGTTTGGACGAAGACGAAGAAACCACCGTTGGGGAAGCACAGGAAAGGATCCAGTTTGATATTGAAAATCCTTCAAGAAAACGTTCTAATAAACCTCCTCTTAATAGACGTTCGTCTATTTTCCAAATCAAAGAGAAGATAGCTCCAGATAATGTATTGCCTGGTGTTTATAAGACGGTGTCACATCAAATCGATGCTAATTCTCAAATCGATTACTCCCAGTCAAGAAAGCACGATAACGCAGAACCTCCTTTGGTAGATTATACTTGGAATGTCGAACCAATCGATCAAATCGTTGCAACATTGTCTTCTGATGCTGCCAATGGTTTAACTACTTCAATTGCAAACGAACATGCTAAAAAGTATGGTGAAAATGTTCAATCAAAACCTCCTTCAAATTTACTCAAGAAACTTTTCATTTATTTTTTTGGTGGATTTGGTATTTTGTTATTTGCCGGTGGTATATTGTGTATAGTTTCTTGGAAGCCTCTAGGAAGTCCTCCAGCTGTTGCTAATTTGATTCTTGGTATTGTTCTATTGGTTGTCTTTCTTTCCCAAGCTCTTTTCAACTTTTGGCAAGATTTTTCAAGTTCAAAAGTTATGGATTCTATCTATGATATGATCCCACTCGACTCTCATGTTATTAGAGATGGTCAATCAATAATTATTCCTGCTAAGGCCTTGGTTCCTGGTGATTTGATTTCAATTCAATCTGGTGATAAAGTTCCTGCTGATATTAGAATTTTCCAAAATTCTAATGATTTAATGTTGGATAAATCTGTTTTAACCGGTGAATCTAAACCTTGTTTTACTCATTCAAACCCTGATCCATTATACAGCTCCAATTATCTCGAAAGTAATTGTATTGCAATGCAAGGTACTTCTTGTGTAAGTGGGAATGGTCTTGGTATTGTGGTTTCCATTGGTGATGCAACAGTGTTTGGTCAAATTGCTAAAATGTCTTCCAAACCAAAGAAAGGATTGACACCAGTTCAAATTGAAATCCTCAGATTTGTTATTTTAACTGTAATTATCATTATTTCTTTGGTGGTTTTAGTTATTATTCTTTGGGCTGCTTGGTTAAGAAAAGATTATCCTAACTGGATTAACGTACCTACCTTGATTGTTGACATTGTTTCAGTTGCAGTTGCTTTTATGCCAGAAGGGTTACCTATTGCTTTAACAACTTGTCTCATTATCACAGCTGGTGCTATGCGTAAGAATAAAATCTTATGTAAATCACTTTCGGTTGTTGAAACTTTAGGATCAGTTAGTGTTTTATGCTCCGATAAAACTGGTACTTTAACAAAAAATCAAATGTTTGTTACCAATGTTTATTGCAATAAAAAGGAATCTGAACCTTCCGAAGAGAAGTTCGATGAAGGTTTGGATACTCTATACACAGTTGCTGGTTTGTGTAATGATTCAACCTCTGGTTCTAACCTTTCAGGTAATGCAACTGATCAAGCTACTTTCAAGTTTTCGGAAGGCTTTTCCTTAAAGAATGAGTTATCTGCTAAATGGTTCAAGAGGAGTGAATTGTCATTTAATTCTAAGAATAAGTTCATGGTGAAATTGTTAGAAGCTACATCCCAAACTGGTTGGGAACTGATTGGATTGAATGGTGACCCAAGTGATCATTATTTAATGGCTATTAAAGGTGCTCCAGATATATTATTGAATAAATGTTCTTTAACAACCGAGGCTGGTATACTCGAGCCTTTGAGTGATGAATATAAACAGAATATTTCATCAGTTCAAACCAACTGGGCCAAAAATGGTAGAAGGGTTATTCTTTTGGCTGCTAAAGTGATTCCAAAGGAAACTTTCAGCGAGCAGATATTGACTGATAGTTTGAAGTCAACTGAAATTATTACTGATATGATGAATGAACAAAGTCCTGAGTTAATTTTTGTTGGTATGATTGGTTTATGTGATCCTCCAAGAGATGGGATTAGGGATACTACTGAGAGTTTGAAATCAGCCGGTATAAAAATTGTCATGATTACTGGTGACTTTGAATTGACTGCTGTTTCTATCGGTAAACTGTGTGGAATTGTCTCTGATAACGAAGGTGTTGACAATATTGGAGATTTAGATAAACAATATTATGTTGATCAAAAAGCAAAAGAATTGCCTAATCTTGAAAATGAGATCGACCGTGCTATTGCTATATCCGGTCATGATATGAATTTTTTGAATGATAATCAATGGGATCAACTCACCAATTATAAAGAAATAATTTTTGCTAGAACTACCCCAGAGCAAAAATTAATGATTGTTAACCAATTCCAAAAAAGAAAACATATAGTAGGTATGATTGGTGATGGTATTAACGATGCACCATCTTTGAGAGCAGCTGATGTTGGTATTTCATTAAAAGATGGATGTGATATTGCTAAAGAAGCCAGTGATTTAGTTCTTTTAGAGTCAGTTCATGCAATTGTTGAAGCTTTAAAATTTGGTAGATTAGTCTTTGAAAATTTGAAGAAGACTTTGGCTTATCTTTTACCAGCTGGTACCTATTCTGAATTATGGCCAATTCTTCTTAATGTTATATTTGGGTTACCTCAAGTTTTATCATCTTTCAACATGATTATCATTTGTTGTCTTACTGATTGTTTAGGTGCTATAACATTAGCCTTTGAACCAAGTGAAAAGAACATGCTATTTAAAAAACCTCGTATTTTATCAAAGGAAAGGTTGGTTGATTATAGATTGATCTTACATTCTTACTTTATTGTGGGGACATTCTATACATTCACATCAATGTTGGTTGCATTTTTAAACTTTCAAAGACATGGTATCCCATTCAGTAAACTTACATTATCTTACGGTGCCACAGATAACTTGCCAAACTTTGAAGATATCAGTTCCATGTCTTCATCAATCTACTTCGTCAACTTGGTTATAATGCAATTCTTCAACTTACTTTCTATAAGAACGAGATACTTGAGTATTTTCCAACAAAATCCGTTCAAAAACCATTATATGTTTATGGCAATACCCGCTGCTTTAGGTATCACTTTCATCATAAACTACATACCTGCAATTCAAAAAAATTTGAGTACCGGCCAGGTTCCAGTTGAGTATTACTTCATAGCAGTGGGGTTTGGCTGCATTGTCTTCTTATACGACGAATTGAGAAAGATGTATGTTAGAAAACACCCTCAATCATTTGTTGCCAAAATTTCATGGTAATCTAGTACCATATCGTGTATAAGTAGTTATTTATTTAGTATATATTTTAAAAGATACAATTTTTTTTTTTGAAGTATAGTGCTTCTTTTCAAAATAAAATAGAGCATTTCCAATGCTTAACACGTTTAATCTTTCACTAAGGTCATGGGTCCGGGCTATAGTCACTAGACATAGCACCATGATTGTTCTAAATACATTGGAGTATCTGATTGAGGATTTATTGTAAGGCTTTTTTTTTTTTCGCATTCAAATGGAATTTGCTTTCAAACTATCAATAATTTAAATACTTTGAAACCCCCCACCAAAAGGATTCAATAAACCTTGTAAATTATATTCTTTGGTTTTGCTTACATGGTATTAGTGTACGTATTGCTATTCATTAGGCTGCATAAGAATGTCGTGAGAGAGTTATAAAAGAAAGACGCAAAAGATCATATTAATGGATTAACAATAATTTGAAGAACTGAAGTGAACTAATTACCCAGGAACAAGAACCAACCCAAATTAAAGAAAGGAAATCATACTTTGATTTCCTTGACTGAAAAACATTGAAGGATATAGTTGATGATAGGATTTGGGTGTTTTTGATTTAAAGCTTCACCTTTTTCTGAATCCTTAAAGACACCTTTTTCTATATCCTCAACTTTAACTGAGTCATTGGTTAAAGCTTGATTGACACATCCTCGTAAAAGGAATAAGGCAAAACTACAAGCAAGAAAACAACAACCGGTAAAGACAGAGCAATAGGTATAGTCATCTGATTTAGTGACATCGGTTAGTAAATCACTGATGATGGGAGAGAATAGAGAAGCGGCACCAATTGGAATCCAATAAATAAGTCTATTTTTAACACCCATAAAACCAAAGATACAACCCATAATCAGACCTTCTAATATAGCAAATACAATAACAGTTGCATAGTTTTGAGCTGGAATCCACATGGCTAAGGCTAAAATTCCAGCAATCAAGTACACTACACAATTTGTTGTTATAGAACCAAACTTATCACCGAGGTATCCAACTAAAGGTCTTCCAAAAATATTCCCAATCTGAGCAACTGCAGACACCAATGTTGCTTGTCTTTTTGAGAACCCCATTGAAGTTGCATAATGGGCTAACTTGAATAAAACAATCACATAACCAAGCATACAAGTGATTGAAAAAAAAGTTAATAGATAGAATTCAGGACATTTTATGAGTTCGATATCAATTAACTTTAAAGTTGGTTTATCGTTAACGGTTCTACCTCTGATTAAAAGAACTGCAATCATCAAAAGAACAAATGAAATAATTGCTTGAGATCGTAAAGCCCATTCAACTCCTTTACTTTCTGTTATCAGTTGCATTGAAAGATTATAGAAAACTCCTCCTAATCCAGCACCACCAGAAGCAAGACCGGAAGCAAAAAATTTATGCTTAATGAAAAATTGAGGAATAATGGTGAAAGCAGGAATTGAAACAAATGAAAGACCAAAACCTTGTAATACACCTTGAGTCAAATAAAGTTGCCAAATTTTATTTGAAAAACTAGCTAATAGACTGGCTAAAAATTGAAGTAAGGCACCAACAAAAATGGTGAAACTAGTGCCCCATTTACATTGAATATAATTAATCAATGGAGTTAAGATTAATCCAATACCAAAACTTAAACCACCAACCCAACTAAAGTCTCCATCCCTCGCATCTTTGAAATAATTATGAGAATTTTCATATTCATTAAAGTATACTGCAAACCCACTATTCAACCCCCAGGAATTAAAATATATCAACACTGCAGCGAAACAAATCACCCAAGCATATCCACAATCAATATCAACATCTCTGATTTCACAAAAAGTCTTTTGGGATTCCTGTGATTCAGAATCTCCATTTTCGTACAGATACTTATCTTGCTTAGAGAACATTTGATATTATTCTTAGATGTAAGTGAAAATAAAAGCTGAAAAAAGACAAATTCGCCAATTCGCTAGATTATTGGATATTAAGAGAATCTTATACTATCTCCATCCTTTATTACAGGCTTAGATTGCCCCCGGCTGACCATTGATGTGTTTCAAAAGAAGGCAACTACATCCCTTGTTAGAATAAGAATAGAAAAAGACCAGTCTAGGCTGGGTTTGTGATTTTTTTCTTTTTTCTTTTTGGTTATGGAATTGTTGTGGTGTTTTGTTTAATCATAGTACTAATAAAACGTCAAACCAACATGGAGGCACATAAAAATCCATCAAATTGTGCAGCCAAGACTAAAATTTGCAATAATGAATTCCTGCTTATCTTCAATCAATACAGAAATCACAGGCCCAGGCGCGGGCAGCTTTAGCCAACGTTTTCTGCAGCCGGCAAACCTTACCTAGAGATACAAGCAGAAGGGATAATCGATATTCCAATCTAATCTTATCTTCAATTATTCAATCTGGTTTCATCTTGTGAGGCCAAAAAAAAAAATGCTGCAAACAAAATGATAGTCCCGGACTTTTTCCCTTGATGGAGTATACAGGAATAAAAGATCCGGGGGAGAATCTAATGGAGAATATCCCCACCCTTCATCGCAATACCCTGATTGAATCTACCAAACAATGGCTCATCAAGACAGATGCTCACAAGCGTAAAAATAGAAAAACTTAAGTCAACGTAAGATAATAGAAGTTTACTAAAAAAAAAAGCTAAAGGTTGAAATTTTTCATTCGCACAGCCAATTTTTTTTTTTTTTTATGTTTGTACTGTTATTCCGTTGTTATAAAATGACGACAAGCAAGCCAAGCTTAGGACAAGTAAAAATTCCATTGAGTTGATGAATTGTTATTATTGAAGGACAAACGGTGAGTTTTGTTTAAGAGGATTACCTAAGAAAAAGGGCAACACCGGGGTCCTACAAAGAAGAGGGGGAGGAGAGGCAGTGAACTGATAAGAAAGTAAAACCCCCGTGGTCATGATGAGAGGAAGATGAAGTAGGAGGATGATTAGGTGTTTGAATTGAAATATTTTTTAGTTGATAGGTCTTGGTAGGGTTTGATGAGTGAAAATTTATATACTTGAGTATCTATCTTTAATTTTGATTATGTTCACCCATTCGATGCTTGATTATAGCTTAACAAGTTGATGCTTGATTATGTATGTGGATGAATAAGTCAATACTTTTGATTGATACTGTAACCCGTTACAAACATTAATACTGATAATTCAATATTTGTGTGACAATAACATAACTTAAACTCCCACTATTGATACAGTCTCAATACAATTATACTGGATCTTTCTTAGATGCTACTGCTAAGTCTTTAGATGCATTGATTATTGATTTGATCAGTAAGTAGTGACTATCGGCAAGCACCAGTAAGTATCAGTGAAAATAAGTATCAGGAAAAATAAGTATCGGTAGAAATAAGTATCAGTGGAAATAAGTATCTGTGAAAATGAGTAACAACAAGTGACCTTCACACTGTCCACTGAGCACTTTGCTTTACCTAGAGTTCAATCTGGAGATTTAGTACCTTTGATTTACTGACTAATAATCATTTAGTATCCAGGATTATTTAGTCTTTTACTTAGTAGGTGGCTTAATTTAATTGGTTCCAATAGGTGATTTTATAAGCATCAGTATAAGCCGTTGCTTATTCTAATTCTTTCAATGATTTGTTATCAATTAAACCAATCCTTCATTGATGAGCCAGGTGCCAAAACCTTAAGTACTAACCAATAAACTGTAAAAGGGCAGAATATAACCTGCATTACCAATTACCCTAATGTATAGTAGGTGTTTAGAGGAAGTTAAGAGCCAATAAGACTAGCGATACTCATTGATGCGTAGTAAGAATCATTAAGCTAAGACGATTGGACCATCTCAACCGTTCTACAAACTTTGTCAATACTGATAATTCGTATACTTAGTGATCAGGGTGACATATCAAACAATCAAGGGCCCATTCTGTATTTAGCCAATCACCGAAATTTAATTAGTGAACCCCATAGTGGACGGCCTATGGGAATTGAAATAGGCGATTCTTCTACCGGATGAAATCAAATGCGTTCAACGATAATTGGCTTAAACCATGTACTCCTCTCCGTTTCATACATATTTTTTAGACTGGTGCCAGTTCGAACGGCCAGCATAAGGTCTAAAGTATGCGCAAGAAAATTTTCACTTGACGTATACTGTCAAACTTTGACGTGATTGGCTATATGTCAATTCTTTCTGCCTCGCCCGGTTTTAGTCAAATAATAAAAAATGGAATGGCAGGCCCTAGATTAATCTGATAACCCTTTATCCGAGCGACTTTAGAAAGAGGAATAGGACCACATCATCATATAATGAGAGAGTGTAAAAGGCATTTGAGTCGGCACCTCGGATCGGACATTGGAAATTGTCAGATGTAAAGACAAATAAAGGTGAAGTAGCAACAAGATCAACAATGTAAGCGTATTGTGTAATTTCAAATCAAGGTAAATCCAACTGGAAAAGGTGGAACTACGAAGATTCGTAACCGCAACTACAAACAAATTAACCAAGCTACACCGTTATTTACCGTCGAAAAAGAAGCTCAACAAGATTTGTATTCACTTCCATTGGCTATAGGTGTAATTAGCTTGTGGTATTATGCCAGACCTGGTTATGAGATTAGACATAATCCTTTAATTTGAGTAATCTAGTCCTCCAAATTCGAACTAAACAGCCCCCACTCCCACATAAACCATCCCCTGATGCCAAGATATGTATGATGTGTCAAGGTAATGTCAGACATGGCATTCTGATGTGGGAACGGGCTGTCAGAAAGGCCTCGTAATGTTGAAAAATTTTTATCAAAAAAATCAGCAGTTACAAAGACAAAAAAATTATGCCGCAAATTTGATTAATCTGATAAAATCAGTCAATGCCTTTGTATTGAAAAATTAACCAAAGTTTGAACAATAGTAAGATTACGAAAACAAACAATAATCATTGGCTCTGGTTGCTGATCGAGTCATTAGCAAGTGAGGTGTTGTAGCTTTTTTTGTCAAAATTGACTGAAGTTTGAACGGCTTTGAGAAGAAATTAGCTAAAATCATAACCGTTATCCAAGTTCTAGTTAGGTTTGAGTTCTAACTTTTCAGCCGATGTTACATTTCAAGTAGTATTTCTTTTACTTTTAGATGAATCTTTCCTATTTCTTTGTTTTGCCTTTTCGAAGTCATTTTTACGCCTGGCCCTTTTGATTCAAATCTGCCTTTTGTCTTACCCCCTTCACCTACCTAATCGTAATTCATTCACCTTATTCATGCAGCATGTTAGTTTACTTAATTGGAATTAATTTAAACTTTCTTCCCCTGTCTTGCTTTATATTAGCGAAATTATTTAAAAAAAAAACATTGTATATAACCAGAGAGTATTCTCCTGATTGTCCATGGTGCTTGATTTTTCTTCAACAAGCACAAGATGATTGGAATTCGTTGGATTTTATTATTTCTTTGCATTTTTGGAAATCCTTTAGTTCATGCTAAAAAAGGAGCTCCATACGAGAAGTATGGTTCTTCCAAATCTGCTATTTATGCTTGTAATTTATATATAAGCTCAGTTGGTATTTTCTGTGAACCATCAACGGACTATTATGCTACTTACGCTTGTATTTGTCAAAACGATAATGCAAGGGCTACTTTTGCCGGTTGTCTTAACGTAAAAAATCAAATAACTAAGGATGTTGTTGATGATATTAATAAAATGGGTGCTACTTATAATCTTTCTTGTACTGTTCAAGATTATAAAGATTCTTTGCAAAATTATACTAAATATGCTAAACTTCCAAGCGAAATTGAAAATTATAATATTTCGGTGCCAGTTAATGTTCCAATCAAATTGAATGATTCAACAACTGCTTTGTACTTTAGAGCTTATGATCAATTCTTGGGTAATTATGATAACTCTTTATACTACGGTCTTGCCTTAACCGAGTATTTCGCTCTTGTGTTTGTGTTGGCTATTATTGCAAATTGGTCGAAAGTTTTATTTCCCAAAATTGTTGGTAAATTTACTGGCCCAATATCAAATACCTATAGAAAATACATTAGTTTACCAGCTTTTATCAGAAGAAAAAAGACTCAAGAACAAGTATTCTTCAAAGTTTTTGATTTCTTAGTTCCTTCAAGATTAGAGTCTTTAATCCTTTTTGGTTTCCTTGCTTTAACTATTGCGGTTTCTGGAGCAAACATTAAATATATTGAGAATGATCCAGTTTTTGCAACCAAAGGCCAAGCCATAGCTCGTTATATCGCTGATAGAACTGGTATTACAGCTACTTTGAACATGCCTTTATTAATTTTATTCGCTGGTCGTAATAATTTCCTACAATGGTTGACTAGATGGGATTTCGCCACATTTATTTGCTATCATAGATGGGTTGCAAGAGTTATATTCTTGTTAGTAGTGGTTCATGCTTCTTGTTTCACTCATCTTTATTTATTACGTGGCTACTATGCTGCTGAAATGAAAGAAACATTTCTCGTATGGGGTACTATCGCCACGGTTGCTGGTGGTATTATCATGGTTCAAGGTATGCTTTTATTAAGAAGAGCATGGTATGAAATTTTTTTATTAGTTCATATAATTATGGCTGCTTTATTTATTGGTGGTGCTTGGATTCACGTTGAAGAGTTAGGTTACGTTTGGATTGTTTATTCAGTTGTTGCAGTTTGGTGTTTTGATCGTGCCGTTAGAGTTGGTAGATTATTTTGGTTTGGATTTCCTAAATCTGAAGTTATCCTATTAGCTGATGAAACTTTGAAAGTTATAGTTCCAAAACCAAAATATTGGAAATCAGTCCCTGGAGGTCATGCTTTCATTCATTTCTTAAGACCATCTTGTTTTTGGCAATCTCATCCTTTCACTTTCACTGATTCTAAAGTTAGAGGTGATAATATCGTTCTTTATTGTAAAGTCAAAGGTGGTGTAACTCATGGTTTATATCAATACTTATCTACCCATCCAGGTAAAACCACCAAAATCAGAGTTGCATTAGAAGGTCCATACGGTGAAGCCACACCAGCTAAAACTTATGACACTGCTAACTTTGTTGCTGGTGGTAACGGTATTCCAGGTATTTATTCTGAAATTGTTGATTTAGCACGTCGTTCTCGTGAAAATTCAAAGCAACATCTTAAACTTACTTGGATTGTTAGAGAATATAAATCTTTATACTGGTTTTATGAAGAACTAATCGCTTTAAAAGATACCAAAATTGAAACCACCATCTACGTTACAAAGCCAAATTTATTCAATTGTATTGAAGAATTCAACTATAGACTTCCAATTATCACCAATGAACCAAGATCATCTGATGCGGAGATTAATGAAATCAAAGATGAAGAAAGAAAAGAATTAGGATTAGAATTCAAGACTACTGATATTAAATACAACGAAGAAAAGAAACATTTTGGTTCTAGTGATGACGAAAGCGAAGATCAAGCTGATTTACAAATTAGAGTTGTCAACCAAATCAAAGCAGAATTATCACATATTCAATTCAAGGAAGGTCGTCCAGATATGGAAGAACTTGTTAAACAAGAAGTTGAAGAATCCAATGGATCAGTTGCTTTCGTAACATGTGGACACCCAGTAATGGTTGATGATTTGCGATACAGTGTTGTTCAAAATTTGAATAATCCGGATGGCAAAAGATTAGACTTCTTTGAACAATTACAAGTCTGGGCTTAGATTTTATTTTCACTCATATAATTTCGTTATACTTTTCAATTCTCTTTTCTAATCGATTCAACTAGATACTAATATAAGCTTACTCTATTTCGTTTTACACTCGTTTATCCAATTGCTGTTATACTGCCAGTAAGTTTCAATAATCACCAATAAGGTTAAAGTTTGCAAAACAAACGGGCATTGCGAGATTTTTATTAAAAGGTTGCTTTCAGCTTTGGGAAGTTGCGAAAACCGAAAGAATACTTAAGAAACTTGGGAGAGTATAAATATAACCAACTATCCTTTTTAATAATATTATCAAGACAATTCAATAATGTCATTTGAAACCGTATTTATCACTGGTGCCACCGGGTACATTGGCGGTGAAGCCTTGTATCAATTGTTGAACAATAAAGAAGGGAGAAAATTCAACATCACGGCTTTAGTTCGTAATGAAGCCAAATCCGAAAAGCTTCTTAAAGCAACCAATCATCAGGTTTCAACTGTAATTGGAACTCTTGATGATACTGAATTATTCAAAGAACAAATTTTGAAAAATGATGTTATTATTAACACCGCAGACGTTGACAATGTCCCTCATGCCCAAGTTTTACACGATACCTTGATCAAGATTGATAGACCAACGATTTTGATTCACACCTCGGGTACCTCAGTCATTGGGGATGACCTTTCGGCAGATAAGAATGCCACTACGAAGATCTATTCCGATGTTAAGGATATTGACGAGATTAACAAATTACCAGAAAAACAGCCCCATAGACCAGTTGATAAATTGGTTTTGGATATAGAAGAACATAATCCAAAAGTCAAGACGGTGATCATTTCGCCATCTACCATCTTTGGATTGAGTGATGGTTATGATAAGATTATCTCTATTCAAATCCCTATGTTGATAAATGCTTGCTTGAAAAGAGGTAAAGCTTTCAGTGTTTATAATGGTAATTATATTTGGAGTCATGTACACATCAAGGATTTGGGTGATTTGTATTATCTTCTTCTATCCAAATTGATCACCGGTGACAAGTCTTTACCAACTGGTAAGAAAGGATACTACTTTGGTGCTTATATATTGAAAGACGAAGGCAGTGTTACCACCAGAGCAAGTGCAATTGAGCATACCTGGGCCGAGGTATCCAAGGTTGTTGCCCAAGAGCTAAAAAAGAGAAACTTGATTGAATCCGACGAAGTCAGTCATGCTGATCCCGAAGACGTTGTCAAGTATACCTCTTTTGATTTCGGTCCTTATTTATGGGGAACCAATGCCAGATCCAGAGCCGATAATGCTTATGCTATTGGCTGGAAGCCAAAATATTCCGACCCTAATAGCTTTTGGGGCTCAATTGGCCCCGATGTCGATCACATAGTCAAGAGTGGTTAGTTTATAGCTTAAGTATGCAATATATAGCCCATGTCGTATGAGTCACTGTAGGGATATGTCAGTATTGATAAGTGCAGTTTAAAAAGGTAATTTTGCAAATAAAGCGAACAAACAAACAAAATAAATTTGACATATTCTCAACTAGTTTAACAATCAGACCCCCTACTGTTCCACATGGATGAAGCCAGTCGAAGAGATGAAGAGCACTCTATAAGGGCCGAGCATGAGCATGACTCCACGTCCGAGCTTCCTGAAAATGTTAGTGAGAAAGAAGAACAAGAATACGAGGATACGGCTGTCAGAATCAGTTACTTTCATTTGGATGTTGCGACCGTATTGAACATTATCAACGGATCCATATGGGGAGTACTTGCCCGTAAAGGGTTGACTGTTTTAACCACGTATAACGGAAGTTATCTTGGAGGTCTTATTTGGGCTAACTTCACTGCTTGTCTTGTTATGGGATTTCTCGTTCACAGCTCAAGGATATGGCGAGCCTCTCTTGATGATAAATATTACAGCACTAAGGCTCAGATACCTATATACGCTGGTATTGCTACTGGATTTTGTGGTACTTGTTCCTCTTTCTCATCTGTATTCTTGGAAGCTTTCAATAAGTCTGCCAATACTTTACCCAGCTCATCCTATATATATCCTAATAGTGCTTATGGAATCATGGAATGCATTGCGGTTCTAATTGCCCAATTGGGGCTTTCTTGCAGTGGGTTTCTTATAGGAAAGCATCTTTGTGAAGCCTTGGATATCTTTAGTATTCCAATCCGATTATATAAGTTTTTGGAACTCGGAACATCAATCTTAGGAATAGTTGCTTATATCATTGCCATAGTGTTGATTGGAACCGAAAAGTCCTGGAGATCCTGGACTTTTGCCATTTTATTTGCTCCCTGGGGGGCATTACTTCGTTTTTACTTATCGAAATATTTGAATGGTAAATTCAAAAAATTTCCTTTAGGGACATTCACTGCTAACATCTTAGGGACTTTACTATTAGCTGTGTTCGCCTTGTTGTCTCGAGGCAAAAGCATTTCTACAAGATCCCATCCAATTGTCACCAAATTGATTGGGTGTCACGTTTTGGCAGGATTGGACGATGGCTTCTGCGGTGCTCTCACCACAGTGAGCACATTCGTCTCCGAATTGTTCTTCTTAGGAACTCTTCACAGTTATGTCTACGGATTTGTCTCCTCGGTACTTGCGTACGTCATCATGATATTACTTTTAGGCTCTTATAATTGGACAATTGGCTTAATGGATCCTGTGTGCACTTAGTGTCTTCATTTTTTTTCCTTCGCTTCTTTCTTAATCTTATCACTTTGATAATACACCTTAATCTTATCACTTTGATCTTCTTCCCTCTTAATTTTATCAATTAAATAAACTTTCGGAGCAAATATTGTAATGTAAGATTGCACCTAGACCGTTCAATTGCGAAAAACTGTCAATTTAGCGATTTTAACCGTCTCATTTCGTTAGTTTTCCTAAAAGGGACACAATATTTGCGCAGCATCTTCTCACTTATTAATGAGTTACGAGTTGGTATTAATAATTTGCTCAAGGACATTGGCTATATAAGGAGAACCAATCTTCTCTTTTGGATATGACGCAGATTTGATATTAAAACAAAGATGTTCAAAAGAGAAGTGAGTTTTGAAGGCATGGACTGCCTTGCAGATGAAATGCTGTCAAAGTATTCTCATGCGAAGATGCAATCCCAAGCTGAAGTTCCATGGACTTATCAACCGGTTTATGGAAAGTATACGGTTTACTTCGGAGTGGTTGTAATATTCATTGCGTTTGTTAAACACTTATGTTTTTTGTGTATCGATAGAAGAACATTAAAGAATCAAAACTCTAAAGGAACTGGTTTCTTGGGTTCGTTGTTTTACACGTTGATATCGTATTCTCGTTATATTGCCTATCAACAGGTCCCTGCTAAAGTGAGTTATTTCACTTCTCTTCCACCGTCGGTGGGGTCATCGTTATTTATGGTTGTTTCTTCTCTTTATTTATTTTGTTATTGCTTGGTTCCTCATTATTGGTACAGAGGTTGTAGTGGATTCGGATCACCACCTTTAGCAGTAAGGGCAGGAATTATGGCCACTGCTTTAACTCCGTTCATTTATGTTTTATCGGGGAAATCAAACATGATTAGTCTTTTGACCGGTATAAGCTATGAAAAATTGAATTCAACCCACCAATACGTTGGAGTGGCTGCTTTCATTCTTTCCATCATTCATACCATTCCATTCATATATCAGCCTTTGCAAGAGGGTGGGACTGCTGCTTTGAAAGCCGCTTATAATGACAACACCTATTATATGAGTGGTATCCCTCCTTTAGTCCTATTAGCCTGGCTTTGTATGGCATCCAAAAAATGGGTTAGAGATCGGTGCTATGAAGCTTTCTTACATTTGCATTGGCTTTGTGGGATTGCTTATTTCGGTACTTTGATTTGGCATATCAACAAGTCCTTGGATATGCAAGATTATATGTGGGGGGCATTAGCCTTTTGGGCAACCCAGTTGATTTATAGAATGTTGGTTAAAACCACTTTCAAACCAAATTCATTATTTTTAAGATCCAGAAAAGGGGACTTACAAAAATTAGACCACAACTCTTACCAAATCACCATTGAAAATATTAAAGGACTTAAATGGAAACCGGGCCAACATTGTTATCTTAGATTTATCGGAACAAGAATGTTGGATAACCATCCATTTTCGATTTGCTCTATTGAAAATGATGAACATTTAAGGTTTATTATTGTACCCAGGAAAGGATTGACCAGCCAATTATACCAAGAATTAGATCAATATACTGCCACTTCAAAAAAGTTTATATCGATGGTCCATATGGCGGAACAGCCCGTAACATTGAATCATTCGACAAAGTCATGTTGTTAGCTACTGGTAGTGGTGTCAGTGCCACTCTTCCCTTTCTTCAAACTTTAGCCGAACGTATCAATGACGGAATCGTTACTTCTCAGATTGATTTCGTATGGATAGTACGGGACGCTTCAAATATCAACTGGATCAAAGACCAGTTGAAAAGGTGTACTGACATAGCAAAGGATTCTGTTAAGGTAGACATTTACGTTACTCATGGGTCAAATGTTGAAAAGACCACCATCGATGCTAAAAACAATCTTTCCAATGACCAATTGGAAAAATCAATGGAAATCAGCAGTGAAATCTCTGATTTCTCCAATATCAACGTCCACTATTTCAAACCTGATGTCAAAATCATCATGAGAGAACTCTATCCGACTTTGAAACGAAGAAACATGATTGTTTCTTCTGGAAGTGGATCGATGAAATCAACGGTTAGTCAATTTGCATCTTCTTTTCAAACAAAAATATTCAATAGCGACTTGCGCAATGAATACGTGGAAGAAGTTTACTTACACACCGAATCCTTTGGCTGGTAAATAGGTATCCCATATGTATTTCTGTAAAATAGAAGATTAATTATTCACTCTTGATGTAGTACGATGAAATGTACGGATGTTCTGTTTGGATCTCAAAGATTGACAGATCTCAATATAATGCACTTCGAATCGAAACGAACTGCAAAGGAAGGAAGGAATTAACCCGGGCAAAGACCGATTATTCAGATGAGTTCGACAAGGAAGACAAAGCAAGGGTCAATAAAGACTCCTGAGCTTGAAAACCATGGGAAGTATTCTTTGGTCAACATATGGGTGGTTACGCTTGCCCTAAAACTACTATTATCTGTTGGATATCACTCGACGGACTTTGATGTTCATAGGAATTGGCTTGCAATCACCAGAAATTTACCTATATCGCAATGGTATCTTGAAGAAACATCTCAGTGGACATTAGATTATCCACCATTCTTTGCTTATTTCGAGTTGTTTTTGTCTTATTTTATTCCACCAATTGTCAGAAATGATGGTTGTTTGGATATTGTTGAAAAGGGAAATTATGGAATACCCACGGTTTATTTTCAACGAATGACGGTAATTGTCAGTGAGATCGTGTTATTTGGATCATTACAATGGTATATCAACACTAGTAAGAGTCATTCAGCGGCAAGAAGAGCGTATGTTGTTGCATCAAGTCTTGTATTATCCCCCGGATTACTTTTAATTGACCATATTCATTTCCAATATAATGGAATGATGTATGGGATATTGATCTTGATGATAAACTGTGCAAGATTAGAAAAATATTTATGGTGTGGAGCCTGGTTTGCAATATTACTTTGTTTCAAACATATTTATTTATACTTAGCACCAGCAGTATTCATTTTTTTACTTCGTGCTTATTGCTTACAATTAAAGATTGATAAATCCAAAAATTTCATCAGTAATTCCATTGGATTAGTCAGATGGGGGAATCTAATCAAGTTAGGATCAATTGTTTTAATAATTTTCACCGTGGCCTTTGCGCCATTTTACAAAGTATTACCAAATGTTATTGAAAGATTATTCCCATTTAGTAGAGGATTAACTCATGCATATTGGGCACCAAATATATGGGCCATTTATTCATTTTTAGATAGATTATTAATTCAAATTTATAAAAAAGTGACCTTGAGTCAATTACCATTACAGAAAATTTTTAAATTCGATAGTGAATTGTTACAAAATGAAGATTTAATTCGTTCTTCCACTAGAGGGATAGTTGGAGATATTGAATTTTTGATATTACCAACCATTAGCCCTAAATTAACATTTGTTTTAACATTATTTTATCAAATAATGGCATTAATTCCCTTATTTTTACAACCAAATTTTAGAAGATTCATGGGTGCATTGACCCTATGTGGATATGCTTCATTTTTATTTGGATGGCATGTTCACGAAAAGGCCATCTTAATTGTTATTTTCCCAATTACATTCTTAGTAAGTCGAGATAAAAAATTATTGGCACCTTTTAACTTATTAGTGAGTTGTGCCTATGTTTCATTATTCCCACTAATCTTTACTTCTGGGGAATGGTTAATTAAAGTTGTTTATACTACTTTATGGTACATTATTTATTACTTTAATTTTAGAAAAGTGGTTTTACCTTTCAAAAACTTTGTTGGTGACGGTGAAATAATCCTAGATAGATTCATCAACGGTTACATTTTGGGTTTGGTCCCAATGGTCACCTTGGTTAGTTTAATTGACTTGTTCGAACACAAATTCGAGGTACTTCAAAAATTAGAATTCTTAAAATTGATGCTCATCAGTGTGTACTGCGGGATTGGTATAATTAGTAGCTGGAATGGGTTTAATTGGTTATACTTTATGGATGAATCCATATGGGATGATGAAATAGATAATAACTAGTGAAATAACTAAGCAAAAATTTGCCTAATAAAAATATATATACTTCGGTTAACAAAAAAAATACTTTGTGTAGTCCCACCATATCCGGACCATACTGTAATTCCACCATCATGTGGTCCAAACAATAAGAGGACCATCAGTTGGTTTGACGTTTGTATGCCACTTCGGATTATTGTTGTGCCCAAAACACAAACTGCAATGCCGATTTTTAGTTGCAGCAAGTAAATTTTGACCGGATTTTTTTATTGCAAAACGCACTTCGGAGAACTGAAAAATTAGTTGCTCAGGGATAACTTGAGCAATCCGTCAGGCATTGAGATCCGTACCTGGGTTAAAATTATATAAATACTTGGTCATCCGGTTATATTGGTAGATTCTTATTTTATTTTCAGTGTCAATTGCAAACCAAAATGCCACAAGAAACGATTACTTTAGGTAGATACTTATTTGAAAGATTGGTTCAAAAACCTCTCGATATCAATACCATTTTCGGTGTTCCAGGAGATTTCAACTTAACTTTATTGGATAAGATTTATGAAGTTGAAAACTTGAAATGGGCCGGTAATGTTAATGAATTGAATGCTGCATACGCTGCTGATGGTTATTCCAGAGTTAAACATAGTTTATCCTGTCTTGTTACCACCTTTGGTGTTGGGGAATTATCGGCTTTTAATGGTCTTGCTGGTTCTTATGCTGAACACGTTGGTGTTCTTTCAGTTGTTGGGATTCCTTCAATCGATTCTCAACAAAAACAATTGTTATTACATCATACCTTGGGTAATGGGGATTTCACTGTTTTTGAAAGAATGACTTCGAATATCACTCAAACTACAATTGTTCTTAAAGATGCTCATAATGCTCCCGATGAAATTGATCGTGCAATTAGAGAAGCCTACATCAACCAAAGACCAGTCTATCTTGGATTCCCTTCCAATATGGTCTCGGTCGAGGTTCCTGCCGACAGATTGAAAACTCCTCTTGACTTGTCTTTACCAAAGAATGACGAAGACGCCCAAAATGAAGTTGTTGAACGAGTTTTGGAGTTGATTTCAAAGGCAAAAGACCCAGTCATTTTAATCGATGCCTGTTGCGGAAGACACGACTCGACCAAGGAAGCTAGAAGACTTATTGATACTACTAATTTCAAGTTTGCAGTAACTCCTTTAGCTAAAGGGTCCACTAATATAGATGAAAGCCATGAAAGATTCACTGGGATTTATGTCGGTTCTTTATCATACCCTGAAGTCAAATCTGCGGTGGAAAGCTCAGATTTAGTTTTATCGTTGGGTGCTCTACTTTCTGATTTCAATACTGGTTCATTCTCTTATTCATTACAAAGCAATGTCGTTGAATTCCATTCGGATTATACTAAAATTAGAAATGCTAATTATCCAAATGTTAGAATGAAGGAAGTTTTGAATAAAATTCTTGAATCTCCTAATTTGAAACAATCAATTTCTCATTTCAAACCATCTTCAATCACTAAAGATCCTTTCCAGAAGTTAAACAAGATCCTGAATCTAAGATTTCTCAGCAATGGTTGTGGACTAGATTGAGTAAATGGTTAAAACCTGGTGATACCGTCATTACTGAAACCGGTACCTCTTCTTTCGGTATCATTCAAACTCGTTTCCCAGAAAATGTTTTTGGTATTTCTCAAGTTTTATGGGGTTCTATTGGTTATTCCGTCGGGGCCACTTATGGTGCCGTTGCTGCTGCTGAAGAATTAAACCCAGAAAAGAGAACAATCTTGTTTGTTGGTGATGGTTCTTTACAATTAACTGCTCAAGAACTTTCTGCCATGATTAGAGCAGAAAACAAACCTTATATTTTTGTCTTGAACAATAAAGGTTTCACCATTGAAAAATTAATTCACGGTCCAAAAGCTCATTATAATCAAATTCAACCATGGGATCATGCTAAATTCATTGAATCTTTCAATCCAAAGAATGCCGAAACTCATAGCGTTCATAAAGTTAAGGATTTGGAAAATTTATTCAATGATGCTAAATTTGCTAAAAGTGATAAATTTAGATTGATTGAAATTAATCTTGACGAAATGGATGCTCCAATTAACTTGATTGAACAAGCTAAGTTGTCCGAAAAGGCCAATGCTCAAAACTAAGCTACATAGCTCATATAATTAACATTGATAAAAGTGAATATATTTATTTGTAGTCTTATTTACTCTTTTTAGCTAAAACTTGTTTTATGGTATCGACAACAATTTTATCCAAAGAACTGAATTCAAAACCTAATAATTGTTTGGTTTTACTATTATCAACTCTACCTAATGATTTGATATGTTCTGGTCCAGTACCTGGTTCACCAACTGGAATTTTCCCTTTTAATTCTGGGAAATTTTCATTGATTATATCAATCATCATTTGTGAACTGAATTGACCATTAGTTAAAAATAATCTTTTACCAATTGTCTCTTCTTTTTCAAATGCTAATACATGAGCTTTAGCAACGTCTCTTACATCAACAAATCCACCCTTATCGATTTCAAATTTATCATTTGGTCCTAACTTAATTAATGAATTGATCAATTCATTTGAAACATTCAAAACGTCTTTCACTTCGCTATCAAAAGCCTGTGGACCAAAGACATAAACAGGATTAACTGCAGTTAAAGCAGGAAATCCAGGGGTTTTCTCGATGTATTCCCAGGCTGCCTTCTCAGCAAATGATTTAGCTCCATAGTAAGCAGTGACCCCATCTGTTAAAGATTCTTCATAAGTGATGTTATTCCAACTCAGTTCGTCAAATGACTTAGTAGCATCTTGCTCGTCTTCTGCTGAATAGATAGCAGCGTCAGATGAAGTTATAACAAATCTTTCGATATTCTTACCGAACTTCGTGACTGCTTTCATTATATTCTTAGTTCCTCTAATGGCTGGAAGTACTAAATCATTTTCTGGATCAGTAGTATCATAAAAAAATGGTGAAGCAGTGTGCAATAACACAGTTGCCTCTGGATGTTTGCTCAATGCTTCATCGAAAGCTCCGTCAACACTAATGTCTGGAACTATTTCATACTTGAATTTTTCACTGTTCAATAATTTGGTTAAGTGATCACCTTTTGCTTCAGTTCTGACTGTTCCAACAACATTATAATCACTTTCAATAAGTGTTTTCACGATATTCTGAGCAATGAAGCCGGTGGCCCCAGTAAGGAAAACTGTTCTAGTCATGTCCTTGGTCAATTGTTTAAAAACCTCTTGCTGACGAGTTAACGTCGAACATATATAATTTTTCATTTTTCGATCTCGAAAATGATTCCCTTTTCGGCAAATCGATCCGCTCCAATATCTTATCTGTTGAAAATTGATTTTATACCACATCTTCCTAACATTAGCAGAGATAAATAGTAGATCACTTTTGATATCCATCTTCTTCATATGAGCTCTTACCCCTTGAGTGTAAAAGGTTACAGCTGAACAGATCCATCTGGTTGTATTGTAAAACTGAAGTCGTTTAAAGAGTTCCGTACATTTAAGTAGCTCTACTACTATGGGTAATTATGACATGAACACTTCCTAGCAGACTAAGTGCCACCCTTGGTCTTCCAATGGATTGTTTTCTGTGGCATTCTGAAGATCTCACATATGAATGAGTGATTATGAGTCAGGACTTCTTCTCTGAATACGCATCAACAGTTTTCCCTTACCAAAGATTTTTGCAGCTTTATACCACAAAGGCTTGTCTCGAGCTAATTTAACCCTAGGTTCATATAATACTTGAAGTAAATGCAAAATAGATATTATTTATTGATCATACTTGCTAATATGTACTTTTCTAATTTATAGAAGAATAGACTAAAAAGTACCCTATTTATTGATTGATATTTGAATACTTTGATCTAGCTCTCAACTTTGGTCCATTAATATAAAACAAGGTAGGTATTAATATCATAACGGTAGTTATACATCCTAAGACTGTAGATCCCCAGGCTACCGGAAATTTTTCTATGGCTAAATTGTTGAATGCATATCTACCGATGATTGGGAAAAATGCTGCCAAAGTTGATCTCATCATATTATTACCAGCAAATACCGAAGCTAAATAATGGGTGAAACTAAAGGCCAAGTAGTTGAATAAAGTTTGGAAAACGAAGAAAGCACCCAAGCCGAAAATCCCATCACCAATTATTGAAACGATCCAATGAACAGAATTAGTTCCGCTCCAACCAAACATGAACAAGCCAATTGGCATCAAGATACTTCCCACAATGGACAATGGAAGAAAGACTTCTGGTGAGACCTCTTTACCAGCAACAAGAGGTTGAGTGTAAGTTCTTGTAATTATTGGAATATATACTAAAGTTCCAATTAATTGGGAAAGGACTAAAACCAAAAAAACAACTCCAGATTCAACCAAAGTAAAGCCATAAGTATTCATATACAACAAAGGGAATGCCTCAAACCAAGTATACATAAGAGCATACATCAAGGATGTATAAATGTCAATCAAAAGAACCATCGGTTCAAAAAACATTATTTCAAAAGGTCTCCAGGCCAAGTTTAAGAAAAAGTCAGTGGTACTATGTTTTTGATCTTCAATTTCTCCTTCGCTGATAATATTTTCATTGCCAGTTAATGCTCTCAATCTGATAGCTTTTCTATATAATAAAGTTTTCCCATAAGTTTCAGGTAAGAAAAAACTGAAGATCAAGAAAGAAACACCAGATGAACAAACCATAAACCAAAAAGGAGCTCTCCAATTCCATTTATTAACTAAAGCACCACCAATAACAGGACCTAATGAAGGACCAGAAATAGCAGAAATTGACCAAAGAGCAACCCCATTCAATAATTGACTAATTGGTAAAATATCTCCCATGGAAGCATTCCCAGTACCTAAGCAAGGAGATCCAAATACCCCCGCTAAAAATCTAAGAATACACAAGGTTTGAATATTTTGAGAGTAAGCAGTTCCAATTTGAAGAATAAAGAAAGCAAATAAAGTAGTAATATAAAGCAGAGTTCTTCCATATTTAGCACTTTCAGAAAGAGGCAGAAAAATACTTGTTCCATAACCAACAACAAAACATGTAAGGGGTAAAGTAGCAACATTTTGGTCAACATCAAACACATGCATTACCTCTTCAATACCAGGAGTATAAATTGCAGAACCAATATAAACTGAAATGGTTAGGAAGAAAATATTAAACATGAAGATGGCCTTTTGAAACCGGGGCCAATTCTGTGGATTTTCCATATCATCTTCACCATCCCAAGTGACAATAATTTTATTTTCAACTTCCTCAGAACACTCTTTCTCCGGATTGCATTTGCTGTCAGAGCTGCACTCAGATGACTCCCTTGGGCCTTGCAAGTACTTCTCCGGGATGACATACCCTGGTAACTCTTCCTTTTGAGGAAAGTACTTATGATGGGAAAGCTTGTTAATTATAACTCCCCAATAACTATCTCTGAAAAATCTATAAAGCATCGTTGTATATTCGAATTACTGGTCAATTGCTACAAGAAAACACCGAAACACGGCTGTTTAAGTAGTTCTTTCATCTTGTTGCAACTAAAAACATCAACAGTTGCAAAACTTTCTCGTTACTAATTCCCTTTTGGAATGCTTTATAAGCGTTTTGCAGTAATACAAAGAAATTGGATGTACGGGTCTATGCTGATTACAAATGTATTCTTCATTAGTCATCAAAATATTGCAGTTTTATCTATGAATTTGCAGTTTGCGACCATATTTCGCAGTTTTATATATTTATATTGCAGGTTGTAAAATTAGTAATCAGTTGGCTTACCAATTTGGGGATGTTGTTAAAGGAAGTGCAACCTTTCTTAGTAACATTGATTATGATACACAGTTTATTGTTAACTTTTTTGATTATCATACATAGATTACTGGTAACTTTGATAACATTTAAATTGCTTATTGATAACAACATTTGATTATCATACATTGTTTATTGGTAACTTTTGATTATCGTACATTGTTTATTAGTGAGATTATCTGTTGCCATTCTTCAAGCTATTTCGATCTTAAAAACTTATTTAGTAGTACTAATACTTCTAAATATTACATATTTTTTTAGTATCATTATTTATTATCATATAAAATTAGGAATCGCAATAAACATAAGGTAAATAAATATTGTATATACATGCATTAGAAATTGATTGAAAGCGAATTTAATTGGCATATTTGGATCTAGCACGTAATTTAGGACCATTCAAGTAAAATAATACCGGGATTAAAATCATGGCCATAGAAATAAATGCTAAAATCATAGTACCCCAAGCAACCGGGTAATTAGGAGTGGACAAATTACCGAATAAAAATTTACCAATAATTGGGAAAAATGCAGCAGTATTTGATCTCATTAAATTATTACTGGCAAAAACAGAAGCCAAATATCTGGTGAAACTGAATGATAAGTAGTTAAATAAGGTTTGGAAAACCAAGAATGCACCACCAGCAAAAATACCTGCACCAAATAATGAACCAATCCAGTGAACTTTAGGACTACTTGTCCAAGCAAATATGATTAATCCACAAGGCATTAAGATACTACCAATAATTGCCATTGGTAAGAAGACTTCTGGAGCAATTGGTTTACCAGCTTTGAATGGTAAAGTAAACTGTCTTCTGATAATTGGAATGTAAAAAGCTGCACCAATAACAATACCAATACAAATTGATAAGAAAGCAGCACCCATTTCAACAATGGTGAAATGATAAACTTGAGTATAAAGCATGGGGAAAGCTTCAAACCAAACGTACATGATTGAATAGACCAAGGCAATATAGATATTGATTAAAAGAACCACTGGTTCAAAAATCATCACTTCAATTGGTCTCCAAATGATATCCAACATAATTTCACGAGAAGTTCTCCCTTTCAATTCCAATTCACCTTCACTAGTGATATTTTCATTACCGGTTAAAGCTCTCAATCTAATAGCTTTTCTATATAATAAAGTTTTACCATAACTTTCTGGTAATAAAAATCCCAAAATCAAGAAACTTGAACCGGATAAGATAGCCATGAACCAAAATGGAGCTCTCCAGTTCCATCTATTGATCAAGGCCCCACCAATAAGAGGACCAATACTAGGACCACAAACAGCAGCCAAAGACCAAGTGGCAATACCAATAACCAAATTACTGATGTGCAAAACATCCCCCATTGAAGCACCACCAGTGGCCAAACAAGGAGAACCGAAAAAACCACCAAAGAATCTTAAAATACATAAAGTAGCAATGTTTTTGGATTCAGCAGCACCAATTTGGAAAAGGAAAAAAATGAATAAAGTGACTATATAAATTGAAGTCTTACCATATCTTGCATTTTCAGAAAGAGGACTGAAAATATTAGTACCTAAACCATATCCAACAACAAATAATGAAAGCGGTAAAGTAGCGACAGTTTGACTAATTTGAAATTCTTCCATAATTTCCTCAATCCCAGGAGTATAAATTGCTGAAGCCATATAAACTGAAATAGTAACAAAACAAATACTTATCATAAAGAAAATCTTATTATGTAATGGCCAATTATAAGGATTATCAGGATCATCATCGCCATCCCAAGTAACGATTATTTGCTGAGAATCTTCATCAGGAGTAGCTTTAATGGTATCAGAAGAGTTTTCGGATTCACTACTTGAATGTAAACTTTGATTAGTACCTTCACTAAACTCTTTATTTTTCAAATCATCATCAACTATTTTTTCATTCCCATAATATTTCTCTGGAACAATATAATCAGGGTATTCTTCCTTTTGAGGAGCCAATTTATGTTTTGAGAGTCTATTAATCAAAACTCCCCAAAAACTATCTCTAAAAAATCTATAAGCAGTCATTTTCGTCTGTTTTAACTTAGTAAAGCTACTATTACTTAACCCAGATATCAAACAATAAAGTTCCTCGATATCGTGTCCGATTGGGTTGCTTTTATACTTTTTTTTGCTATTAATCATCACCGATATTTTTTTTTTTGCAAGAATCCGTATCCCATCGGATTAATTCTAGTACAGAAAGACTTCTATTGTTCGCGGAAATAACACCAACGGTGTTGCTCTTTCAGGAATCGCCGTTCGGAAATAATAACGGTAACACGCTTGTTGGATATTATTGATTAACATATATATTTTATTATTAACATTGATCATGTACATAGCTGACTAATAACCTTTATACTTTATTAACATCTCTTTTATAGCCACTTTTGATCTCCGCAGTGTATCGATTAATATATAGGTATTGCATTATGATTCATCTTTTTGCTAGCTAACCCTGTCATATGCTATTGAGAAATACTAATAATGTTAATACAGATATTAATATAAAAATCATTCATCATAATGTAAAAAGAATCGCTATAACTAAATGAATATATATATGAATCAAAAATTAATTGAAAGTAAACTTTCTTCTCACCATGGGGATGTAAAACCAAGCACCAAGAGCGATACCAATACGGCCTGGTAAGAAAGCAGCACCCATTTCAACACCGGTGAAACGATAAAGTGGTTCTTGAGTTATCACTTCAATTGGTCTCCAAATGATAAGTTTTACCTCAACTTTCCGGTAATAAAAATCTCAAAATTAAGAAACTTGATCTTTCGGGAACCTCAGTTCGGAAATAGCACCGGTCAGCAACCTTTTCTGGAAGTGAACCCTAGCGTCCTTCTCAGCCTCGTAGGGCTGAATCGCTGACGATTGTGAGTTACTTTACTTACTTAACCCATACTATACCGTGACGCAACGTAATCGAATGAGTCCACCACAAACGTCTTTCTTCTAGGTGCCGAATCTAAGTATGTAGTAGGAGTGATGATAGATATGATGGAGCTATGGATCAAACCTAAACGACAAGTTTAAGTTGGAGGAGATGCGACTCCCAAAACGGAAGCTCCGAAATTATGTCACCGGAGAAAAGAGTACCCTTTTGGGGTTCCGCCGTTAGTCAGCTCGGCCGAGGAGCCTTCCCCATTTGTGTTTCCGCCGTGGATGTTTATTAACTCCTTCTATAACTATTATATCCTGTTTGGGTTACAAGAAAGGTGTATTGGCTGTGTAGTTATTGTGTATTATTGATTTGTGGTGATTGCGTATGGTACCAATGGAGTATATGGGTGTTTTAGGGTATTTTAGGGTATGTTAGGGTGCATTGGGGAGTGTTAGGGAATTTTAGTGGAGTATTCGTGAATGTGACTTGATGATATTTAATTGATTAAAGTTATTGTGCTGGGGAGGTTTTTGAGACTCCTTATCATGAATCAATTACTTCTAGGGTCTTTTCTATACTGAGTTTTCTTGAATGTCCTTTTTCTGCTAGTCTTCTTTTCTCTACTGAGCCTTCTGTTCTTTGTTTTTGTCCACCTGCTCCTTGAATATATCCTTCTCTTTGGACTACGACAAAGTTTGTAGTCTTCTTACCGTATAATGGTACTGGATACCCTTGAACCTTGAGGTTCAATTAGATAGGACGGGTTAGTAACCAGTAAATCAGCGGCCGGAAAGAGCTTCCTTTTTCAGACAAGGGACTAAAAAACTCGCTATAAAAGATAACTAATGACAATTTTTATCAATTTTATTGGTTCTTCTCTTTAGTACTTGAATTGAAGATGTATATTCCAAAACAATATCAAGAAAGTGAATGGAGCAAACAAGAGAGTTTAATTAAAGCTCACCCTTTGGCAACCGTTGTTACTACTGACGAAGCCGGAAATCTCATTGCTAATCATTTCCCTTTTTACTTATACACTGATGATGAAGGAAAGAAATTCCTTCATGCTCATGTTGCAAAAAAAAATCATCAAGTTCCTTCTTTAACTAATAACGATAACGTTTTGGTTATATTCCAATCTCCTGACTCGTATATAAGTCCAAGTTATTATCCTGGTAAAGAAGAAACTCAAAAATATGTTCCAACTTGGGATTTTGCTTGCATTCATATCAAGGGGAAATCTCGTATTGTAAACGATGGTGAATTTGTCTTAAGACAATTGAATAATTTCACACATCAAAATGAATCGGATAGACCAAAACCTTGGACCGTTGATGACGCTCCTAAACCTTATACCAGTGCATTATTAAAAGCAATCACTGGTTTAGAAATCAAAATTGACGAAATTGAATGTAAATTCAAATTAGAACAGGAAAAATCAAGAAAAGATATTAACGGAGTAATCGATGGTTTATCAAGAGATAACAAACAAATTGTTTCTGATTACGTCAAATCTTCTAATTTTTCAAAAGCATGATTATTTATTAGTATATTACAAATTTTTTGTTTTAATAATTACAATTATTTATTACTTTTTTAGCTTGTCTTAGTATGGTGCAAATCTACCAGCTCCTCTAAACGCACCTCTACCTCTTCCTCTACCCCTTCCTCTGAATCCGCCTCTCATACCACCTCTACCACCTCTTCCTCCTCTATTCGTTGTACTAATCCCAGGTATATTTGTACGTTTTGCACTTACTTTTAATTCACGATCTCTGAATACTGTACCGTCCAAGGTTGCAACTGCCTTATTAACTCCATCAATATCAGTAAATTCTAAATATGCAAATCCTTTAGGTTGTCCGGTGAATTTATTCATCAATATAGTAACTCTATTCACAATCCCAGCACTTGAAAAATGCTGTTGTAATTCTAGTGGGGTTGCCCCATAATCGACGTTACCTATATAAACTGATCTTGAATCAATATCCTTCTTCTCGCGGTCGTTTTCACTTTCTCCGTTAGCAGAATTATTAAAATCTCTTAATCTAGCTGCTTCTTTCTCCATTTCTTCCATACGCTTTTGTAATTGATCGGCTTCCTCTGGATTACTTGCAAATCCTGGAATATGTGTTCCAGCACTCTCCGAAACAGATGCTGGTGCTGGTGCTGGCACATCCGCTGATGTTGGTGCTGGCTGTGTCTTATTGAGAAGATCCTGCAATCCTTGATCTTGTTGTTGATATGGAACTTCTTCTGACATTTTTTTCTGAAAAAGTAGATTATGGATATTCAGTTGCTTCTTTTCAAGCTTTTTTCTTTCTTTTTTTGTGAATTCGACTAATTGGCTTTGAAACGGATAATACCTGGTCTTAATTAATGCTTTCCTCGATTACAAGTCTAATACTAACGATGATAAATTAATTATTTACAATCGTTAAGCGTTTCTCTTTTTTCTTTTTTGATGTAGTTATCATTAAAAAAAAAAAAAAAAAAAAGAGAGATCGGTTACCCGCAATTTAGTTTACAATAGCTGTTAAAAATCACCGTATATATGAATAAATATTTAAGCACCAGGCAAGTTGAAATCCCTATTCAAGGCACGTATGTTGTTACTGCTTCTGATGGTGCGAGGAGCACTTTTATTGCCTAAAGAGTTGGTCGGTATAGCACCGTTGTTATCCCTTAAGGAATTGATTTGGTTGATTGACCCATAATGACCCTTCTTTCTCTTTTTGCCATGGATTGGTAATAATTGTTCACGTTCTGTTCTAAGCATATCATCGTCTGTTTCATAGCCATGGTCAAATGTTGGTTCTTCTTCATCCGAAGTGACTCTCATGAAGCTTTGGCCTGGAGTATTTGAAAAGTCAGTATGAATACCATTTGAATTCTTTGATTTATTAGAAGCACCCAAACAAACAATAACTGATAACATGACGGTACCAAATAAGATCAATCCGAGGATGATACCGATACCAATGCTTATGAAACCTAAATGGATGTGTAGAAAACCGTCATCTTTTTGTAACCAGCTCAAATTCAATGGTTTATCGATTAAAAATACGCATGATAAATCTGATTCTCTATTTCTATGAATAGAGGTACATCCATGGGATAGAATTACAACTTCATGATCTTTATTATAACCCATGGTATTCATATTTGAATCGTCATCTAGTCTTAGGAAATACTTATTGTTTGATTTGTCATAAGAACAAACAAGTTGGGTATCGGTAAGGTTAGTTTTGGTTTTAAAATGAGAACTAGTATTTGAGGATGTAATGCAATCTAATAATGGATCTAATTGGTTATTGGGGATGAGATGAAACTGTAAGAAGTTCAATAAATTATCAAAGTTGGAGGTAATGTTGAAGTCTTTTAAAGATTCGGAAGTTGGAATTAATAGAGAATACTTACTTGAATTGAATTTATCCTTATCTTTACCAAGTAAGCCGAGTTTTTTCAATAAATTTGGATATAATTCGAGTAATTTCAAAAAGGAAAACTTTGAATCTTTAATTGTAGTTTGGATCAAGTCATATAAGGAAACATGAAAATTTTCTGGGAATAAAACACGATTTATTATATGAACGACACCTTGATTGAATAAGACATCTGAATTCAAAGGAATTGATAATTCGGTTAAATTTAATTTAATTCTATGATTAATTTCACCATTATAATAAGATTCAGAAACATTGATTAGGTCACCTCTTAAATTTCTCGTGATAATCTTAGTATCGATATTATCATCAAGCCCAAAGTCAGAGTAAATGAGATCTTCAATGAAAAATCCTTTTAATAAATCTTTAAACAAATAAGGATTTGATTTTAGATGATCCAAGATCAAACCTAAAGAATTCCAAGAACCTTTTGAAGCTTTATTTATTGTTAATTCACCTTCTTCCCTTGGATTAGTTATTCCACACGGTAAAAAAATAGAATAACCATGATAATTATCATCGAGATGGAAGAGGTCGAATTTATTTAAGTATCCCAAAGTAGTTAAACAAGACTCTTTATCGATTTTGATATGTTCCAAATGATGTTCGAAAAACCCACTTGAAATCAAAGGACCCATAGTATGTTTAAAAGACGAAGGAGTTTCAATTTCTGAATCAACAATATAGATGAAAGTTTGATTTGATTTGAAAGGGCCATGAGCGATTTTATTTTCATCGTTGATAGTTATGGTGGAAGAATTACGAGAGGTAGAAGCCAGGAATTTCAATTTAAAACAAGAACCGATTCTTTTCGAACTGCACATTTTGGAGTTTAATAATTTATGAATTTTAGAAGAATTAGAATAATCATTTATATCAATTGATTCATTAGCAAATTGGTATAGCAAAGATTGTTTTTGATTAAACGAGGCCACTTCGAAAAGCTCGTCTTTGACAATATCGTCTCTTTGATTTTTATTTAAAAAGACAGTTTGACTCAAATGGGGCGAGTCAATCAAATGCAATAATTTTCTAAACTTCAATTCTCTAACGAAGTTCGAGTAGTGTAAAGAGTATAAGAGATCTCTGGGGGATAATTTTTTGATTGGGAGTTTCAAAGAAATGAAAAAATTGGCCCCGTTTTGTTTATCAAAAATATGAACCGCACCATTTGACAAGACAAATGATTCCTTGGTAGATAAGAGATTATTAACTGTTAAGGAATTGTTATGCCAGTTGAAATTGAATTTATTACCATTCAAATTGCGGTGGGTTTCATTATCAGTACCATTAACCCCCGCGATCAAATCTGGAATCATAAGCAATTTGATAAATTTGAGCAAGCTATTTCTAAGGTCATATTCTGCATCTTTAGTAAGGGAGAACTTTTCATTTTGCAAAACCCGATGTAGAGTTAAGTAATAGTTTAAGGTATCATTTGGTAAAGAATTAAACAAGAAATCATTTGTAGGAATTAATAATGTTTTAGATGAATTGAAAAATGAATCACAAGAAGGAACCGTTAATTTTTTATGATGGGATTTATGGAAAACTGATATTATCAATTGTTTAAAGATTGAGATTGAACCCAAATCGTCATCGAGTAAAAAATCGCATATCGAGGGCTTTGGTGGGAGTAAATGGTCAATTGCATGTATATAAGAATGTTGGTGTTTTGCATAGATGTCCAGCTCTATAAAAGAAGCAACATAATCGACGGTATACTCCTTCGACTTAAAATCGGGGGATATTATGATTGGATAATTGTTATATAGAGTGTTGAAGACGATATCATTAACCCCGAGCTCGCCTATACTGAAGGGTTGATTAATAAGGTATTTTGTGAGCGATTCGTCCTGCCGATCGGAGGCGTAAGCCGAGTTGATTGGTGCTAAAACCGTGATATTTTCAAGCGAGTTAATCAAGGGAACAAGACCCAGTTTTTGCAAATGACGAAGAAAATAGGAGTACTGCACGTCTGCCGAGAGGACATCGATGATACTTGACGGTGCGGGCAGCGGCACCGACGACACTGCGAGGATCAAGGGTATTAGAAAGAACACAAGTATCATAATGCAGTAAAGAAGGTTAATAGATAATCGTAAGGAAAATGTCGTGGTCATGAAAAACGTCGTAAGCAAAATGTCGTGATAAACAGAAAAAAAAAAAAAAAACAGAAAAAAAACAGAGAAAAAAAAAAAAAAAAAAAAAAACGAAAATGTCGCCGGTATCGTCTTGCAGTTTCCCACGACATTTTTGACACTAAGACCAGTCCGTTAGCCCATGACGGACTTAAGCAGATCACCAGATGACTAGAGGAACAGCTTGAAGGATTAGAGGAATGGCAGCTCAGAGGATTGGTTTGAAGGATTAGTGGATAGAAGTGGAACGATGGTGGACTTCATTCTCCGAGCAAAACTACCGAAAAGAGGACCCAGGCCACCTCGGAGTCGGGTCCGATGAGCCCTCGGGCATTAGGCATCCTTACTACAGCCTGACTTCTCCGAAAACAAGATATAACAAATTAAAATTAAGAATTAAACAAATAAGAATTAAACATTGTAAAGAACTAAAAATCTATAGATGAACCGGTTCACCGCCATACGTTACCAAAAAATGTATTTTACTTTGAGTCAAATAAACAATCATGACCCTTTTTAGCACAACCTTCACACATTTGAATGGAAGCATTGTAGACACACTTTACTTTTCTTTTTCTACAAGAACCACAAGAAGATTTCCTAGTGTTATCGTAAGAAATGTTGATGGGTTTTTTTTTAATTTTACCTTCGATTGGAATTGATTTTTTCTTAATGACCAAATCGGAGGTTATTTTATTATTCATCAAGATATCTTCTTTGGTGAAACCTTTTGAAAAACAACAATTCAAGTGTTTATTTTCACAGGATTCGCATATTTTAAACTTGATCAATTTATCATTTGAAATAACAAGATTAAAATCATTTACTTTAATCAGTTTTTTCAAATTGAAAAGCCCATCGATTTGATCCATGGATAAGTGTATGGGGATATTATTCAAATCATTGGACAAAATCGTAATTTCGGCATTGCATTTAACTTTTCTTGAGCGACACGAGTCACATGATGGCCCCAATCTCTGTCTTCTTTTTTTATTTGTGCAAACGTTTAATTTAACGTTTGATAAATTGGGTGACGAAATTGGACTTAGTGAACTTACCGAGGATGCTGGACTGATGGAATTAACTGATGATGCCGGGGTTATATTGGATATCGATGAGTAGTTTTTATGGTTATTCAAGTTATTTTCCGTCAACTTATTTTCGGTTAACTTATTAATGGGTGGTAAGATAATGGGTTGGTTGGTCGTTATATCATTATTTGTTTTCAAAGGTAATGGCAAGGGTAAGGGTAAAGGTAATAAATTAAATGGTTTTAATTTCTCCCCACCATTATTCATAATACTATAAGATAATAAATCAGACATCTTTAACTATTAATAACCTAGAACTAAATTTCCAAAAGCGATCCACAAGGTTTAAATATTAATTGCAAAAAATGCCCTTTTTCGTGTGCTACTTCACGATTGGAGGAATGGTTGATTACGGAACAATTTCCTGGGGTATCCTTTTAACATGGGTGCTAGTCCGTCTCCGAACTTAACTCCATCGCCTGCTGGGTAAGGTGACTCAATTCCCCTCGAGGAAAACCTCGGAAACAATCCGCCAATTTGCAGTCAGATGAGTCGCACTGCTGTCCCGGTAACAAGGGTGAGGGCCCACAATTATCCGAAAACCCACCAAACGGTGCTGAGTGGTTGCAGCAGTGGTGTTAGTTTAGTCCGCCGGACAGAACCGGAACCACCTCCCAATTGACTGATCTTGTTGAGGGTTGTAGGTCTTGTATCTCTTGGGCGTATTATCCACGTCTTGTCTACCCATTGTATCTCTTGTGATGAGGAGATGGTGGCCGGTGGCCCAAGATGGACGGTGTTGGAGATGGTGATGTTGAGTAGATGGTGGAGATGTTCTCCTCATACCGTTGGTTTTCGGAGCACGGAGTACCTTTATCAGTTTGATTTTTTGCTTTGTGACTGATGAGATCCTTCTATCCGGCAAGCTTCCTTATTCCCCTCCTTTGCCAGAGGGTAATCATAAGCGACGTCAGACGATAAAATACTTCAGTTATCAGAAGCATTGGATACCTCCAGTGAACTAGTACCAGTACGTATACGAATCCAGTGCTTATACGTAGACTAACACAGTAGATTACAGTACACACCGGCTAAAGCCCGTGTGATTCAGCCATTCACGGACTCGTTTTTTTCCGATGAGTCGCAGCACCGTTGGCAGGTCCAAAGGATGGATGTTAACCGATGTAGGTATTACTTCAGTTGATGACCAAGAGCAAAAAAAAAAAGTAATCCCGGCAAGGGCAAAAAAAGAAAACCCACGGCGGGAGTCGAACCCGCAATCTTTTGATTAGAAGTCAAACGCGTTAACCATTACGCTACGCAGGCCGTGATTTACATCCGAAAAACAGCCTGGTTTGTTGTACAAGTGGGTGTTTTGCTCGGTGTTTGAACAGTATAGAAAAACAATTTTCTCCAAATAACCATTTAAATCAAAAAAATTGGCACTAGTATAATCAAAAAAAAATATCATTGTGTATGGGGAACTTACAAGATGGGTTGGCTAACAAAAAAACCCATTTTTCTAAAAATGGTATTTTGTCGAAAAAAATGGCATTTTCCCGGAAAATCACCAAACCATTTGGATATACAAATGGAGAATGTTACATTTTCATACAAGAAGTAAATACATTACACTTTAATTACAATTGTCTAGCCTAATTGTGTATAGTAAGGTGATCTTTATCTTTAATCCAGATTCCCAAAAAGAATTAAATGAAAACAAAAAAAAAAGAATTCACTAACAAAACAAAAAAAAAAAAGCGAAAAAAAAAAAAAAAAAAAAACATCATAACAAACAACAAGTCATAATCAACTAATCTTCAACAATCAACAAAGGACTATTAACTGGACTATTCACCAGACTTAACCAGACTTAACCAGACTAAACCAGACTAAACCAGACTGTTAACCAGACTAATCTGCAAAACGGGACAACAGAGAGAACCCATTAAGTGAACAAGGAAAGAATCAACAGTTACCCTTGCTCGAATCACCATTTCAACCGATTGAATAGTTGTTATATAATTTACTTTACAACCTCTGTGTGTGTTTACCGGAGGTTCTCCCTTGATATATCTAAATTCAAAACATTAGAGAAAACCCTTATATGCATATATATTAATTGATTTTCAAATAAAAAGGTTAAACATCAAGAGAGAAATCAAAAATATACAAAACAGACAAAATATGAATCTCGATAGCATAAATGAAGGTAATAACCAGCAGGATGATTTCAAAATATCTCAAAGATCAATAAGCGATGGGTATAAAATAGATTTATCGACTCCAATCCAAAGAATCAAAGAACTTTCTTTAGAAAGTCCTCCTAGATCAGTTAGTCAACCAGTTCCTAAAATTGATTCATTATACTCCAAAGAAAGACCGTCGACTGCTCCCTCTCATAGTAATGATATTTTCACTCAAATGACCAACAAAGGATACCTGCAAACAATATCGAATAAAGTTTTGAACGAATTAAATCTAAGAGCAAATGAAATTTCTGCTAAAATTAAATCACCACCATCAGCTTCGTCAAATAATAATAATATGAGAAGAGCATTAAGTAGGAAAAGATATTCTGGTATCCATAGAATGAATTTTAATAAAATGGATTCAATATCAAATCATTATGCTGCATCAAGATCAAGACCTTCTACTCAAGAAGATATACTGAATATTTTTAATTCAAATGATCAACCCCAAACTTCTTTACAAATGCTGTTTCAAGCTCAACAAAATTTACAAATGACAAATCAAAAATCTCCTGATAAGAATTTAAATCAATTTGAAATGATAAGAAATGAAAATATTATGGATGTTGATGATTCTTCTAATGATGAAGGTAAAAGAAATTCAACAATTGATATATCTAGCATTAACAAAAGAAGAAGAACTTTCAATGGTCCGGAAGAAGTAATAAATTTCCATTTACAACAACAACAACAACAACAACAACAACAAGAAAAATCTCCAAATAAACCAATGTCTCAATTAATGAAAATGTCACCAATTAAACTAGAAGATTCTGATTCTAAGTCACCGAACAAGTCACCCAATAGATCGCCCAATAGATCCCCAAGTAATGAAGCAAAGGGAATAAGTCCTTCCAAAGGGATAAGTCCTTCAAAAGGATCAATGAATTTAAATGGATTGCTAAACGATGAAATTGATTTAAAACTGATTGATAAAGAAAATAAACATTTAAAATCCCCATCAAGAATACAAAACTCTCAAAGAATATCTCAAAGAGAGTTTTTAAAACCAGCATTACCAAATAAATTAAGACAATCTTCGTTGGAAATGGCCGGAGTTAGATCTCCCAATACTTCAAATCAATCAACTCCAAAATTAGGCACTACTCCAAATTTAACTAAAAAATCATCAATTCCAAAATTGAATAAGAAAACTTCAATTAATGATTTAAACAAAAAAACCTCAATTAACGATTTAAGACAAAATTCTTCAATTCCAACCTTAAATAGAAGAACTTCTCACCATGACTTACAAATTTCATTAACTAAGAAATCTTCAATTCCAAAACTTTCCAAAAAAGAATCTCATTTGGATTACGATCAATCTTCAATTCAAACTCCTAATAGACCTCCTTCAATGTCTCCTTCGTCTTCGGCTTCTTCAATTGGTTCTAATAAAAATTATACCGTTCCAAAACCATTTTCATTATACGATAAACCAACGGTTTCCTCCTCACAAAAACTGTTGGGCTCCTTATACGATAAACCAACCATATCATCCTCCCAAAAATCTTTAAATAAATTCCAAAAATTTAAGAATAGATTTCATTGAATTTTTTTTTTGCATCTATAGACACTATTCATGAATTTACGTTTTATATCAAAAACATTTTTGTAACCGGGGACACTACCCCCTCTCTATATGAGCGTAGTTAAAATTTCAAACAACCAACAAAACAATCAACTTCGATTAATACCACGTTTAACCAACCATGTCAATTGAAGAAACTGAAGATAAAGTAATCTTGACCCATCCTAGAGAACCAACCACCAAAGTCAGCATTTTGAAGTATGGTGCCACCGTGATTTCATGGGAAAATAAGGGTAAAGAGCAATTATGGTTATCAGAAGCAGCAAAATTAGATGGATCTAAACCCGTTAGAGGTGGTATTCCATTAGTATTCCCAATTTTCGGGAAACAGAAGAATGAAGAACATCCGACTTATAAATTACCCCAACACGGATTTGCTAGAAACTCAACCTGGGAGTTTTTAGGACAAACTAGTGAAAATCCATTAACGGTTCAATTTGGATTAGGACCAGAGAACGCTAATAAGGAAATTTACAATTTATGGAATGAAGGTAAAAATAACTTTACTTTAATCTTGAGTATTGAATTGGGTGACGACCACTTGAAAACAAACATTGAAGTTGAAAATAACGGGGACGAAGCCTTTGATTTCAATTGGTTATTCCATACTTATTTGAAAGTACCTGATGTCACCGACTGTTTAGTCACTAATTTAATTGACCAGAAATGTTATGATCAATTATTGGCCACTGAGTACATTGAAAAATCCCCCATGGTTTGCTTTAATGAAGAATTCGACCGTATTTATAAAAAAATCGATACCGATAAAATCTTCCAGGTGGTCGAGTTAGGTAAAGTCTTGATCAATGTGCAAAGAGAAAACTTACCCGACAGTGTTGTTTGGAACCCATGGATTGAGAAATCCAATGGCATGGCGGATTTCGAACCTAAAAATGGCTATTTGAACATGCTTTGTATTGAACCGGGCCATGTATCTGATTTTGTCACTTTGAAAAATGGTGAAAAATGGTCTGGTTCCCAAACCATTAGCTTAGGTGGTGATATCAAGGTTCAATCTAACATCTATTAAATATTCTCCTCATATACCATTATATACCATATATACAACTAATATTGTAGCACTATTTATGTCTTTCAAGGTTGCAAAACGAATAATACTTCGTCCGTACCTATTCTTCCGTCCGTCGTCCCTCCTTTTTACTTCCTTCTTCGTCCGTCACTCTTTCACCACACCACTCTCACCACCGTCACCGACTAGTCACTACACCAACCATTCCCTCCACCGACTATTCCCACACCTTAATAAACCAGTTATCCTTCAATACAAAAGTCTGATCCCCGACACGACCGGCTTACCAAAAAGAAAAAAAAGAAAAAAAAATAGAACGAGCGGTTAAAACAAATAAATTAATCCATTCTTTTTTATAAAACAACTACTTTCCTTCACAACTAGTTACTCCGACATCCCGTTACTTGTACTTAGCATCTTCAACAGCATACTAGTGATACTGCGTACCCACCAGACTAGATCCGGCCCGGCAGGATACTTTTTTTCCAATAGCATTAGCACCCGCCCAGCTCATCCCATCCCAGGAGATCCTCCAGGACCTTGTTTTGCCCAAATTAGTTGATTATCTTTTACTTGAAAGTCTTTGAGTTATTGTATTGAGAAGGGGTCATTCTTGCATTAATCGTATACTTGGAATCAATCGTTTACTCGTTTACTACCTTGTGTTTTTTTTTTTTTTTTTTCTGTTTTCTCTATTGATTTCGTTTTCCCCTGTTGTTTTGTTTTGACGCTATGGTTTCTTCAACCATTCTTAGATCTCGTTTGGTCCAAAAACCGTATCAGCTATTTCATTACTATTTCCTTCTGGAAAAACAATATGGTTCAACCCTAAGTGATTTATCTTTTGAAACTGATATTAAGATATCAATCAACAAATTCAAAAATAGAAACTGGTCAGTTCTAGAGATAATCCATTATTCCTTTTTAAGCTCAATTATTTTCTTTGTATTTTTAATCTTCCCAGCACCTTTCCTTATTAAATTTTTCATTTTGAGTGTTTTCATATCCTGTTTTTTAATTCCATTAACTTCTCAATTTTTCGTTCATGCTTTACCTATTTTCACTTGGTTAGCCCTTTTCTTTAGTGCCGGGAAAATTCCAAATACTTGGAAACCTGCTATTAGTGTTAAATTTTTACCAGCAATGGAAACTATTCTTTATGGGGATAATTTATCAAATGTTTTAGCTGAAACTAATACTTCGTTTTTAGATATTTTAGCTTGGTTACCGTACGGTATTATTCATTTTAGTTCTCCATTTTTTGTGGCTGCTTTTATCTTTATTTTCAGTCCTCCAACGGCTTTGAGATCTTTTGGTTTTGCCTTTGGTTATATGAATTTAACTGGGTTATTAACTCAAATCTTATTCCCTGCGGCTCCTCCTTGGTATAAAAATTTACATGGCTTAGAACCAGCTGATTATTCAATGAGTGGTAGTCCTGGTGGTTTAGGTAGAATTGATGCTTTATTAGGAGTTGATATGTATACTACTGCTTTTTCGAATTCTCCAGTGGTTTTTGGTGCTTTCCCTTCTTTACATTCAGGTTGTGCAGTTATGGATGTTTTGTTTTTATGTTGGTTATTCCCAAAATATAAATTTGTTTGGTGGAGTTATGCAACTTGGTTATGGTGGAGTACTATGTATTTAACTCATCATTATTTTATTGATTTAATTGGGGGTGCAGTTTTATCTTATGTGGTTTTCAGTTATACTAAGTATAGACATTTACCAATTATTGATCATAATAAATTTTGTCGCTGGTCTTATACAATGGTTCATAATATCGATATTTGGAAATCAGATCCCTTAAATTCTTATACTTCAATTAATGTTATTAGTAATGATTTAGAAAATTTATCAAGTTTCCCATTAACTAACTATAATCCTCCTCCTTCGCAGGATGATTCTCCTTATAATGGTATTTCAAGATCAAGACAAGCTTCTCGTTCAAATATAAATAATTCTTCGAATTCTTTAGGCATTCAAGATAATAATTCGTTGGATCCTTCAATTTATAGAAGTAGTGCTAAATCTACTTCTTCTTTAAGTTTATCTTTAGCCAACAATGATATTCAAGAAGTTGATGAAGTTGATCATCAAAATAATGAAGAAACTGAAACTGATAATAGTACTACTAATTCAATGTTTGAAAATGATCATGATCATGATGAAGAAAACAATCAGATTAGCTCAACTGCTTCTTCAACTTCTTTAGATGATTTAGAAAATCAAACTGCTCAAACAAATATGATTATAAATAGTATGGGATCTAAAAATAACAATAATAATAATAATAATAAAAAAAATACTAACAAAAATCGATAACTTTAACTAATTCATGGTTGGTTAAAATTATTCATGTTATTCATTTCCCTACCTTTTGAGTTTACTTTTCCTATACCTTTTTATTTACGTTGAAAAAGAAGAAAAAATTGGCTTTTTTTCTTATGGTTCTATTCTTATTCCTTAATACTTAATGAAATCTTAATTTGTCTATACTTTTAATTTCTTCGGATTTTCAGTTTTTTTTTATTTTATTATCTTAGTTTTCCATCTCTTATGTCCTCATTTAATCTTAATATTCTCGCATTTATATATTTCTATATATATAGATAATTTTACAATAATTAATTCGTTAAAACGTTATATTAAACATGCAGAGAAGTAAAAAATTAACTATATACAATTCTTATCTTTTAAAATACTATTTATTTACCACCAGCAAGGGCTCTTTCAATAGAGTTTGGAATATTGATTTTTTTACCCATTTCATTCTTAATTATTGATGCTCTTAAGATTCTTGGATCTTTTCTAATTGTTCTTAATAACTCATGTTGAACTGTGGCACTGGCATCAAATCCCATTAAAAAATGATAACCTTGGAAATGTCTTTCTTGTTCTTTACTCATGATTTTTGGTAATGGACGTGGTCCTAAATTGGTGATTTCCCTTATAACCCCTCTATTATTTAGTATTAATCTACCAACAGTGGTGGCAATGTTTTTCACTTCTCTATTACTTCTTAAGGGATCGGTAATACGCGATATAGCAAACAACTCGTAATACATCTTGCTTGGTTAATGATTCGAGGTCCTTTAATTGATTTTTCACTTCTTCATAAATTTTTTTCTTCTAAACTTTTTCATTGATTACATAATCAATGAAAAAACAATTAAATCCGAAAATTTATATCACGTGACAAACAATTCCGGGGGTTTAATCAACTTAAACCTATTCATGGAGGTTTTAGGTATTTTCGTATATCTAAACATTCTCCAAGACCTTGGCTTTGTATTCTGCCGTCTTTTGTTTTGATGAGATTCAACGAGGGGGCAGGGTGAACCACGGAACCCGAATGCCCTGAATAAATGCAAGGATTCGAAGTGACGGTTCCAGTAGGAACTCAGATTCTTCTTTGTTTGGAAAGCCAAACACTAGTAAAGGAGATATATGGTCTTCTGCACATACCTTGTTGTTTCTGTGAAGAGCCTCTTCGTGTAAGCCTTTCTGTCTTGAATCTCTGATTGAACTCTCCTATGATTCGGTGCAGTCAACAGACGCAATTATACAACTGACAGTGTCCTCTATAAGCAAGGGCCCATATCTACCCAAACCAGACTAAATTTTCCCGTCTAATCAACAGAATCGTCGACCTAGTAGTAGATAGTTATACAAGTTGCAAAATAATTGTGTGCGATCGCACTACCCATCACGTGCAATTTTGCCATATATCGGTTGCCAACTTTGATCTTATAAGGAAGTTGGTTGAAAAATTTTAAGTTAAAGGATTCCAATTACTTAATTATTAATATTTATATATAGAAAATGGCTACTAATATCACCTGGCACCCAAACTTGTCTCATAATGAACGTATTGAATTGAGAAAACAAAAAGGATGTACTGTTTGGTTGACTGGATTATCAGCTAGTGGGAAATCAACTATTGCCTGTGCATTAGAACAAAGTATTTTAGCTAGAGGATTGAATTCTTATAGATTGGATGGTGATAATGTGAGATTTGGATTGAATAAAGATTTGGGATTCAGTGAATCGGATAGAAATGAAAATATTAGAAGAATTTCCGAAGTTGCTAAATTATTTACTGATTCATGTTGTATTACTTTAACTTCTTTCATTAGTCCTTATAAACAAGATAGAAAATTAGCCAGGGAATTACATGAAAAGGATAATTTACCATTTGTTGAAGTTTATGTTGACGTTCCAGTTGAAGTTGCCGAACAAAGAGATCCAAAAGGTTTATACAAAAAGGCAAGAGAAGGTATTATTAAAGAATTCACTGGTATTAGTGCTCCTTATGAAGCTCCAGAAAATCCAGAAATTCATTTGAAAAATTATCACGGTGCCTCAATTGAAGAAAGTGCTGAACAAATTATTGATTATTTGATCAAACATAATTACATTTCTTAATTGAATCTATTCAATTCGTGTATCTATAATTTGAAATAGAATGTATCTTTATTTATTATTACTTCTTAAGACTATCTAATCTTGCTTGTAAATCATCTTCATCATTATTAGCACCACCATCTCCTCCTAGTGCTTGTGCCACTTTACCATTATTAATTGAGGATTCATTATTAACATTGATCAGGGTTGGAGTATCTTTCAAATTAGAATTCAAATCAACTCCAATTTCATCTAAAACTTTACCCAATATTTCATCAACTTGTTCATCTTCTCCTAATTCATCTTCGTCATCCATGGCCATAGCATCATCTATAGCATCATCCATGAAATCTTGTTTTTGATCCATCAAATCATTTTCCTTAGCGAACTCCTGAGTGATCCTCGATAATTGAGGTAAATTCATCGTTCGATTCATTCCTGATAATAACCTAGTAGCATCTCTCATTGAAGTAGCCATTTGTTGATTACTACGAACAGACTGTATTCTTAACAGAATTGCTTGTAATTGTGCCTTCATCGAATTGAACTTAACAATATAGTTCTTCGTTCGAATCAAATCCTTCGCTTGTATCTTAGCACTAGCTATTTGCCCCAGTTTGGCTGATTTTTTGATTTCACTTATCAATTTCTTCTCTTGACTTTGTAATTTGGTGGTTTCTCTAGTCAACTCTCGCTGGGTCTTCTCGAGTGCCCTTTGGTTCTTTCGAAGCCTTTCTTGAGGCGTAAGCTTCTTACCAAATGCCCATTCAAATAACTGTGACATCTTCAATTAGTTGTAATGTAACTACTATTTGGTTATCTTCTTTTGGAGCTCACCCTTTTTTTGTTCGGCTGGCTGATAAAAAGACGTGCAAAAATTTCAATTTTGCTACTACTGAAAGATTTCAACTTGATAAATTACATTAGGGTCAAGGAAACAATGACTATTTATTGATTAGGTTTTCATTTAAGACGTCGTGAGTATTAAGAGTAACTACTTATGCATCTTTTCTGTGATTTTTTTCTGAATATTTTGCTTTTTTTGTTCTTTTTCTTTCAACATTTGCAATCGTAATAATGATAAAGACAAAAGCTATTAACGTTCAACACGTTCACCATTACTATTCAAGGTGAACATGGTTGATTCTTCGTTTTCATCTAATGCGTCGTTGTCCTTAAGAATGGTGTACAATTTCTGAAGAAGAGCTTCGTTTTCTTCGCTGTTAACATCTTCCATACCGTACTTGTAGATGGAAAGAACACCATAAAGAGCTGCAACAATACACATAAACAATGCTAAATAACCTTTAGCAGTGAACCCTTCGGGTAATGGAGGATATTGAAGAGGTTCACCGGTCAAATCCAACCACTCTTGATGCAGTTCCCCATAATTACCAGCAGCATTACCTTTTGAGGACATATTTAAAGCTTCACAAGCTTCAAAATGACTTTTAGGTAAAGGTAATTCTGAATTTTGAATTTCTAAAGGAGCTTCAATAAAGGTGACGGAAAGACCTTGTTCCAAATGCCAATCAACATGACAATGGAATAACCAAACCCCTGGATTATTAGCTTTGAATCTTAAAACGATAAATCCATTTGGATTGACCATAACAGTATCTCTAACTACAGGATGTTTAGCAAATTTATTATGATCAGGATTTTCTGGATCATAAACCTCAGGTTCGTCGTCATCACCTTCAGATCTGAAAAGAACTTGGAAAGTATGTCCATGCAAATGGAACGGATGTTTACCATCATCCATGTTATTAAGAACAATTTCAATAATATCGTTATGTTGTAAAACATAGGAGTTAGTATTAGAACCATATATTTTTTCATTAGTTGCTAAATCTCCACTTGATAATACAGTTAACAAAGTTGGAACTTTTGGTGCAACATAACTAATATCATTGAAAAATGCATAATTAACACCATCACCCAAGTTATCCATGACGAAATTTAATTCAATTTTATAATCTGGTTCAGGTAATGCTTCTTCTTTATCAAATGGATTTAATTTGAAATCATCAAAAGGTTTTAAGCTTTCAATTAATTTTTCATAATGGTGGTATCCAATTGGGAATACTTCTGGTAATGGTTTATAATCATTATATCTTACCCAATTAGTAGAGACCAATTGTAAATCTTCAGGCAAAAGATCCAACATATCCTCATCAAGAATGTTTAAAAACCTATAGTTTTCATTAGCAGTAGATTTAGTATGAAGTAAAATACCAACTCTTTGTGCAACACTCAAGTAAAGAGAATCAGTTTCTTGTGGCTCAACGTAAACACCATCAACTTCAACTATAGTAAACGAGTGGCCCTCAAGCTTCAAGTATTGAGAAACAAACAAACCCATATTCACAACTCTAACGAAATAAGTAGTATCTGGTTTAACGTCCCAGGTAACATTTCTAGTATCGTTAAACAAGGAGTTTTGAGGTACTGGTTCAGCCCCAGTTGGATTATATCTACTCAAGAACTTTTTCATAAGTTCAGGCCCTTCTGCATGGTACCAATCACTAACAGAAAGCGATACTTCTTCATCAAATTCAAATGGGTAATCGGATTTTTCCTTTTCTTCAATGATAAACAACCCTCTTAACCCATCTCCATATTGAGTTCCTGAATGTGAGTGGTACCAATAAGTTCCTGCTTGATCCTCTACCGTGAAATTATAAAGGAATCCTTGACCTGGTGCAATAGGGCATTGAGTAACGTATTCTGGTCCATCCATTGAATTGGTATGATGTTGAAACAACCCATGGAAATGTAACGAGCTGTTTCTATCTTGTAATCCATTAGTATAATGGATAATAACACGATCACCTTTAGTCACCCTAATGGTCGGTATTGGCCATTCATTGTTAATACCAACAACCCTTCTTTCTTTGATCCCATCTGGAGAAGCATTTACATAAGTAGCCTCAAAATGGTATTCATGGGTTTTAGCAAAAACACCAGCCACCAAAGAACACCAAAATAGCACATTAAACAACAACATGGTAACAGCCTTCACTAGTTGAGCAAATATTCAATACCTTGTTGAGATCTTCAACTCAAACCTTTATATTTATAAAGAGATTTGAGAAAAAACTGAAAGTCTGAGAACAAAAAATTGCGTGTACTACAATAACTATCTTTTCGATCTAACATTACTTGGGTTGTTAGTTCTTACTAGCTTCGTTCGCTTGTCAGCAATACCGACACGGCGTTGGAATTCAAGTCCTTAAATTCTTGCTTCAAAGTATTATTAGACAACAGTCAAATTCCGGGAAAGGAGTCACTTACGAGCATTACACTAAATGAAATTATACTAATTTAAACAGGAACTAAGAAAAATAGAGATCTTAATGAAGCTTCACAGAGCCGTGTTCATTATAGGATACGTTTAAGGTCGTAATAAGGAAAGAAAATGGTCGGCTCAAACCCCGAAAGTTTTAAGCTGAATCTCGGACTCTCCTTCAACGACATCCGGAGTCTCAACGGTGTTTGGATTAAACTTCACTAATTGTTCAGTAAGTTGTTTTTGTTCATCTGATAAGGCGGAGTTTAAAACGGTTTTGAAAGCTGCTGGATTTTGATTTATTAAATTCAACAATTTTTCATTCAAGTAAGCTTTATCCAAGGCAGGATCGTTTCCGTTCTCGGCCTTGTTGTAAGAAAGTAGGAGGGGAATCAAGATTGAGAAAAGTAAAGTTGATTTTGATTCATCATGATTCTCTAATTTGCTAAACATGAAAAGTATTTCAAAAGAGACTTTGATATCAATCTTGTGTTCGTTCTTGTTGGCAACTAAGGACTTGATGATTTCTTTGATCAATTTTTTAACAACTAAGATATCATCTGATTGTAGAGAAGAGTATTGAATCAATGATTTGATGCATTGGATACCCCTTGGTGCTAGTTCTGGGCTCTCTAACATTTCAATTAAAGAACAGCTTAATTGTTCCGAATCTTCTTCGTTTAAGCGAATGTCACCACTGGTGATTAGAATCAAAGACGTCAAGACGGAAAAATTATTTGCTGGACTGATTTTATAATACTTTTGAATGATGTTATAAAATTTATCTATCAACCCGAGATTAAATTTTTTAGATTCAAGAATAATTTGCTTTAAATGTGGGAGTAAAATAGAATTCAACAATTCATTATTATATTCATAAAATTTGGCAAAAATAAACAAAACACACGAATATAAATCAACTTTAACAACATTCGGAAATTTATTAATCATATCAACTAATTTTGAAAATACTTTCTTCAAGATTAATAAATTTGGTCCACTATCACAATATTTCAAAGAAAATTGTTGAGTTTCACTGGTTGGATCAAAATCAGTTCTTAAAAATGGTAATATACTAAACAAAGGTGACATGGTAACTCTAATTAACTCAAATAACTTATCAAATGACTTAGTTAAGTCTTCACCATTTTGGTTATTCAAGAATGTATGGAATATAGTACTGATTATTTCTAATACATTACATTTGACTTCAGTGTTTTCATCAATCAATATCAATCTATCAAACAAATCAATAATCTCCCCAAATATTTCATCATGGAATAGTATCTCAACCAATTCGGAATTTTGAACTAGTCTATTCAATGAGATTAAAATCTCTTCAACATTTTTGTTCTTAATTAAAGATTCAACACATTGACTAAACAAAATGAAAAAGAAATTACTTTCATCCTCTGCCAAATAAGTTTTGATGAATTCATCATCCTTTTCTAGTTGTAAACTCAATACACTAACAAAGTTAATCCAATAATCATCGTATAGTTCTAATTCTCTCGTTGAATTTTCATTATATTTCAACGACGAAAGCTCCCTTAATACCAATATCCATAACGAGGTTAAAAGTGTTGAATATTTCTCTAAAGTTTCTTTCAACTCTGGTTCGGTCGATTCATCTTCTTCGGAGTCTATTTTCAATAACGCCCAACAATTAAGAATCGATAATTGAATAGATTTTTTACTGAATTCAGACATATGCTCCAAAAAACCAAACTTGAGGAATTTATTAGATGAGATTTCTTCTAATAAATAAATTAAAGTTTTCAAAATTCTTTGCTTCGAATAAAATTTGATTCTTGGTAAATTAATAAATTTCGATCCAACATTAATGGCATTAACAATAACTTTTGCATCACTATCCGGACTGAAGCATGGAATTAATGCACTAATGATCTGTGCTTGCTGTTGTTCTAAAATCGAAACTCCAGGATATAACGGATCTGCCAATTGTCCGAAAAGACCTAAAGCGGTATCTAAAAGATTTGCACCTCTCAACTTTATAATTGGAATTGATGAAGTGGATCCTAAAAATGAAATTTTGACTATTTCTTGAATCTTTGGTTTCAACTGATCAAGTAATTTTGGATTTCTATGGGCTGCATTAAGTAAAATGTTAAGCAAATCGTATATGAACAATTTAAATTCCCATGTAATTGGCTCATTCTTATCAGACAAATCTTCATCTTCAGCGACAATACTCTCGACTTCTTCATCTTTAAAATCTATTTGATTACGTGACTTTTTCTTTTGTCTTTGTTGCAAAGGTAATAACTTTTGTTGATAATTATTTTCAATGAATGGTCCAATGAGTTTCTTCGAGGAAACTTTATATAAATTATTCAATTGAACGAACCAGTTCATGTCTAAACTTGATTCTAACCACAACTTTATCAACTTTTTTAATGAATCACAGGGCCTCAAATTCATTGAAATCCATAACAACCTAACAGTTTCCTTATTCAAGACTTGAACCCCAAAAACTTTGATAAGTTCAGTATAACAGTCATATGCTGATCTGTATAATTCAAAGCTGCTGTTGAAAGAAAAAATAGCATCCTTATTGATTGAGGTTGGACTTGTGACAACCAAACCAATCTTGATATTTTTCGTTATGATAAGGTTAAGCAAATCAGTGAAAAATTCAACTTCTCCTTCAATCAAGGTCGGATCAAATATAACTAATTCTTGTAATAAACCTAGTAATTGGCCAAATGTTTCAAGATAATCATCTACTGTCAAACAACCAATACCAGAACTCAAGGCAATAATTAGGTTTTTAATTTTAGAACGGCTCGATGTAGAGCGATCGCGCAAATTAGGTCCCAAGGCAGTAATGGATAGCTTTAACAATTTAGTAGTCAAACCAATTGTTCCAAATTTCACATTCAAGTTCACCAATATTCTGTTTTTGATACTGTAAATAAAATGATCATTCAAAAAATTGGAATGTAATGTGTCAATCAAGTCACCAATAAATTGATGATTTGTTAAGTTATTTTCAAGTAAAACGCTAGCTGCATTCAATGAATAATGATAAACGATAGGATTTGGATCATTCAAAAGTTGCGAGATAACATTATAAATGTCACTGAATCCAACGTGTGCATGTTCATAAATTTTGGATAGGATTAAAATAGACTTACCTCTTTTGTATGGATCAATATCATTCACAATTTCCTTAATGTGCTTAGAAATATGATCACTGATGGAAGCCTTGGAAATCATGGACAATGCCATACCAATAGTATCAGAGTTAATCAAAACCAATTGTTTATGATTGCCGTGAATTTTGTCAATAATATCTAAAACAGTACTCACGAGATCTTTATCTAATTGAATCCTTTTTCTGGTTGCATTATTCAACAAGCCATGAAGGGCAACGGAAATGTTGATGGAAATAGCCTTGTATCTTAAAGGATCAATAGTTTTGGAAGTTAACGAATTCCTCATTTGTTCGAGCAAAGATGATTGAATTTTCAAACTTAATTGAGGAAAGACTAATTGGAAAAGTTCAATCGACAAATCCACCAAAGACGTCAACAAGTTAGTTGACTCACGATAAAATAATGAGTAAGGCTTTATCAAAAAGACATTCAAATCATAATTGATATTATGATCCACAGACTCGAAAACAATTGATTCTAGTATATCGAACCAACAATTATAATTCACTTCAGATTCTTTTTCGATGGAACTTTTCGGATAATTGATCCTATCTGTCATGAAAGAATCCTTATAATAAAGTCCCAGTTCAATTGGCCTATCAATATCAAGTTTAATTAATAGTTCATCAATATTAGCTGTGGATACATGGAATTTACTGGTTACCCCGAACGAATAGTTATACTCTTCACCTAAAAATGGTACAGTTGAATCAAAATCACTGACCCTTGTTGTTAATGCTTTATTTTTTGATTTGTCCTTTGGTTTGTCACCAATTCTAGAGAAAATCTTTGATTCACTGAAAACTTTCAAAAGAAATATAACCATATGAGAATTTGCATCCAGCTTTAATAATGTTGATAATTTTGTAAAACTTTGTAAAATAATTTTTTTCCCATATAAAATCAAACTAGTAATCATACGATCGAAAGATAGCTTTTTATTACCTGTGTGATTTGTATAGATCAAGTTATTTGTCATGTTAGGGTTAAAATCATTTTTATTGAAATTTTCATCATTAAAACTTGTCAAAGAACCAACACCTTCAATGTTATTTTCTAAATAAGTAAGGTAATTATAAGCTTTAGTCAACAAAAATTGAACTTGTTTCAAAGATTCAGGGGATAATTCGATAGAATTCAAGTAATTGAACAAACACACCAAACTTGAATTACGTAATTTCAAATTTTCGAAAATAGACTTTCTTTGACCCTCTTGAGTGGTTGATTCAACTGACGAACTGATAAATTGGGAAGTCAATAAATTTTTCCAAAAAACTAACAATTGGGAGGAATTCAATCTAATATACTCTGATTCATTATAAAATGTTACCAAAGACGATAATACGATCCAACAAGCAGAGTTTTTCAAATAATTTGATTGATTATTAGTATTATTATGCTTCAAATTTTGAGTGCAGAAACTTAAAATTTTCATTATGGTGGAGTTTTGTAATAGTTTAGAATCAGTTTGTTTGATCAAGCAAGAAAGTGCCAAAGAATTATTCATGATTTTCACAGAAGCAAATGAAGAAGTAGAATCGTCTGAGTTCACTTCATCTGAGCCTAGCGAGGCAAATTCATGATTGACGATGTTATAAGCTTTTAAAATGATTTGGTTGATCTCAACTTCATTATTCAAAGCATATTTTAATAAAGTGTTTAAAGCATAACCTCTGATATAATCACTTTTATTTATTATTAATTTCAATAACAAATCAGACAAGAATGGTTTTTCTTCACGTCTTTGATTTTCTTCTTCATCAACCATTGTTGATTCTGCTTCATCAATTGCCAATTCATCATCATCATTTTTAGAAGTATGATTAAAAGAAGTACCAAATGGTAAAAGCAACTCAATAATATGTAGCATTAAAGCAGCTTGATAAGGATTGAATAAAGATGAGATAGATTTATTATTATTTTTATTTCTAGACGACTTTGAACTAGATTTATTAGTTTTCAATCCAAATACACTTGAATCACGTTTTCTATCTTTAGTTACTTTACCAGAGGGTTCATTATCATTTTGAACTAAGGAAGATGAATTTTTAGAGAATTTTAAGTAAATATATTCGGATAATGTTTCATGACACGAAGAACCACATTCTTTAATTAGATAGTCCACTAATAAAACCCATTGTCTTAATACTTTGTTCCAATATTGATTTTGGAAATGATTTGGCAAATTGTTTAATTCACTAAATTTGAGTAAGATTAAATCTAAGATATTAATTAAATTAACCGATAAAAAATCGGAATATTGAAATTGTTGTAATTGGATATAAATAATTAAAGTTTTTATAATACTTGTTTGAAATAATAAATTTTCAGTATTTTGATGAATAATACTTTCACTATCATGAGAGTTAATTAAGTTTTTATCCTTTTTGATTTCGATATTGACTGCTTCAGTTTCTGGATCAATTGTAGCACTTAAAGATTGATCCCAATTATTCAAATCTGGGAAATTGAATTGATTTATCAAATAATCGATTGGGTCAAATTTACCAGTTGATATAAAATTCATTAATAAATACGAATATAACTCAACTGTAGCCACTCTAATTTCTTTTGAGTAATTAGACAAACCATAATGAATTAATTTTTCATTCGACAATAATAGATTCATTTGAAATTGATGTTGTTGTAACATTATAGTATCAGGTTTTAATTTTGAACCTGCAGAAGTTGAAGAAGTAGATAACTCCAATAAAGCTTCATAATTAGTTTGACATGATAAGATGAGTAAATTTTTCAAACACAAAATATAATTTCTCTTTAATAGTATTGTTGACATTGAATCATTTAATTCTGAAGTTGATAAATCATATGAGATATTCAAATTTATAATGTTTTTGTTAATTAGTTTAATCAATTTAGCTTGGAATTTATCATCTATATCGGATTTAACTGCATTTTTAGTGATGGAGTGTAATAAAGCTATTAAATTATCATTTATATTTGAATTTTTCTTTAAAATCTTATAAATTTGAGTAATTGAAAAATTTATCAATGAATTGAGAGAATTGGGATAAGTTTCGAATAAATCAATCAATATCACTATAGATCCTTTAGCTATTGGACTCAATTCACCAAGATCATTTAAATTCAAATGATTTAACAAGCCATTGGTAAAATCAAAGATTTTGTTTGATAATTCATGAAATATTAAAACTAAATTTTTCGAAATTAATTTGAAGATATTCAACGAGATTTCATCCTGGTAAAACTCATAATTCTTAACTTCATTGGAATCTTTCAATTTATATTGCTTCACAGTTGGTATTGTTATATCAAACTTAGAAACTATTTTAGTCAATTCATCTAAGCTTTCAACATAATTTAATTCTTCTTCTTTTATATAATTTTGCAACTTGCTATTTAATTGAATGAGATAATCAAAAATCTTGCTCTTATCGAATTCATCGAGTAGCACCTGGAATCCACTAGACATGTTTTAACGAATGAAGTATAATTGTTCTTTGAAGAAGAGTTGGCGGTAAAAATAAACAACTTTGAACACCAAATCGTTTTTAGTGCACCGCGACATTTTCACTACTTACCTTTTATACTTATACTAGACTTATCTATACTTATACTAGACTTATTTATACTTATACTAGACTTATTTATACTTATACTAGACTTATTTATACTTATACTAGACTTATTTATACTTATACTAGACTTATTTATACTTATACTCTATATAACTTATATACTTCAAAAATTAAATAGAAATTGAGTAAAGATAGATAGAAAAGGAAATTTATATAGACAGGAAGGGTAAATATAGAGTAGTAGGTGAATGTATAGTTACAGAAGGTACAGAAGGAGATGCTATTTATTGAATGCTATAGCAAAGACTAATAATACAAGATGCAAATAGAAATAAAGATGCACACAGAAATAAAGATGCAATTAAACTAAAGATTTTAAAGGACTAAATAAACCCTTTTTGCCATTTGAATTTATTTTAGAATCTTTAATTTTAACATTATTGGGGGAACCTTCGATAGTATCTAAATTTACCGGACCTTTGATTGATTTTCTTTTATAATGAGCAGAATGATTAGTTTGAGAATGAGGATAAGAAAGAGATTTTTTGAAAGAATGATTTAAAGAGGAAGAAGAAGAAGAAGAAATTGGAGAAGTTGAAAAAGAACTAATTGAATTTGAAGATTTATATTTGGTAGGACTATTTGTAGTATCATCATCATCATCATAATCATTAATTGAGAGATTAAGCATTGAAGGAGAAGGAGATATTTTTGAAAGTTTTTTAGAATGGTTTATATCATCATTTGTTGTAATTTGAGTAGTTGGATTTGATTTTAATTTATCACCGTATAACGATAAATTCCAATTTTGTAATTTTTCATTGAGTATATTAAAATTATTGGTTAAATCATGACATTTTTGTAATGATACTGTTCTTGGAACAATATTAATTGGTGGTCCATTTGATAATACTTCCTTCATACTCAATACCGTACTATCAAAATCATCAGAATCATCAGAATCAATGTCAATATAATTAGATAATCTTGATTCTAAAAACGCTTTTTGATTTTTTAAATCTTTAATTTTATTTTCATAATTTGTTTTCAATAGTTGATTTTCAATATTTTTATTTTTTTCTAATTCCAAATCATTTTCTATTATTGCTAGTTTTTCTAACAACTCATTATTAAATTGATTAGAATATTCTAATTTCGATTGTAATACTCGATCATTTGATTCCATATAATCATTTGATATTTCAATTGACACCAAACTCGATTTCAAATTGTTAATTTGTTCTTCATAATGCTTCTTTTGACTAATTACATCGTTCTGCACTTTATTCAATTCGTTATTCAAGTTTAAATTCTTAACTTTTTCCTTCTTTATATCATAATCCTTCAGTTTTATAGTTTGAATCAATTTTTCATTGGTTTCTTCCTGAATCGTTAACTCATCTTCTAATGCTTTTTCCAAATCTTTCGATGATTCCTGGAAATCGGTCAACATCTGCTCCAATTCAATAAACCGTTCCTCTAACACATTTCTTGGTAATTTACTCAAATCCCTAAGCAGACTCATGATCTCTTTCTTTCCTTCTTTCTTTCTTTCTATCAAATACTTGAGTTTGTCCCCTTTTTTCCCAAATCAAAAAAAAAAATATCCTATTTCTTAAATTCAATATATCGTTTCAATCGTTTCTAAACCTATTCACTTGGTATCGTACTCAAACGTGATCGTGATAAGTAGTTAGTTTGTAAATAGAAAAAGAACAACAAATAAAAAATTAATACTACACCATCGCACTGTGCAGGATTTTTCCTCCTTGATTGATTTATTACTGCAAAATTATATAGAAAAGAGGCATGGATCCCACTTATTAGACCAAGGAAAGAGGAAGCGGATAGCTTGGGATCATGCCGTGGCCATTCAGAGAATACGGTCTCAAAATAACTGGTTTTGTACGTAAATATACCCTGTTTTCATCAAGATTATCGTAAACATAACCAATCTCCAGTGAGTTATTGGGATAGCAAATAACCCAGTCGCCACTCCACTGGGTTCCCTGGAAGTACTGGAGACGGTCTCGGTATACCCTGAAGCTTGTGTTGGAGGTGTTGGAGTAAACCAATCTGCCTTCATTGTTGACTGTAAGTTGTTGGCTGTTGGTGAGATTGACCTTCAAGTCCGGGCCAACGAATCCTTCGATTCTATCTTCGGTACTGGGGTCAACCACAATGTTGTGAGGGCTTTCCTTGAGGATTTCCAAGCTTGCTTGTAGCAAGTTATTTGGCTGGTAGGCTGCAAGGTAGAAATCTTCTGACTTTGACACTGGATAGCTGTTAGCGAGGGCAAACAAAGTTAAGAGAACGGGTGTTTTCATTGTGTTGGTGGTTGGAAGAGGGAGTGCTACCATATGTTCTGTATTTATACGTATAGGGTATTCTTTTAGCTAGCATATTTAAATAAATCGGTTATGCTTAATTTGCAGTAAGTTGAGTATAAGTGGGCAGAAAAAAGTAAGTATTATTTAAGTAAGCATTGAATCTTGGACACTGATTACCAAGCAGCGATACTAAGTAAGTATTAGTTAAGTATTAGTTAAGTATTAAGCATAAGTACCAAGTAGTAAGTATTAAGTATTAAGCATAAGTATTAAGTAGTAAGTATGCAGTCAAACACCCGTGCATACAAACATTACAGCTTACAAAGGAGATATTTGCATGTTACAAAACTGCAGGTTGAATTTCAACATGTGCATGTTAGCACAGCAATATTACAGATTGAACACCAGATATTTACAGCTTACGTATTTTATACAGGTTAATTAAACATATAAAAAATTGATGAGATAAAGTTACCCTACTTCTACAACATTAAATATACCGGGTAACCTTTTAATAGTTGCAAAATGAATGAAGACCAACTGGAGATCGGAGGAGCTCAAGCATTACTTCAGTTAGGGACTAAATTACAGAAAGAAGAGGATTTAGAGGAAAACCATTTATCGGATATTAATTATGAACAATATATTAATCATCAAAATCATGAAAATCATGAAACAACCGATGATGATAAAACAAATCAACAAATAACTGATGCAGTGGAAGCTGCAGTTATGAGGTTTGTTGGAGGAACTCTTGACACCGATGGTAAGAATCGGAAGACAAAGAGAAATGACGATGTTATTTCAAATCTTTCAGAATATCAATGGGATAAATTTTTAGCAGATGAAGTTGCAAATCCAAATGATTCCATTTTTGATTCTTATGATTTATCAACAAAGACAACGCCCAAGAAGAAAAGGAAGAGGGTTCATACTGATATTGATCCAGAACTATCTAACTTAAATTCAAATGAAACCAACCCTACAACAACAACAACAACCGGTACAACAACAGAAAATCATGAACATGATCAATTAGTTCAAGCAGCTATAATGGGAGCAGGAGAGTTAGCCAAGCATTTAGGATCATCCGAATTAAGTAATTTACCACCCAATCAAGCCCATCAAGTATTAATGGCTGCATCAAACTCATTACAACAACATCCGAATAATGAATCAATATCAGCAATAAATCAATTAGCTCAAGCAGCATCATCGTTATCAAATAAAAGAACAAAGAAACCTTTGAATAAAAAAGTTAAGCCTTCCATTCCAAAACCAAAATTTAATGAAAACACCTCGATTGAATCATTAATTCAAGAAGCAAGCGAAAAGGCATGTAATTGGTTCAATTCTTCCATTGATAATTCGACTGGTCCAAGACCATTTTCACAAGAAGAAATCAATGCGGTGGATCATTTTGTTGCTGGATATTGTCATTTAAATAAATTATCAAGACAAGATGTTTGTAATAGAGTTTGGTCAAATGAAAGAACAAAAGATAATTTTTGGGAATCTTTAACAAGAGTTTTACCTTATAGATCAAGAGCTTCAGTTTATAAACATGTTAAGAGACAATACCATATTTTCCAAGTGAGAGCGAAGTGGTCAGTTAAAGATGATGAAATATTAAATGAATTGGCCACAACTAAAATTGGTAATTGGAAAGAAATTGGAGAAATTATGAACAGAATGCCCGAAGATTGTAGAGATCGTTGGAGAAATTATGTCAAGTGTGGTCAAAATAGAGCTTTGAATAAATGGTCAATTGATGAAGAAACTAAGTTAAAAGATATTGTTGTTGAAATGATTTCAAATTTTAGAGGCCACCCAATACCAATTAACTGGACTTTAGTCAGTGAAAAAATGAATGGCCAAAGATCAAGAATTCAATGTCGTTATAAATGGAATAAATTAATGAAAAGAGAAACAATCCAAAGAATTCAATTAATGAACAATTCAACCAAACTTTGGTTATTAACCAATTTACAAAACTTAAATTTTCAAAATATTCAACAGATTAATTGGGACTCGGTCTTCTCCAATTTTAATCAAGCAATCAAATCCGATAAAAAATTAAATGATAATATCATATTCAGTTCAAATGATTTAATAATTTGGTTTGATAAAATTAAGTCGGCAATTAAAGATCATAAAAACTTACCCTTGGATCAATTACTCGATAAATTAATCAACCATTTATACAACAACTCCTTGGTTGAAAATGATCAAGCTTCAAATTTAAACGATCAATTAGATCGCCAAATTGAAAACGTTACTAATGATTTCAACTTAAATAATCCTCAAGTTAAAGATGAAATTAAAGTTGAAAATGATGACTCTAAAAAAATTAATAATAAAGATTCAATAATCGATGATGAAGCAACATCGATTGCGAATGCTGCGGTTGCTGCTGTCTCGGCCAGCGTTAACGATCAAGATGCTCAACATCAAGAGTATAGTTTATGGAGATAATTCTTTTATTTTCACCACTATTTCAAATATTTAAATAACTAATACATACCAAAAACCTAAACCAGCTCAATTTACTCTTTATTATACCATATAGTCTCTTCGCTGTAGTCATTTTATTATAAAACTTACCAATGGGGCCCTTTTTTGCAGTTGTTGAAAAAAAAAATTTAATACTTGAGTGCGGTATCAAATCAACTCGAAAAACTCCATCATAACAACAAATACTTCTTTATTAGCAAAACTTTGCACAATGATTAACTATGATGACCTGGACCAGACGTTGTTGTCATTCTACAGTCTTGATTCATTGAACCTCAATTCGGTAAATGATTTGAATTTACTGCTGGACCATGATCTCTTTGACATTGATGAATTGAATGATAAATCAACCGATGAACAATTTAATATATTAAATCAAATCATTAATGACAATTTGAATATGACCAATACATACGATAACAACGATGACGACTATTATGATCCATTGAGTAAAAGACCCAAGAATATTGTTAAAGAATTGCTTGATCGTAATATTATTTCATCAATTCATGATCCAAATTTGAGTAAATTTTTGATAAACTCGAAACAGTTTGATTCAAAACAGTATTTATCAATAATCCATGAAAACTCATCAATCGATGATTTAAATGTTTCATTAAGTTTCTTAGAAAGAAATATTGAAAATCAAACTAGTGAATTAAAATCAGTCATTAATGATAATTTTATAAATTTTATTAATAGCAAACAAGCGATTGATAATGTTTTGGTTAATTTTAAAAATTCAAAAAGTCATACTCAACAAGAGAGAGATAAAAGTAAAGTTTTCAATCCCTCGAGACATAAAACAAATGTTAAAAATGATTCCTTATCAAGTGAATTAGAAGAATCTTTAAGTAATTTACAAATTGCCTCCGACTTGATGATGAGACCTATAGAAGAACATTCATTGAAGGAATTGAAAATTCTGAAGTTGATTGATTTCATCAAGGACAACAAGTTTTTCTTTGATTTACCAAATAATTTATTAAAATATATTTCATCTAATAATCATAATCAATTTATCGATGATTACCATCGATTCTTAAAAGAAAAGGATGAATTGATGGAGTCTAAGTCAAGAAGGTATCAAAGAGCCTTGGATTCTCTAGACCCTATAAAAGATGCTAATCGATTAAAGGATTTGGAAATTGAACACATTGTATGCACAAATGCATTATCAAGAATTTTCAATGAAGTTGATAATATAATTAATGAATACAGGAAAAAGATTTACCAAGAACTTATTACTATGGATCATGAAGTTGGCTTGGGCGATGAAAACAATAACGACAAAAATACTAGTGAAAAATTCATATCATTCGTTGATACTGTCTATCAATTAGATAATGAAGGCTCAACTAAAAATCCAATTCATGAATTTTTGGTAGTTCAATTAAACACTTTATCAAAAGATTTAGACTATCAAAATAATAAGTTCGATGCAAAATTCACAATGATGCAAAGAAAATTGTTGGATTACATTGGATCACTAGTTGATCATAGAGAAAATGGTTCATTTATGAGATATATTAATGAAAAGTATATATCAATCGAAGAAATTCTTAAAACTTCTTTCACTACCACGAGTGCACCAAGTAAAGAACAGAGAGAAAATTTGGTTATTGAAAGTTTCGAAAGCAGTGATAATTTAGATTTGTCCATTATTAATGAAACTTGGTTAATATTAATCAATTATATGAATTATTTAAATGATGTTTTTCTTAAAAATATTGATAAGTTTGTCAATAATTACTTACATTATACTCGGGTTGAAAACGGGTTCAATATCGATCCCGATGGTAAAATAAGAGATTTATTTTTGAGTTTAATGAAAGATTCAACTTCAAGATTAGTTAAAATTTTTAATAACAATGAATTGGTTGATCAAATGACTTCATTACCTGAAAATTACACACACTTTTTGCCTTATTACACTAACTCGTTATCAACCGTTTTTTATTTGACTAATATTTCTAAAAAAATTGACCTTTGGTTAACCAGAATAGGTGAAAACATTGTTATAATTGGTAATACTTCGAAGAATGTTGATACCAATAAATTTGTTCATAAATTAAGAGATTACTCTAACTTGATCGATCAAAAAATATTAGAAGCTTGTTGTTCGACTTGGGTTAATGATTGTTCACAATTTTATGATTTAGAGAATTGGGAAAAAATAAATGATAACTATGAAGTATATCAAACCAAAGATTCGAAATCAATATATACGAAAACAATGAGAGTTTTGGAAAGTTATGAAACATATATATTAACCAAGTTATCTCAATTAGTATTTGATAAAAAAGTGGATGCCACTACAACAGAAAAGGTAAGGATCGTTGCAAGTCACCCGAATAAAAGAATTTTGGTTAGTATTGAAATTCAATTTATGAGAAGTATGAATGTTTTAATTGACTCACTTATGAAGAAGTATAACTTAGAGAAAGAGAAGAATACAATTATTTCAAAGAATACTTCAGAAAGTGTTGATGTTAATAATAACTTGGAACACGAAATATTCAAAATATTGACCATGAACAATTTCGACTTGTTATCAAATTTCATTTATCCAAGAATCATTAAGAAGTATGATTTATTGTTCAAAAAAGATTTACTGAATCAAACATTGAAGTTATATTCGGACATTGATAAGGCATCATTAACGATTTTCGACGATGTATTAATGAAAGAAAAAGAATGGATTCAAACCAAAGTTTTCAAACATTTTAATAAGATAAATGGTAAATACGTAAGTTCCAATAAATTTAAATTAAAGATCGATGGATTTATATATGAAATTTTAATTCATTTTATAAAATTAATCCATATAGTTAAACCATTAACTGGAGTTGAAATATTTCAAAATATGATTAATGAATTGCAAACTTTTTTCCTCAATAGTTTTTTAAACAATTTAAGAGATTTAAAGCAAAATGAAGGATTCAAGGAATACGGGAATTTAAAATTAGATGTTTATTTCTTTGTTGAAGTTTTTGATCCTAGTGAAATATTCCGTTTGAATGATTATTGTATGAATTTGATTACAATCTTAAATAAAGAAATTGAAGAAATTGAAGGTAATCCGATATATTCACAACGAGATTTTGAATCTGTTTTGAACGAAGGTTTGAAAAACAGTGAGAATGAATTTGAGTTTAATAAGTAGCTTATGATGATTGATGATTAGACTTACAATAAATATTAATAAAATAAACCCGTTAATTATAAGATAAAAAGATAAGACCCATATAAATATTAAGACACGAAAGAAAACTTAAAAATAAATGAACGACCCGACTCTATAACGAATAAGAAATAAAAAGTAAAAGATTAAGACCCCCAAGATTGTAAGAATGAAGTACATCCCCCTCAAAAAGAATAAAAATTAATTTAAAAGCATCAATTCAATGCTGTCAGTTGTCAAAAAGAAGTATCTTATTATATTTATGTGTGTGTAGAAGGGTAAAGGTACCCAAGATACGACTTTTTAAACGTCAAACAAGCAAAGGAACTAATAAGCTTAAACATGAGTTTTATCAGTACTGGTAACGTTAGCAGAATCACTAACAACTTTTTCAACAGCTTCTGAATCTTCTTCATCAGGAACTTGACCAAAGTTAGTGTTTCTAACCCTTTCAAATAATTCATCTTGTTCCTTTTGAGATAATTCATTCTTCTTTTTACCCTTGATATGGTACATTGGATTTAATTGAGCCAAAGTTAAATTCTTACAGAAAGGTAAGTGACCAACTTTTTCTTCATATAACATTAAAGCCAAGGTAAGGATAACAGCCAACCAGTAGATGTTGTAAGAGATAACTGAACCATAAGTAGCAGAATTTTGCCAACCCAATAAAGCATTAAAGACATCCCAACCATTATCAATTTCAGGATTACAACAATTGACGTGCCAGACTGATTTGGTAATATCATAAGTACCAGGACCAGAACCATTTTCAGAAGCGTCACCACCAGTTTTTTGATTATAAACATAAGTTTCGAAATACCAAATACCTCTTGAGAATAACCCACCGGCAATAAGATACAAGATACAAGTTGAAAAAATCAAGAAAATTTGTAAAGACATGGTTGAACCAAAGTAGTATAATAACCACCCAATGAAACAACCGGCCAAGATCCCACAAATAACTGGAATTGGGAAAGAAGTAGCAGGAGAGTTTAAACCAACCCCACCAACGAAAACAACCGCTTCTAAACCTTCTCTTAAACAAGTAATGAAGGGCAAGATAAACATACAGTATTTTTTGGTAAGATAACCAATTTTGAAACGATCCTTTTTCTGTTCAGGAACCTTAACTAAAGCTTGAGCTAATTTAACTCTCCATTTAGCTTGCATCTTATTTATACGCAACATTGCAACCCCCATAAGAGAAATTAAAATGGTTGCAATAATACAAAAAATACCTTCCCATAAATCTTCAGAAGCAGACCAAATATCGTTACCAAGAGAGTAAAAAGTACCAATAAAAGCACCACCTAAAATCAAACATATAATAACTCCTAGAATCGCCCCTAGCCAAATTTGTTTTTTAAGAGATTTATAAGTGGAAGAATCATTATTTGGACCACCTAAACCTTGTTTAACAAATGCCAAAAGAACAGAAACCACAACAACGGCTTCTAACGATTCTCTAAGACAAATGAAAAAAATTTGAACATTGAAAACATTCACCATTTTTCAAATAAGTATATTAAGTTACCCAATTAATTCTTTGAGGGAGGGGGTCTAATATCAAAGAATATAGAGTGGATAAAGAGAAAATATCTAAAAGCTTACAATTAGGGGAATTTCAATGCTTATTTATACCAATTTACCATTCTACAATATACTGATTTATACCCATTTCATAAAATTAACTAACTTCAATAAAGAGAAAAAAATTCACAAATAAGGTAAAGTTATTGTTCGGTCCTTTGTTTCATAATCTCATGCCGTTCATTCTAATTGTAGGCGGGTTGTGTTACATGTACCTTGAAGTAAATTATTCGAATTTTGCCTTAGCTATCTATTAAATCTAGTAAGCCACTAGCCAATCCCCGTTCACCAATTCATCGTTTCTTTTTACCGATCCTGGTTTCCCTATGAACTGCAACATGAACTACACCTTACCAACACAGTATCACCAACCCCGGACCACCGTATCAGAGCATATACTACCTATCCTTACAATGTACCCACCATACACCACCAATGTACCCAGACTACACCCCGACAGTCATCCTGTGACATCGAATGTCTTGGGCCTGTCAATTTTGACAGCTTTGACATCGGTCGTGCCCGGCGACCGAATAAGATTAAACTGATAATTTGATACTTTGTGATGTCTTTGCCTTGCCCTTCTGGTTGTATTAAGAACTGCTGCTTATTCTAATTATTTTTAGGCACCGGTTTAGGCACTTGTTGTGTCAAGGCATTATTTTTGTCTGACTCTGGCCTGATTGGCTGGCGAAATTATCTGATTGATCTAGACAGTGCAACCGTAGTCTGTAACACGATTTATCCGGTGATGTTCGGAGCAGGTTTCGGAGGTTTACGAAAAAGTTTTTGTGCTCACGTGACAGTCACGTGAGTGTCACCTCACGTGAGCTGATCGGGGTTCCACCCACCATATAAGTGAATGGTCTGGTGAATTGAAGGTGAATCGGTGAGTGGGAGGGCTATATTGAATGTGAATAGCATTGTAAATAGCATTGTTAATGGTAGAGTGATGTCAGTAGCAGGGTAAATAGTATAGTGGATAGTGAACACTTATGCAAGTGGCTGAAATGTAATGATGTAGGTTGAAAGGAGAATGTACGGAGGTATGTTTTTTATCAACTACTACTCTTTAATGAAGCCAGTTAAGAAATTCTCTTTAAGAAGCCACGACAGTTCAATTACCGCATTATTGCCGGTGGAAAATCAGGTGATTAGCGGAGATTCTCAGGGAGACTTGGTTTGGTGGGATCTAGTCAAGAAGAGACCAATCAAGAAATGGAAAGCCCATCGGGGTTCGATAATAACGTTGAAAAAACTATACAATGGATTAATACTAAGTCATGCCAAAGACCACAGTTTGAAATTATGGGATTTGACAAACGTGGAGTCGTGCTATGCTGAGGTGCCAATCAATACTTTGAACTTCTGTAATATCGATGTAATCGAAGGCTATTTATTGTGTCCAAGTACTATTGATTCAGAGAAATTTGACTTATATTCATTATTTGAATCAGAAAAATTTGAATTGAAAAGATTGCTTCATAATGTCGATCCTTATCAACTCTACAAGGATAAAGAAGATATCGATGATGAAGTTAACCACTTGAAAAGGGGTAAGTTTGGCTCGATGATGAAGGTGATGTTTACTTCAATTAACCAATTTATAATTGGTTATGAATCGGGTGCTTTAATTACTTTTAACTTGGTATTACCCCTAGTCAAAGTAACCGACACACAAACTAGAATAAACAAAGATTGTAAAGTTACTGTTGATGAGATTAATCAATATCATCAACCAAACCCAATTCTTTCTTTAACTTATAATAACCAATTGATTTCAGGATCAACGGGGAAATCAATCTTTTTCCATACCGATTGCAAAACAATACCTTCAAACCATTACGGTATACAACAACTAGTCACTTATGACCAGTTGTTGATTGGGTTATTCTGGGATGGGGTTATTAAAATTTATGACTTGACGACAAACTTCGAATTATGGAAATACTATAGAAAGACTGAACGAATATCTAAAAATGAAGATAATTTAAAAATCACTCAAATTAGTATACTCAACTTAGAAAACAATTACCAAAATACTTATAAAGATTTAATTAGGAAAAAATCCGCTTTAAACGGTAACTTATTAGTTATTGGATTCGGTGATGGGTTGATCGAATCTTTCCACCTATAAAAATCAACCATATATATTTAACAAATCGCAAAAAGTATATATCTATGTATATATATATATAAAACTATTAATCAATTATTCAAAGTAAGTGATTCAAATTGTTGTGAACCTTGCCTACTATGATTACCTCGGTAATTATTATTATTGTTGTTAAATTGATTACCATATAATGATCTTCTCTTGGATCGATTATTTTGATTATTTTGATTAGGTATTGGGATATTTGAACCACTAGTATTTCTGTAACGTGGATTACCATTAATACTTCCGTTACGACTATGATATCCACCATTATTAAAATTATTATTGTTGTTATAATTATTGTTATAATTATTGTTATAATTGTTGTTGTTGTAATTTGGGTACTTATGCATCTCTTCAGGAGGAGTTGGAGTTCTTGAATCAAAAGATTGATTAAAACTTGAATTTCTTGGGGTAGTATTTGGACTATTCAAATTAATACTATTTCTTTTTGGAATATTCAATTGGGTTGGGGTATTGATTGAAGAAAAATCAGGATTTGATGATTTGGAAGAATCAAATCTAATTGAATTACGCTTGTTTTTTCTTCTCTTTGAAGACATTGTATTATTTCTACTCAAAGATTGAATTGGCTGAGATTGCTTTGGAGTAATTGAGTTAGAATCATCTTTTTGAGGATCGGGACTACTAATTAAAGTTGCTTCTTCATCAAATGAACTGTTTGATAAAGTTTCATTGGTATCATTTAAAATTTCGTCTAAATCAATCTCAATATTTTCATGGTTAGCAATTTTTATTTCTAAATCAGGAATTTTTAATTTCAATTGATTTATAATATCAACATTATTTGATAAAATAATTTTTGATTCTTGTCCATGAATTTTTGCTGTTTTAGCTAATTTTGTTAATAATTCTAAAATTGATTTATTTTTATTAACATATAAATTATCCATAGTTTTCCTCTTGTTAGTTAAACTATCTAATAATGTATCAACATCTTTATCATTACTTAATAATTTATTTGATAAAGTTTCAAAATTAGCTAAATTTTGTTTCTTATATTCTTCAAAATTAACAGTTAATTGATTTAATTCTTTTTGATAATGTTTTTTATATTCAACTTGTGAAGCAATTAATGCATCATAAGCAATTTTCAATCTTTCAAATTCTGCAGTAGATGATGCTGATGATTCTTGTAAATTTTCACATCTAATCTTCATATTTTTGTTATTTAAATTTAATGATTCATTTGTTGAACATAATTCGTTATATTGATCTTCTAAATCAGTAATTCTTCTTTCTTTTCTTTTCAACAATGCGTTGATCATATCATTTTCATGTTTTGCATTTGCTAATTGATCAACAAAAGAATCATTTTTTTTAGCTATAATTGAATATTTCTTCTTATAATCATCATGAGATATCTTGATTGAATCTAATTCATTCTTCAATGAATCTATCTGTGAATGTAAAGAATCAATAACTTTAGAAGTTGGCTTTTTCATAGGATTATTCTCATCCATCTTTAATCTTTTAATCTAATAAATTAATATCTATTTTCTTCCCCGTTAATAAGTTTCAGTAAATTCTAAAGACACTCAAGAAAGAACTTCGCAAAACAAAAAAAGAATAATAATAAATAAAGGGTATCAAAGGTAAATTCCAAATCGTCTAGCAGCCTAGGGTATCTTAAGGGATTAGAATATAACTTTGATTTCTATTTTAGATTTATTCTCTTCTTTTTTAATTATTTCAATAACTAATATTTGAACAAGTTGCTATAATCGTTGAAATGGTTTGATACAGCTTTCTAATCCAATATTTAGTTAAAACTATCTTTTCAATTCAAAGGAAAAGGAGTAAGGATTTTAATCTTTTTTGTTTCTTCAACTTAAAACTTGTCCAATAAAGTCTTTTGTGCTTTGTTCAGAACACTATGTAAACAACTACCCACTGAGATGGTCCTGGATATGTTTTCCTGAGAATGTGCTATGTTACTCTGGGTTTAATGTCTTTAGTTTAATTTAAACTACCAACCTTGAAGTTCAACTCAACAACCAAATGAATGGGATTGCGTGTTCCCAAATCAAAACGTAAACAAATAAATAGAAATCGCTAACAAAACAAAAAAAAAAAATGAAAACCGTCTAAAAGTCATTTTTTGGCGTGGTCGGGTTTGTGGTTATGTAATCACAATTGCATCACGTGATCAGACCCGTACACCCGTACATCCACGGTTTTGCTTCAACTCATTTGCAGCCAGAGGCATTCTATTGTAGCTGGTTTTATCAATGGCCCAGTTTACATGTTTCACGCATGGTTTATTAAATATATGGGCCAATTGGGAGGGCATGAACTGCTTTTTTTGTAGATTTTGTAAATTAATTCGCAAGTATTGGACGAAACTAAGCAGCTCAGTTCTTTCTCTGCAACTCTATAGCTGTTGACTTCGACTAAGCACAAGATCTGAAAGTCTAGTCACTTGTATGGACTGGTGAAGCTGTCTCGTACTGAACGCTTGTATCTAGTATTTTGTGATGGATATCAAGCTGTTTAGTTTTTGATTTACGATCGAATTGCTCCTTCGTCATATGCGGTGAGTGACTTGAAGTAGCCTTTTTGTAGCATTTCCTTTTATCAAAGTATTATGGATTCTTTCTTGAAAATTAAAGAGTCTTTTGTATCCAAAGAGCTCTAAAAATTTAGACCCATATAGTTCACGTTCTTAGTACGTACCATCAACGTGGTGATTCGCCCTCTGATGTCAAAGTATCTAAGACAATCAAGGCTTTAGATAGAGATTGGAATAAATGATAATACTCCAAGAATCATGCGTCAAGTCTGGTTTTAACATTGATTAAAGTACCAGGATCCTTGGATCATTTAGCTGATAATATTTTTCAAATGTTAAGAGCTTGTTACATCTTCGTTAGCAAATTTAAAAGCATCTCCTTCACTAGGGTCCATAAAAAACTACCACACTCTATTACAATACCACGAGTGTCTAACCAGTAAGCCCTATCGAGAGAGAGGATGCAAGTTGAAAGACTACATTTTGGTAAACGCCGGCCTAAACTTTCTGCTTACCAACGCCACAATCAAATAAACCGATTACAGGTACTAAAGGACTACAACGTTGTAAAGTGCAAAGCAATAGATCACCGGGAACCTGAAAAAGTAATCTACTTAGATAAGGTTGAGCTAGTGAAAAGGAATTTGGGTAGTTTAAATATACTCTTAAGGTATTCGATATCCACCAATAAATTTGATTTTTTTTTAAACAAATATATCAAAGTAATCTGAAACAAAGATAGTTTGATCTTCACTCGGTCTTAAAAGCGCCAGACAAGAGGTTACGCTACACCTTCATTTAACATTGGGACCTCAGTAAATCACTTTTTTTTCTTTCAATGTAGCAATACACAAGATTACAAGCTCAATAATAAAACGCATTATATGGTACGTAGTGGTATACCAACTATTTCAAATGATCACAGCCTAGATGATGGAAGGCACCAGGTTCACTTTTTGCTCCCACTCTTTGAAGAATTGAACAATTGAACATCATTTTAAAGAGCTAGGCACTATTGACTACACTATTGACTACACTATTGACTACACTATTGACTACACTATTGAACACTCTATTGACTACACTATTGACTACACTATTGAACACTCTATCGAATACACTATTGACTAGACTACTAAATACACTTCTGAATCCACTATGGAATCCATTATTGAATAGTACATATCGGGTTATGTGGGTAGATCAGACCCATAATCAACCACCAGTATCCATTAGTATTAGATACATGGTTCTAGTACGGTTGACCATAACACGCGCATAAATGGTATTAGTCAGATACATACTAATACTTGGTTGAACAGTGGATTAATTCGATACTGTCAGATTAATCTTTTCACGTTATTCAAAGGGAGGAAATAACTAATTTATTACAATTAAGCTTAAGTATCCAAAGCCAATTCATGAATATTATATAGAAATATTTATTACCTAATATAAAGAACTCTCCATAGGTCGACGACCATATTTCAGCCAATTAAAAGCATCACTTCGGTCCACAGCCCATGTCGAGTAGAGCCTAATTATTTATATATATGTATATAATCATAATGCCTCATTTATAGATTGACAAAAACTTTAAATATAATTTGTATCTTCATTCAATGAAGTATTGTACCTATCAATATAGATAGGCCAGTACGTCATCTGCACTTCATGGTCTGACCGTACATAACAAAGATTAACGAAAGGAAATGGCCCCATTTTTTGCAGCCATATTATGTGGTGTACGGAGGTGGTCAATATAAAACCTACCTTATAAACATACCCGGTTTCATTTGTCGTCTACGGCCATATCCAGCATAAAGCATGATTACCCGTCCGATCAATAATTATTAAGCTGCTGAGAGCGATGCTGAGTACGTTAGTGGGAGACCATAATGGAAACCATCGTGCTGTAGACTCTTCTTTTTTGCAATTAATTTTTTGTGAAATAAAATTGTGTTTGTGGGACTGATGTTCTTGAGAACAGTTTGAACATCTACAACTGGGGGATATTTCGTCAAAAGTTCAAACGGTAATACCAAACAGAAATAGTTTTAAGAATAAAAAATTGTTAACCATGTCTGATCGATGTTTCTAAGTCGGGTATGCAATATCGGTTGCAAAATGTTAGATCATTTCTACAGCGATCTCATTAAATAAAAGTAATCCAACATATCCATGATTCTTAAACCATTGAGTTTTATTTCCCATGACTACAAAAAACATACTTTTTTATAAATTATATTCTAGTTGTATATGGAGTTTGTCTTATGACTTCTACTAAAAATCTTTCTATTTAAGTGGTTAAACAAACTTACATATTTTGTTCATCTGATTGTATACAATTAACAATTAACATAAGCCACGAATATTGATCTACTAAGTACTAGTTATGATATTTGAATCTTTTCTATACGAAAATCATTCTCACTTTAAAAGTATTGGATTTGATAAATTAATTGTAAGCAAAAAAAACCGAAAATTAAAGGATGATTTGCAAATCACCATAATGCCAGGTTCCGTTCCTTGACTCTTTTGAAAGTGTAAATATCATGTACTTTATGTCGGAAACAAGTTGTTATACAGAATTGTCTTCACTATTTATCCAGGTTTTTGTATAATTTTTTATCTCGAATTTATCTGGCAAATTTTGCACTCGTTTATTATTTATTCATAGAGCTCAATCCAAAAGTTCTTATGGATATTAAGAATGTGCAAACTGCGTACAGACGATAGTTTGGGAATGTCGAGCTAGGAAAGCAGCACTTATAGAATGGGCGGGGAAGTGAAAGAGCCTCGAGACATAACTGGAGTATATGAGTCAGGTAACTTGAATAATCAAACGCCATTCCCACGGATATTGTTTTATCGAATTTCTTATACTCTCATTAATGTTGTCGATTTTTGTAAGGATATTTGCAAAACGTTATGCAATTTTATCCTCTCCATGACAACAGGCGAAAGCGAGAGGCTTCCTTCAGTTTATATACTGGTACTATTGCCGAAAGTTAGTTGGTTCACTCGTAATTCTTTTAGGCTATATTCCATTCCCTGTCTTTTCTTTTTTCCCTTTTCACGTAACCGGCTCAACAATACTAACTCAAAGCCAGCATTCTTTAAGAGAGTCGAAGTATGGTTTAGCTACCATCAGTAAAGATTCAAAGTAGCGTATTAAGAAATCAATTTTTCGCAGTCGCTTTAGAAAGTTCTTGAAGAGATTCGGTTCTAAAATCACGCCAACTCAAAACTTTTCCAAAGTCGTTTAAATTTTCAAATAAGTAAGACATGAATTATTTCTGGGAGTAGAGTCTGTCCATAAAGGTACCTTATTAAGAGGTCAAAAAAAGACTAACGCCAAAGTGCCTGTGAAAGAATTCACAGCACAGAAATCTAGATTCGGAAATTGTTTCGAACACTGTTACAGTGGCCGAGCGGTTAAGGCGATGCCCTGCTAATTACCAAGTTAGCTGTTAGGCATTGGGTTTTACCTTCGCAGGTTCGAATCCTGTCTGTAACGCCAACCTTTTTTTTTACCTACCTTAAAACAACATCTCCTGAGACATGGGAAGAGAATCAAACTTACTACAAACGGCCTACGAACTTAAATGAGCAGTCGTGCCCTCCACCCTCTTGTTTGGGCCAGTCACAAACGAGTCAATATAACCAAGTTCACCCGTGCACCACATAAAATTCACCCGTGCACCCGATACTTTTTTTTTTTTCTTCAAAAACTGCGAATTCAATCAGCCAATTAGCGTTCGGTTGATTTAAATATTAATGCTCATTAAATTAGTCAACGATGATTAGTAGCGAGCCATACTAGCAAGATATCACCCCGGGGGGTGGGATTGTAGAGCATGACACTACAGCCGTTTTTGATACAAAGTAAGATTATACACTTGTAGTAGCATTGGTGTATGAAGATTTAGGTGTCTTCTGCCTTCTCTCGCTGTAATTTTTTTTTTTTTTTTTTTTTTTTTTGTTTGGCTCTGGTGAAATTTTTTTAACTAGAGCATTTTTTTTTTTTTTTTTTCGTTGTTTTCACTTCTTATTAGACTACATTAGAATACCTTTTCTTGTATCTCTAAGCTATTCATTCAGTTCATTTAACATAAGATTTTAATTATTCATTTTTCAATTTGATCATTTTTTATAACATATAATATAATTGCATAATAAAGATGTTCAAATCAAGAATAGCTAATCCAATGTTTCAAAGAATTCTTGCTACTTCATTTGGAGTTAGTGGATTAACTGCATCATATATTTTATATCAAGATAGTGTTTCTGCTAATGCTATGACTGCTGCTGAACACGGGTTACATCCACCAGCTTATGGATGGTCCCATAATGGTATGTTTGATACTTTTGATCATGCATCAATTAGAAGAGGTTTCCAAGTTTATAGAGAAGTTTGTGCTTCATGTCATTCATTAGAAAGAATTGCATGGAGAAATTTAGTTGGTGTTTCTCATACCACTAGTGAAGCTAAAGCTTTTGCTGAAGAATTAGAATATGATGATGAACCAGATGATGAAGGTAAACCAAAAAAGAGACCAGGTAAATTAGCTGATTATATACAAGGTCCTTATGAAAATGAACAAGCTGCTAGATCTGCTAATCAAGGGGCTTTACCTCCAGATTTATCTTTAATTGTTAAAGCTAGACATGGTGCTTGTGATTATATTTTTGCTTTATTAACCGGTTATCCTGAAGAACCTCCTGCTGGTGTTGTTTTACCTCCTGGTTCTAATTATAATCCTTATTTCCCAGGTGGTTCTATTGCTATGGGTAGAGTTTTATTTGACGATTTGGTTGAATATGAAGATGGTACTCCTGCTTCAACTTCTCAAATGGCTAAAGATGTTGTTACTTTCTTAAATTGGGCTTCCGAACCAGAACATGATGAAAGAAAGAAATGGGGTTTGAAAACTATCATTGTTGTTTCCTCCTTATACTTATTAAGTGTCTGGGCTAAAAGATTCAAATGGCAACCAGTTAAAAACAGAAAAATCAGATTTGACCCTCCAAAGAAACATTAATCACTGATTAATACCTAATTATCTGAATATCTGTTTATCTTGTAAAAACTACTATCTCTATCTTTTTTTTTATCTATTTATTTTATTCTACATTTGTCTTTCCTGATTCTACATTCATTCAATATTGAAAATCTTTAAAAAAAACACTTAATAAAAGTATCATATTATTAGCTAATGTAGTAACGGATCGTTAAATTCCTTTCACTCGGTGTTTATTGGTTATGATGCGACTCGAGATTACCTGTTATTAACTGATTAAATTTAATTGGTGGATAATTGACATCGGTACACCAGATCACGTGAACCACCTCATTTACTACTAATTAATGTTACCTGATTATTATAGTTGCAATTTGAGCTTTTTGGGGTTGTCTTAAACTAGGACAGTACTTGTTTGTACTAGTCACTCTCGCTTCATATATACAGTTATCCTGATCACTGGAACAAGGTTGAATGAGCTCATGAAATTGATTAGGCAGTGGTAACAATTGGCGTTCAGTGTCGATTAAAAAGAAGTGATTAGAAGTGGTAGGAAGAAGCGATTAGAAGTGATCAGAAGTGATCAGAAGTGATCAGAAGTGACAAGAAGAAGTGACAAGAAGAAGTGACAAGAAGAAGTGATAAGAAGAAGTGATAAGTGTTGATCAAGAACCCCCTTTGCACCAAAATATAAAAGTTCTCACAGTTGCTGCAAAACTGAAACATCGAGTCAGCAAAGTAGTCGAAGGCAAATCGTAGATCAAAAGGATGAGGCGTATACTTAAGTATTTGCTTCAAATCACTTCAAGCCGTATAACCTCGAAATATGACTGTGGTAGAATTAATCTCCATTCCTTGAAGCTGAAATAATCCTTACATATTGAATCAAAACTACTAAAATGAAAAAGCTATCAAAAAATCAAGGCAATAATCAATAAATGATATCTATAAAACAGGAGACGACACCGTTTGGCGGCATCCTTCTAAATATTTGATTACATGAAGATCAACATATCATTCTAATCCTTGAAAGCTTTTCGGCGACTTGTTCAACAAAATCTCAAACTTGTTTAAACAAACTGCTGCTATCACAAGCCCAAGCTAACTCAGTAACCACAAAGTATTATGCTTTAGCCATGTATAAAGACCACTTGGTTTTTTTTTTTGCACCCGTACCCCACCACTCACCACAAATTGCAGTTTACCTTGCCCGCCCTAAAACGTTTGCAGGTTGACAGTCACGTGAGCCTCTTCGGTTGCCTCGCCGAAAAACTGTTACGGTTACGTTACACCGGCCCCTATTCGTGCAATTTGATTGGCTGACGGGAAAAATTCGCCGAAGCACAAAAAGAATTGTCAATAATCCATAGAATTCTTCAAAATCTTTCAGATCCTTTAAATATTAGTGTTTTTCTGCTTATATTAGACACTTGATAAACTATTCCAAGATGGCCAAACAATCCGATTCAGTTGTCATGGAACATGACATTAATCAATCGCAGTCAAACACGTCTGCTGATTCCTCGAGGAACTTAATACCCAACAATGTGCCAAAACCTTCTACTGATATAATAAGTGATTTGGATACCACCAATTTACTGGAGATGACCGAGTCCAATACCAAACCATCGTTCTTGGTGATATTGATAACCCTTGCATCTTCGATATCGGGGTTTATGTTTGGTTACGACACTGGTTATATATCAAGTGCTTTGGTTATGGTTGGCACTGATTTATCAAATAAAGTTCTAACTTCCGGTGAAAAAGAGTTTATTACTTCTGCAACCTCATTAGGGGCATTGATTGGTGCATTAATAGGAGGGATTTTAGCTAATATAATTGGTAGAAAACTAGTTCTATTAGGTTCTAATCTAATTTTTGTCATTGGTACTATTATTCAATTGGTTTCCAAAACTGTTTGGACCATGATTGCTGGAAGATTCGTTCTTGGTTTAGGTGTGGGTATTGCTTCTTTAATCGCTCCTTTAATGTTGAGTGAGTTAGCTCCTTCTAAATATAGAGGACGTTTAATTGTTACTAATTGTATGTTTATTACCGGGGGTCAATTAATCGCTTATCTTATAAACTGGGGGTTAACCAACATTCCTCATGGGTGGAGAGTTTCTGTTGGTCTTTGTATGGTTCCTCCAGTGATTCAATTTGTTTTATTTTGTTTCTTACCTGATACCCCAAGATTTTATGTCATGAATGGTGATTATGATTCTGCAATTAAAATTATTAAAAAATTCATAATGATCCTTCAGATAGTTTTGCTAAGGCAACTGTTGAAGATATGATTGCTTCTAATTCAGTTGTTCCGGGTAGAAATTCTTTAATCCAATCTTGGAATTCAATTAAATTAATTCATACTTCTGCTGCTAATTTCAGAGCTTTAATCTTAGCTTGTGGTTTACAAGGTATTCAGCAGTTCACAGGGTTTAACTCTTTAATGTATTTCAGTACCACCATCTTCGAAACCATTGGTTTTGAAAATTCAACCGCTGTTTCCATCATTATTGCCGCTACTAATTTTGTCTTCACCCTAGTGGCTTTATGTATTATTGATAAAGTTGGTCGTAGAAGAATCTTACTATTTGCCATTCCTGGTATGTGTGTTTCATTGATTTTATGTGCAATTGCTTTCCATTTCTTAGGCGTTAAATTCACCTCTCATGCTGATGCTGTAGTTGAAAAAACTGGTATCACCGGTTGGGGGATCTTGGTCATCCTAGGAATGGTTGCCTACGTTGCTTGTTATGCTATTGGTATCGGTAATAGTGCTTGGACCGGGGTCGAATTGTTTTCTGACGTTAACGTTAGATCAATTGGTACCATGTTTGCTACTTCTGTCAACTGGTGTGGTTCCTTGGTTATTGCATCAACTTTCTTATCAATGCTAATTAAAATTACTCCTACTGGTACTTTCTCCTTCTTCGCTGGCTTATGTTTTGTCTCTTTCCTTTTCATCTATTTCTTATTCCCAGAAGTTGCTGGTTTAGAACTAGAAGAAACTACCGCTTTCTTAACCGACGGCTTCAACGTCAGGGCAGCTTCGAAACTTTCTAAAGAAAGAAAGAAGACTTCTAAATTCGTTGTCGACTCATCTGCTTAAAATTTTTTACCTTTATCATTCAATTCTTCGGTCATTTATTGCATTTTTTGCCCTTTATTCAGTTTAATTCTCTGCATGTATTTATTATTCTCTCCCAAAAGAGATTTAATATACTTATATACTTACTTACGAGTTGTAAATACGTTTCCTCTATTCAGTATTAAGATCACTCCATATTAATTCATTAGCATAGAGTGAAAAGTGAAAGTGGCACGCAAAAAATTCTAAAGAAAAAAAAAAAAAAACGGGAAAATACAGTCTACATCAACGATTAAGACTGAGCAGACGTTCATCGAGGCTAGCCAGGTAAAGACTAACAGACTAAACTTGGCATTTCACTTATTAAGTTAAGAATTTCTATAGGGTTTTATAAGTTTTGGACAAAACTGATATTTTTTTTATTATTATCTTTTATTCCTTTTTTGCATATCAACCTGAATAGAATCAACAACTCATGAGTCTAAAATGAGTAATGATTCACTTAAACCACAAGATGGACATGCTTATAGATTTCCTCGTCAACCTATAAACAGGTTCATGGAGATGAACTCTTTGAAAGATTATAAAGTCATTCAAAAATTAGGTCAAGGTACGTTTGGGGTTGTTCAAAAAGCCAAACATCGGGGGACTAATGATTTAGTAGCATTAAAACAACTATTAAATCACTCAGCTAAAGAAGGATTCCCAATAACAGCAATGAGAGAAATAACTATTTTAAAGTCATTAAATCATAAAAATGTATTGAAGATTAATGATATGATCTATGAATCACCAAAAGTTGATAATCCACAAGATTTAATCCATTCAAGAGGATGTTTTTATACAGTGTCACCATATATGAGTTCAGACTTGGTTGGATTATTAGAAAATCCAAACATTCACTTATCGATACCACAGATTAAATGTTTAATGTTACAATTATTAGAAGGAACTAATTATATACATCAACAACGATATTTACATCGAGATATCAAAGCAGCAAACATTTTAATTGATTATAATGGGATTTTGAAAATTGCAGACTTTGGGTTAGCACGTCATTATCATGGTAAAAAACCCGATCTAGGCAAAGGACCAGGAGGAGGAGAAAGAAATTATACTGCATTAGTAGTTACAAGATGGTATAGACCACCAGAATTATTATTAGGAGAAAGAAAGTATACAACCAGTGTTGATATGTGGGGGGTTGGATGTGTTTTCGGAGAATTATTCAATTATAAACCAATTTTGGCAGGACTGTCAGATTCACAACAGGCACAACTTATTTTTGATTTAATTGGACCACCCACTAGTGATAATTGGTATAATGCCAACTTATTACCAAATAAAACTGATTATACCATTGGTTTGAGATGTAAAAGAACTTTAGAAACTAGGTTTTCAAGATTTATGAAACAAGATGGATTAAATTTATTATCAGGATTACTAGCATTAGATCCATTCAAAAGATTGAATTCTTTAGATGCAATTAATCATGAGTATTTCAAGAATGAACCATTGCCTTTGAAACCTCATGAATTACCAAGATTTGAAGAAAGTCACGAAATCGACAAGGAAAGATATAAAAAGCAAAAACAAAATAATGAAACTTCTGGTTATAACAGTGGTCCTCCTGCACCAGTACCATCAATAAATGCTAAAGCTCAACCAAAAGTTGATACCTATATACCTAATAGATCAAACCGTACTGAAACTTATATACCAAGACCAAAAAACAATTATCCTCGGACCGAAACTTATATTCCACAACCAAAGCCAAAAAATGATGTTAAGTTACCTGATAAACCTCGAGTTACGAACAAATCGCCATCTCCTCAAAAATTAAAGGCTGCTTCAAGAAATAGTGGGATTTTCATGAATAGTTCAAGAAATATTTCAAAACCTTTGCCTAAAAGACCTTTAAGTTCAAGAAGTGATCCATTGGCTAAAAGGAAAAAATTGGCCGATGATGCTAATGACAGTGACTTGACCGATTTCGATGAAGATTTTAAAGATGAAAGTGAAAACAAATTAAATGATTTCATCGATTGGAATCGTTACAAAGATTCCAAAGAATACAAAAATTTAGAAGCTGCAAGCAGAAAGCATTCCGCTCTAGACTATTAACGTGTATATTAGATAAAATGTATTCATATTGTATTATAGCCACCAGTCTTTCCTCTCCCAACCTATAATCTATAAGTTATAAGCCATACAATGTAGAATCTATAAGCCATCATTAAGCTATAATATTTGCTAAAGCTATAAAACGCAAGCTGACTACTAGCTAGACTACAGAATCTTCATAAACATCAATAAGCTATAATCTATAATCAATAAGCTAGTCTAAGTTAGTCTAATCATTAAGCTATTAGCTTCACGGGCACCAACGGTTCTTCCACAAAGCTAATCCGAAAAAGGAGTCACTTACGAGTTTTTAATTGGACACACGCACGAGATCCGGTCCAAAGCAGGAAAAAATCCCACCGGGAGACGCTTTGTGTATTCCGACCAACGAGTACAGAACAAACCGGCAATACAATTGGACTGGATCAGGTAGGCTATAAATGGAATTCTACACCGTCTGCCCATGGTGCTAATAGTTGGGACGTTGGTAAGGAGCCGTGCAATAAAAGAGATAATTTTGTTTCAAAGTTATAAGAGAAAAACGACTTTTTTCGTTTCGGGAATAAATGCACTGATCATTTCGATAACTCGAGAGATTGCAATTCCGAATAGGTGTTTGGATATAAATTTGGCTTTTTCTTCAGTTTACAACGTATAAATAAGGATCGAATTCTCGATAGTTCATGGATTAATTAAGGACTCAAGCAAAATGAAGACGTTTGACGACTACTTTTCGGTGCAAGTATTTTTGATTGTACTTCGAGAAACATTAGAACTGGCAATTATCGTTTCGGTATTATTGGCCTTTATTCATCAGAGTTTCATTACTACCAAACCGGCACAGAGGACAGCAGAAGAGGATGAGGAGCCGCAGGAAGGCCAAGGTCTTTTGAATGGAGGTGAAGATGACTATAACAAGGATGAGATATCTCAAGAAACTCGATCGGTATATAATTATCTTCGAATTCAAATTTGGGTTGGTGGATTTCTAGGATTGGTTTGTTGTCTTATACTTGGGACGATCATATTAACGATTTTTTACGTTTTGGGTAATGACTTATGGTCAGTGACTGAGCATTATTGGGAAGGAACTTTTTCAATCATTGCAAGTATTATAATATCAATCATGGGGATTAAAATATTGAGAGTCAATAAGATGCAAAAAAAATGGCAAAAGAAATTAACTGCTATAATAACCAATTCGAATTATATTAATAAAGCTATAAGATCCCGGAAATCCAGTACCAGAGCAACATTAAAGGGAAGGTTATCGATCTGGTCTGAAAAATATTCAATGTTCATCTTACCATTTGTAACTACTTTAAGAGAAGGAATGGAAGCAATTGTTTTCATTGGAGGAATCGGAATCAATGAAGATACTAGCATCTGGGCCATTATCAACTCGGTAGTGATTGCAATTATAATAGGATCAATCATTGGGGTTTTCTTGTATAGATCAGGGAATAACCTATCATTGCAATGGTTTTTAGTAATATCCACCGGGTTTCTTTACTTGGTTGCCGCTGGCTTATTTTCCAAAGGAGTTTGGAATTTCGAATTGCAAAGATTTATTGATTTATGTGATGGATTTGACGTTAGTGAAACTGGTCATGGCCCTGGATCTTACGATATAACCAATAGTGTTTGGCATGTCAATTGTTGTAATGGAGAATTACAAGAAGATGGCGCATTTTGGATGATTGTAACTGCGGTTTTCGGTTGGACTAATAGTGCTACATACGGTAGTGTTATAAGTTATTTATTATATTGGGTCATTATAAGTATTTGTTTCAACGCACTATTATTTGAAGATAAAAGGGGCTATTTACCATTAATTCCAATTAAATGGCAAAAAAGAAGAATCAATAAAAAAATTCATTGCAATTTTAAATTAACTTCACCAGAAGAAGATTTAATTAGAGAAAGTATCGATTCAATGACACCCTTGAATACCTAATTGGCCTTCTCCTTATCAATCTCTTTAAATAGTTGATCTACGGATGCTCCAAGATACAACTTCAATGTAGATCTAGTGGCCGGTAAGATTCTGGCCTTGACCATTATTTGTTTGCTTCCATCCTCACTTAATTTATCATAAGCTTGAAATCTATGACACCCTCCAAATGCAAAGTAAAAATTCTGTCCCGATTCTCGAATCTTGAACACATCTATTGGTGGCAATTCTCCCAGGGTGATTTCCTCTAACCCACACGTAGCGGATGCTTTTGGAGCTCCTTGTAAAGTCGATACCATAGCATCTATTTTTTCATAGTCAAGAACTGGAGGTATTGGTCTCTTGATCTCGTTAAGGGGAACTTCTTCAATCTTTAAGTTGGCTGTTTGAAATGACATCTTATCTCACTTGTCTCTGCTTTCTCTTCTACTCAATTCTATTCAAGTCTACTCAATTTATATATTTCTATAGTTGCAAATTCTTATACCCTCTGATGACCAGTTTTTACTAATAGTAAGTAAGCCCAGACCCCAGCCGCGACATTCACCCAGACCCCCGCGACATTCAGCCCGGTTCTCGAAGAAAAATGTCGTGGCTGCATCTTTGCTGGATTCCACAATTAGTAATGGCAATTATAAATCAACCCATCTAATCCAGCTCTGCTGATTTCGATATAACTTCAAGGTTTCGCTCGATTCCAACCTGCCATTCACTTCAAAGACATCTACTCCGGTCGGAGAGGCTGAAAGCTACCCCCCCTGATCTGCTGTCAGTCCGAGCCGAGCGGCCGATGGGCTTCTGCTGATTATCTAGATCATCAGCGCACGACCCTTGAATGCTTATTATTGGCTGCAACTCCGTGATCGGCAACCGGATCTCACCCCCGGTGGCTTCCTACCCCATTGCCAATACCCACGTATTCTCTCTTTGGGTGTTCCTGACCAGCTATTGGCCGTCCAGGGCCTGTTTGGGCTGCCTGGAAACCGGAAGTGGCGAGAGGAAGCTGCCACAGAGGGAAGAACCCCTTTGCAACTGGAGGTGCACTGTACTTGTCGACGAGACCCTCGGAACTCGGTTTTGATTTCAATTGAAAGAAAACGCAAAAAAAAAAAAAAAAAAAAAAAAAAAAAGAAAAAATTTACATAAAAACGACGAACTATCAACAAAATCAGAGCTCTGTTATAATAAAGAAAAGAGTTATTGCGTTTGATTGGCTGTTTACACTGACCTCTTGGATCGAAATTACAAAGACCGTTGTCGTATCTCGTACTTTGTTGGGCTTTAGGTCTTGCTGTCTGATTTTTTTTCTGTGAAGATCGCCCTGGGTCTTTCTTATTTTCAGAAAACGTTGAGGATATTGCTTTGTTATTTATAGGCCTGAGTTTCCCTACTTTAATTTACATGGTTTTCGGTTTCTTTATGGTAAAACCATGTATCATAGCTTTATATATGTGTCTGCTGCTTTAGCAATCATACTAATACCCTTTTTAATAATTCCACTTAAATTCAAATCACCCGTGCTTCGACAGCTTCGAAATATCCTTTCGGTTTTTTTACTTTGCTCTATCATCATTACATTCACCCCGGAAAAGGCAGTCAATGGTGCTCCTATAAACAAGTTTGGGCCTTCCAAGATAGCGTATTTGGGATGCAGCTATCAAATCATGCGACAGGCTAGTTTTTGCGAGCCTGATCCTTTAGATAATAGTGGTGGTTCTTGTTATTGTAAAAATGCAAATGCCAGAGCCACTATAGCTCATTGTTATAGCACTAGTCATGATTCCCAAATCAGTTCCTTTCTTCAACTTTGTCAGGACTCTTATAATATTACGATTACAAAACAGATGTTTGAAGATTCTTTGAATGAATATAACAAATACGCCAAACCTTTAAATGATGATTATAATCGTTTACATGATATATTTGATGCTCCTCTTAAAATTGACGATCACCAAACTTCCTTATACAAACAGGCATACGATCAATTTCTCGGTAATTACGATCGCTCAGTCGATTATGGCTTTTATCTTTTATGTTATTGGCTTTGCATTTTTGCCTTGGCTGCTATTGGTAATTGGTCAAAAATCATCTTCCCCAAATTAGTCAAGAAGTTAACTGATCCATTGACTAATTGGTATCGTGCTAATATCACTTTACCTGCCACCTATGGTAAAAGGAAAACTAATGAAAAACCTCTTGCTAAAATCCTCGATATGCTAGTTCCAACTAGATTAGAAACTTTTTCAATCATTGGGTTTTTCCTTTTAACTTGTTTCTTTGTTAAACATAATATAGGTTACGTTCATGGCGATCCGATATTTCTTTCTCAAGAACAAGCATTACTTCGTTATTATGCGGTCAGAACAAGTATTTTAAGTAGCGAAATCATTCCTCTATTTATTCTATTCGGTGGTAGAAATAATATCTTACAGTGGATTACTAGGTGGGATTATTCCTGCTTCATTGCATTACATAGATGGGTTTCCCGTATTATTTTTGGGCTAGTGGTGATTCATGCCGCTTGCTATTCTTTTTATATGCATCCTTACTCTGTTAAAATTCAACAAACCTATCTTTATTATGGTATTGCTGCTACTTTTGCCGGTGGGTTTATTATGATTCAAGGTTTATTGGTTTTGAGAAGAAAATGGTACGAAGCCTTTTTAATCATTCATATTGTTCTTGCCTTTATTTTCATTGCTGGTGCTTATGCTCATGTGGCAGATTTATACTGTATGTGGTTTTATTATTATACCTTGGCTATTTGGTTATTAGATCGGATAATTAGATTATATCGCTTGATGTCCTTTGGATTCCCAAAGGCTAAAGTCATCTTATTAGCTGATGAATCATTGAAAATCATTGTACCAAAACCTGACCATTGGGAAGCTATTCCTGGTGGCCATGCATTTATTCATTTCTTACTACCTTCGTGTTTTTGGCAATCGCATCCTTTCACTTATACTGTCTCCGTGAATCCAAAAGAATCAAATATTATTTTATTCGTCAAAGTTAAAGATGGGGTCACCAAGCGCCTTCATAAATATCTTTGCAAACATCCTGGCCGAACTACAGAAATCAGAGTAGCAATCGAAGGCTCTTATGGTGAAGAAACTCCAGCTTTTAGATCAGACTCGGCAGTATTTGTTGCAGGTGGGAACGGGATTCCCGGTATATATGCCGAAGTTTCTGATTACGCCAAACATTCTCCTAATAATTCAAAACAGCATTTGAAACTTGTCTGGGTTATAAGGGAGTATAAATCTTTATATTGGTTTTACGAAGAACTATATTCACTCAAAAATACAAAAATTCAAACAACAGTTTATGTCACCAAACCTGAACTCAAGTCTTGTTTGGAAGATTTCCATTTACGCTTCCCAATAACCTCAAACGATCATGAATTCTCTGATGAGGATGACGATAACGATTCTGATGATTCAAATCACGCTTTGTTGGATGACCACGAACAAGATGCAGGCTTCAATAAGCCGCTCCTCTCAAATGCCACTCAGTTGCAAGATTATAATTCCACCAGTGAGAACTCTTTTGGCTTAACAAATGCAGAAGACCTGGTTGCTAAAGTTGTTAGTCAAATTAAAAAAGAACTCGCCCATATTGATTTCAAAGAAGGCAGGCCTCAAATTGAACAACTTGTCCGTCTTCACATAAAAGAGTCTTTAGGGTCAGCTGCTTTTGTTACCTGCGGCCATCCAGTAATGGTGGACGATTTAAGAGCTGCAGTTGTCAACAATCTTGATAATGATGAGAAAAAGAGAGTTGACTATTACGAGCAATTACAAGTTTGGGCTTAGAAACCCTTTTCATTTCTTCTTCCCTTTATTTATAGACTTTTTTTACCAAACAACTAACGTGCATATGATTATATAGTACCTAATTTAATGCCATCTATTCCTCTTTAATGTAAAGTTGCAAAAACAAACTAAATAAAGGTGTACGGACTCTTCGCTGCGATGTGCACACAGTAGTTTTTTTTTAAGATGAGCTTGATTTTTTTTTTTTTTTTTTTTTCACTTTTTTAAATAGATAACATTTTATTCCATAAACTTTGATTAAACTAGCAGAAAATGATTAGAACGATGTATGTAAAGGATAGTTGAAGCTTGCAAGAAGTGTGAATACTAACATAGATATTTAGCAAACCTAAAAACGCCCGTTCTAAGAGAGCTTTGGCCAAAAAGGAAGCCAAATTAGTTGAAAATCCAAAGAGTGCCTTATTTGTTCCAGGAGCCACTGGTAATAAATTTTTACACGATGCTATGTGTGATTTGATGGCTCTTAAAAAACCATTAACCAAGAAGTTTTCTAAAAAGAATGAAATTAGACCATTTGAAGATGCATCACAATTAGAATTTTTCTCTGAAAAGAATGATTCATCATTGATTGTATTCTCAACTCATAATAAGAAAAGACCAAATACATTAGTGTTTTCAAGATTCTTCAATCATAAAGTTTTCGATATGATTGAGTTGTCAATTCAAGAAAACCATAAATTGATACAAGAATTCAAAAAATTAACTTTCACCATGGGATTGAAACCAATGTTCACATTTAATGGTCCAGAATTTGACACTCATCCAGTTTACCAACATTTGAAATCTTTATTCTTGGATTTCTATAGAGGTGAAGAGACTGATTTACAAGATGTTGCGGGTTTACAATATGTCATTGCATTATCAGTTGGTGAAATCGAAGATCCAAACTCATCTCAATTACCTTTATTACATTTCAGAGTTTATAAATTGAAAACTTTCAAGAGTGGTCAAAAAGTCCCAAGAGTTGAAATCGATGAAATAGGCCCAAGATTGGATTTCAAAATCGGTAGAAGAGTTACTCCTCCTCCTGAAGTTGAAAAAGATGCTTATGCCAAACCTAAACAATTACAACCTAAACAAAAGAAGAACGTTTCTACCGATTTCATGGGTGACAAGGTTGCTCAAATCCATCTTGGTAAGCAAGATTTGGGTAAATTACAAACTAGAAAAATGAAAGGTTTGAAATCAAAGTATGATCAAGTCAGTGATGACGATGAAGATCTTGACCAATTCGAAGATGCTGATGAAATCTTTGATGATGAACCGGAAGCTAAAAAGCAAAAAATCTAATCTCTAATTTATATACTTTCCTTCTGTACATTATAAAATAAACGTATTTCTGAGCAAACCATTAAAAGTAGACGTATCAATGAATCAATCACCATAAGCGGACTTATTACCGTTTAAATCATGATAGTAAGTAAAGGTCCGTACTTTATAGTCGACTGCTTACATAATCCCAAATTTTTTTTTTTCATCTTCTCAATGAAAAATCCCAGAGCTAAAGTAAACAGTCAAGATCAGTTTGTATGAACTTGGAATATCTTTAGGTATAAGCTCAATGTCATTCTCGAAAGGCTCGATATTTAGAGCCAGACAGTCTGGGTCAGCCAGCGTATCGCGAGCTGCATCACCTGCCAATGTTACTGTCACTGATTCAACCGTTTCAGTATTCGATAATAATACTTCTAAAAACAAGGTGCTTGAACTTACTAAAAATGATAAATATTGTGTATCAAAACTCCCTGCTTTACCAAGTGTCTTTAACGAAAATAACGGGGAAGCTGTTTTCAACGGTTATTCCGATCATCTTTCCAATTATTCTCTTGTTGTTGCCTCAGGCTCAATCTATGTATGGAACTATAAATCTATCGATACGACTCCCTTATTGTTTCAATTTCCTTTGGATAAAGATTCTTTAGATTCCAAGCTTCCATTAGCCATCTTGACCAACCCATCTACTGGTAATAGTCAAGATCCGGGGCTAGTGATTATCAATGCAACCACTGGGGATGTGAAATTTTATGAAAGTGTTCAACATGCTCCAGCTTTGGGAATAATCAATAACAAACAATTGGAATCAAACATCCCAATTCAATCAAGACACGGCGAGTACATCACCTTGGCCGAAAATGTCGAGCCAGCAGGGATTATGGTGGCTACATCTTGGAAAAGAGTGGTTTTGGTCACCATCAGAGATTTTCAAAGTAAACCTCACTTATCTACTCATGAACTTTTGAGCCCATCAAAGTCAACTAGTATGTTTTCAGGTTTTTTTTCCAGCAAACCAAGCGAAACTAAAGTTAATGATGAGATAGTAAGTCTTAAATCAGGAAAAATTTCCAATAATGGTTTAACCCAAGATCTCATTATCCAAGACTCGGTTGGTAGATTCTACAAATTTACATTTCAATCATTGTCCGTTAATGGAGCTGCCTACTTAGATCCTAAAAAATCTGTCAATCATGCTTTGGCTACTTACTTGGAAAATAATCTTGACGGCTTTATTCCAGGTTCAAGTTTAAATATAAAATTCTTAGATTTATGGCCATTACAATTACCCGAGAAAGATGATATATATGTGGCATTATTACTGGTTGGCGATGAATTTAAAAATGAACAAGATAAAAACTTATTTTTAATCACTATGAAAATTGACTCAAGTGGTGCTCTTTTACATGGTTCTCATAGGTTAAGCACTTTTGACCCCCAGGTGCTCATTTCTCTGGTTAATAAACCTAGACTCTATATTCCAAGTCCAGGGACTTCAGCATTCGTCTTCATTGAAGACTTAATAATTGTTACTGATATAAATCTCTCGTATATCAGTTCTCATACTGCTGATCAGTATTATTCCCCAAGATGGGAAGATACGATCAAATTGAAACATAGCGTCGATGTTATTGGTCAAGGGTATGAAAATCCTTCCTCCAACTCGAACCCAAGCTTAATTCTTCTTACAAAAAACTCAGGTGTTTTAAGAATAGAAAGATTTATTGAACCTGAAAATTCAATGGAAGTCGATGGGAAAAACTTAAATGATCCCCTGAAAATTCTTAAATCTCACATTGAACAAGGTATTTTTTATAATGACTATGGTGTTATAGATTTTGATATTCAAGAATCGTATCCTGAAAATATCTTAATAAATTCAATTGATCAAATTGGAAGTGAAATTTTAAACAATACTTCACCATATTTACCCGCTTTTCTCCCTTCAATAAAAGACTTTTTGAACTTAAAGCTTAGATTTTTCCATGGTTTAGTCGATTATTCAAAGAGAAACTTTCCTGGTACATGGCCAAAGATTGCTTCTAATATTGTTAGGTCTCTTGAGATGACAGACGTATCATTGAACCTTTGGGAACATTTAAGCTCTGAAACTTCCAAAGATTACAGAGAAATCCTTCAAAAAGTTATCATAGAAACAAATGCCGTTGAGGGGCTCAATCCAAACGAAGATATTTTACGTAAATTTTTCAGTCAAGGTACTAAAGAAATCAACCAAGTTTTAACCAGGCTCGTCGAAAATTTGATCAAGGACCATACTTTCCATGATGAGTTAATCAAATTACTTGTTAAAACATGTTACAATGGTATTTTCATCAATGAAGAAAAATTAATAGTTGGTCATGATAAGATTCCTACTAGAAAATTATGGATCTTCGACACCGAATTGTTAGTCAGAATAGATGAAATATTTTGTCATATTTACTGCGGCGGTGACGATTCAATCCTCACTACATCTGAAAGCCGTACAAACTTGATCAAATTGACTGAAGTGTTGTATTTCCTCTTCAACAACGCAATTCAATTTATGCAAACATCCGATCCTTCAAATGGTCAATTCGGAGAGTATGTGACTTGGTACAAAACTCAAAGAGATAAATGGATGCAAGCTTTAATGAGCCAAGATTTGAATAAAGACGCAGTAAGAATATCTGAAAAGTACTATGATTTTTCATCTTTAGCAAAAATTCTTGAAGCTGAGAGATTGAAAGTAGCAGACGAAACGGGTACCGAAGGTCTTGAATATAAAGTTGCAATAAAAACATATGAATCATATTTCGAAAAATATGGGTACATGTTTGCAAGGAGCTTATATGATTATTACCTTAAGAATGATATGATCCAAGATTTGTTGTTGTCATTTAATAATTACCATCCATATTTGAAGCAATATTTTAAGGAAAGTCCGAAAAAGACAGAAGAAGTATCTTGGATTCGTTCATTAATCGATGAAGAATACGGTAATGCTGCGGTTTCGATAATAGATTCTGCAGATAGTAAGGTGGATGATTACCAAGATAATAGACAATTGAAATACTCAATAGGTAAATTGGCTGCTATTGCAGCAGAAAAGAGTCCTCAAGACTTTGATTCAAATCAATTAATTGATTATAAGAGCAAGGCCGAAAAGAATTTGCAGCAAGGAGCCATTCAAAATAGATTATTCGATAAAGTATCGAAATTCTTCGAAGGAAATGGGAACCACTTAACCCTAGACTTAATTGCAAATTCTCATTTCAATTCTGAGATAGATTTGAGTACTTCCAAAAAAATAGTGGGTCCATTTTTTGACAAATTTGTAAACTCCAAACCGTTATCGATGGATGAATTGATTAATTTATTAACACTTATCAAACCAAACTTCAATTATCAAAATGGATTTTCTGATGCTTTAGAAGTAGCTCTATTACTTCCAGATCCTGACTCATATTCATACTACTGTCAACTTATTTGGTTAAGGTTGTTAACTACAACGGATGATTGGTCTTTCTTGAAAGCAACACAAGGAAACTCTGATGATGAAAATAAACGCCTCATCCATGACACTACATTATACCACACTTTAGCACAGCTTGGCTCTGAACATCCAACATTAAGACAATTAGATGTTTTGTTAAAATCCCAATGTGCTTCTTTAGTTGCTGATGAATTAGATGATACAATCAACTCTTTAACTGAACAATTGAAGCGTGAGCTAGAAACCAGCTTGTCTGATAACAACCTAGCTTCATGGATTGAAGCTATTGTTGTCGAAATAAAAACCTTTACCAGTTCATAAATCATATCTACATCGAGCAATACATACTTGTGTTTCTGTATATTATTTTTCAATAAAAGTACATCATTATATAGTACAGGAATTTTGGATTCGTAGAAGCGAGAGAAAAAGCTATTCATTCGTAAAGTCTGCTTCAGAAGGCTCAAGTTCCAGCTCTGACCTGTCAGCGTTTTCATTATCGATGGGATCGTCTTTATCTAATTTTATTCTTACCAAACATTCAGGTAATGGTGTCTGCGTCTCATAATCCTTGGACGTATACTTCATCAACCCCAACGAGGCCAACGAAACCGACTTCACAACATTCTGCCAATTAGATAGCACCAATGCAGCACTTTCTGCACCATCTGACATCACTTCTAGTTTTGAATCAAGATCATCAAGTTGATTCGTTAGCACATCTGTTATCTTGTGTATTTCCTGTAAGTATTCTAGTTCTGCCCTCTTTTGCTCAATCTTCTGCTGAACAGTCCTTGGAGGTTTATCACTCATATTCTGCAAATCCTAGATTAACAAACTACCAAAATCGAAGTATTGAACCCTCGTTATACGTGAATTTTGATTGTTTTTTTTTTTTTTTTTTTTTTTAAGGAAGACGCCATTTTTTGAGGTGTACGGACATTTTAATATGTTGATGTTTTTAAATACGGTTTACAAAAACAACAACAAACATTGATTCATTCCTAAATATCCTTCAACTCAAGCAACAGATTGCTAGATCTTAGATAAACGATGGCGCGTCCCTCACAAGGCTCACGCTACTTTCAGGAGATTGCTTCACAGGCCCAATCACGAAGGGCAAGTATGAATCATGAACTGCTTGTCAATAGAAACAGATCTCAATCACAACCTCCAAGAGAGCCCGATCAAAAACCTAAAATTGATAAGGAGGAAGTGGAGCGAATGAAGCAGAAGTACACTGTTCAAAATAAGTCATTGGCTCAACAGAACTCTGCCTTATCTTTGAAACTATCCGATATGGAGTCCAAAATAAGTGATCTAATAAACGAAAACATGACTTTGAGGAAACGGAAATCTCTGCAAGACAAAGATATTAAAGCTCTATTAGAGAAGAAGTTAAAAACTATCGAAAGTAACTTCATTTGTAAGTTCGACGACTTACTTCTGGTATTCAAGGATATCAGAGCAAAGGAAGGGCTTTCCGAAAATCCACAATTAGATATATTAAACGAGTTTACCCGTCCAACCACCTCCACACCTATGAATGATTCACATAACGACTTAGATTTTGGTATCCCAATTGATGTTGACGCACATAAAGCCACCTTGTTCCTACCTTCTTTACATAACGAATTGAGCAAATTAAGTCAAGAAAAACCCCAAGCTCCAAAACAATCTCGCCCAAGAAGAAGTTTCGGTGAAAGTCCTGATCTTGCCTTATTCAGAATTCCTCCAACTGTAGTTGAAACTGGTGAGAGTGGTACTGATAACTCAGTTGAAACTACCAATGAGAAAGTTGATGATGCAATGATTGCGCTTGATGATAGCGAGACTCCAAATGAGCTTCCAACGAGGGAATTGAGTGAAGTCCTCAACGAAAATATGTCTGACAATACAAATGGTGGTTTCAAAGTTTTCCGGGATGACACACAGGAAAATAGAAGAAACAACACCAAGAATACTTCAAAATCGATACCCCAAAAACAGTCACTACTGTCGAATTCACCAGCTCCAGAAGCAGATATAAAAATAGAAGATGAGCAAACAGGAAGAAGGTCGACAAGAACAAGAAGAAATATCAACTATGCTGAACCACGTAGAGGTCTGAAGATTCGTAGAGAATCAGCGAAAATGATGGATGCAGTGGGTGGATATCTTCCATTATTTAAGGAAAGAGAAGAGTCAGTTGCACCCGGTGGACCTGAACCTACCACAAGCTCAAAGAAGAGGCGGAAGGTCAGTGGTAAAGATCAAAATTTAGCATTGAAAAACCAACAAACCGGCAGTCAATCTGAGAAAAGGATGCCGTTATCTAACGTCACCAATTCCAGTAACAAGGTTGAAAAGAAACCCAAATCATCGATTGGAGATAAAGCTACAGATGTTGTTGATATGGATAAGGTGATTACGGGAGAGTCAAATCAAGTGGTTACCGAATCTCAAAAAGATTTATCTATATTTGATTTAAATGAGCGAGACCAAGATCGACCTAAACGTTTTTACAGAAGAAGGTCTACTATGATAAAGTGAATTAACCCATTGCATTTCTTATTTTACATTATTAAATTTGTTAATTTTATAACCTAACGTATAAACTTTCAACTAATGTACATATGACTATTAACTCCTGCCTAGTAGAACTAAATAATCAAACACTCATTTTCATTTTGATTGGAGCGTCAGGTTCGTATCCGACGATTTGAAAATCTTCAAACTTGAAGTCATCGATATTTTTAATTTCGTCTTTTCTTTCATCTTTGATAACTAAACGAGGGAAGTTTCTTGGTGTTCTTTCTAATTGAGTTTCTAAGGCTTCGATGTGATCCAAATAAACATGAGCATCTCCCATAGTATGAATAAACTCTCCACAATCCATGTCAACCACATGAGCAATCATTTTGGTTAATAGAGCGTATGAAGCAATATTGAAAGGTACACCCAAACCCATGTCACAAGATCTTTGGTACAACAAGCAAGATAATCTTGGTTTTGCACTGGATTTTTGCTGTTTATTATTATTTGAACCAGGAGCTTCTTTACTTGGAAAGTTAACGTAAAATTGGCAGAAAACATGGCATGGAGGTAATGCCATTTTTTTGAAATCCGGTGGGTTCCAAGCGGACATGATAATTCTACGATCATATGGGTTAGTTTTCAACTTTTTGATGATATCTTGTAATTGATCGTAACCTTGACCAGAGTAGTCTGCATCACAATCAGTATATTCAGCGCCAAAGTGTCTCCATTGGAACCCATAAACTGGACCCAAATCACCTTCACGGCGATCAGTTAAGCCTATAGAATCCAAATATTCACGAGATCCATTACCTTCCCAAATCTTAACTCCCTTTTCACTCAATTTCTTCGCGTCGGTGCAGCCTTGAACAAACCACAACAACTCATGAATGATACCTTTGGAAAACACTTTCTTGGTTGTCAATAATGGGAAAGTATCATTTGATAAATCAAATCTTAATTGTGGAGGTGCAAACAAGGATTTGGTACCTGTACCAGTTCTATCCGGACGATGTTCACCTTCTTTTATGATTCGTTCGCATAAGTCGAGGTAAGCTTGTTCAGCTTGGTTTTCAGAAGCAGTCATTGTTATTTCGTGGAAAGAAGAGTATTCACTAATGGCTTTAGTTGAATAAAATCAAAAGTTTCAAAAACTACTCAACGCGTACGCGTTTCCAAATTTGTGGTGTACGGGTGCTCAATACTACAGATGTATACGTATAGACAATAATTTCAACGTTTATTAATAAAACTATAAAAACCAAGCAGAAGCTTATTTGTTGTTACCGAAAACAGTGTCAGCAGCTTGTTGAACAAAAGACTTGTTGTTGTCAGAAGTACCTTTACCAGCAGCGTTGTCAGCCTTGTCGGTGACCTTGTCCTTCAAGTGTTCAGGAGTAGATTTTTCAGAATCTGGTTTAACAGCAGATTGAACTTTTTCAGAGATATCTTTACGACCAAAATCAGACATTGTTATTTATTGTACTATAATCAAATGAGTTTGAAGAATAATGTTGTGAAAAGGAGAATACCCAAGTAGGCTGGGAATTGGTTGGTCCTTTTATACCCCAGATTTGAGCGAAGCAAATATAGTCTGATTCTGTAGATTGCTAGGCGAATGGCTAACGGCCAACTCATTACTTCGTGTTCCAAATAGGCAATTTCATCATCTGGAATGAATGATCTAATTTGGGGTTGCAATACAAATGGTCCAAGTAGCAATCAAAGTCTGAGATTTTTAAGTAGGTATTTTTTTTTTGCAGTATAATGCCCCAAAAAGGAACCCCGTACCTTGCTGTTAATACTTAACCACAAAGAGTGCTGTCACTACTTAATCACAAAGCGTGGTTCTAGTAGCGTCAGAGATGACGGTGCTCAAGGTAAGTCAAGGTACGTAGGTGTGGGAACGGTACGGATTGCTATTATGATGTCAATTTCGACCGATGATGTCAACCGAGACAGTTAATTTAGACATTTAATCATTAGTTACACTATACAGAAATAGAATCTAAAAGACCTGAGCCCAAGAGAAGTACTTGAACCATTTTGGTTCAACCAATATACATTTGGAATCAGCAATTACTAGTGGCTTGTCGCCTTCCCTCAATGGTAAGGTTTCCAACGTTCCATCAATAACCACTTTTCTGCCCTTTGATTCGGAAATATGAGCTTTCAAGACCACTGTGCTGTTAGGAGGCGCCTGATTTTGGAAATTAATCGAAAGTTTTGCAGTGACCCCCTTCTTGGAAGGTAATTGAGGAAACCCACATGAGCATAATCCTTCATCCAATATGGTTGATACCACTCCATTATGGATTTCGCCATCTTGGCTAATCAATTGGTCTCCTAAATGATAGAACCCGGTCAAAGTTCCTTTTTCCTCATTCAAGAATAATATTGGATCTATCTCAAATAGATTGGGTCCAAAGAGTAACCCAGATCCAACATAGTTCTTCGTGTGTTGTTCTGGAAAGGCATGGCTCCCGTAGTACTGTTTACTATTGCCTTCGGTCAATAATGCTTGATATTCTTTGGATTTTTCAATCTGTTCCAATACTGACTGGTTAATGTGAGTAAGCTTGCGATCCGCAAGGCTCCCCTTCCTGAAATCTTTAGGATAAAAGGCAAAACCTAGTCCAAAGGCCACCAAGGGAGTCGTGACTCTGGTAAGTGACTTTATGAATCCCATCTTTGAGGTCAATTGATTGGTATTTGAAAGAAAGTAAGGACTTTCTCTAAAAGTTATTTTTTTTTTTCTTTCTTTCGTACCCTTTTTTCCCTAGTACTTCATTCTCAGGGCACTTCTACACACCAATAGGCTATTTACACTAGAACGGAGCATGCTATAGGCCTCCCAGAGGCACGAGGTATTCCAGGCTACAAGTTAGTGTATCCTATACCACTCAACGTAGGCCATCGCTGTAATTTTGTACTTAATCAAAGTCTGTGAACCAATTTGGTTTTTTCCTCTTTTTTTTTAGATAAAAACTTATCCAGCGCAAAAAATTGAAGGAAACCTTGTTAAAGCTTAAAATACTTATTACAACGAAGACCCTGTTATTTATATGATATAGACTGTCGTACATTACAACCTTTCGACATTCAGGGTAACACTAGAGCATTTTAAAACGAATATCTTGCATAATCAGCAGCTTACAGCTATCTGATTTACATTTTATCTATTTCATAATCATTTAGTCGTATTTAATCCAAACGATAGTTATAGAAGAGTTTGATAAATTCGAGATGGGCGGGGGTAGACTAAAGAAGGATTTCACTTCTTTGAATAGAAGGAAACGACCTACAGGGTTTCAAACAATGAATAATCTTCATCAAAATAAACGTATAAAAGAGGATAATCAAAGATCAATACTGGAGCCAATAAGGCATTCGCCTAGCTCGATCCCAATACCCATTCCTACTTCACGACCTTTGAAGGAGATTTTCACCAACTCGGAACGACCAAGACTGTCGCATGAAGGGCCCTTATCTCATCCAGTTACGGCGCCCAATAGTCCTGTTGAATTCAACAGTGGCAGCGATGTCTTTAGTAAAGACATACGGTTCACCCCTGAACCCAAAAGCTGGGTATATATGCCACATAAATCACTACAGCATCGTCATTCTAAGAAACTGGACCACGTTTTGAATGCTTTTTCAACCTCGATCGATATCACTAAAAATCAGTTGGATTCTACTCCGATTGTCTCTCTACATTTGGATTCAATAAACTTCAATGGGATTGTATTCGATACCAGCGACGGTGATTTAGCATTAAATGTTTCTAGGGGTTTCCAGTTTCTTTATTTAACTCGAAAACAGATGATTATAAATAATTTGGTCATTGAAAAAGCAAAACATTTAGAAAGTTTGAAATTTAGTACAACCAAGCGCTCTATTCTAATTGAGTTGAAGAAAGATTATGGTTATATTCAAGTTCAATATTCTCTGGATGATTCACAATTGTTTAATTTTTTCCTTCTACAAAAACAATGGAACGTTAAACCAAGTCCTAGAATTGATAATGATGACTTACTACACCGCATGAATGAGATCGATTCTTCACGTCCTCAAACTTCGAAAACAGACCAATCGCCGAAATATCGAGAAGCAAATGATCCAATCCGACCAAGAACAAGAGCACATACCAACAAATTACTTCCGGTTACTTCTGAAAATCCCGATGGTACAGTATCAATATTAGAACCAGGAGAATCGGTAAACAAAGAAACCGTTGTACATCCAGCAGAAATCCCTGCTCCTTTTGATCCTGAGTTAAAGCATAAATTCTCAGGAAACAAAACTTTTATAATCACTTATTCCGATTTCAAGACATTATACAATAACGATTGGATAAATGATTCTGTCATCGATTTCTTCATTCAATATGAAATCGAGAAGGCAATATACGACCGCAAGCTTTTCAAAGAAAGCGAAATATATGCTTTCAACTCATTTTTTTTCACTAAACTAATGTCAAAGTTAGAAGGTCAAGAAAATGTTGATTACTACGGTAATATTAAACGCTGGTTAAGTAAACTTGATTTATTGTCTTTTCCTTATGTCATACTTCCAATTTGTGAAAATATGCATTGGTATTGTTGTATAATCAAAGGTCTTCCAAACCTCTTAAATAATCCTCAAGTACCTAAGGATGAATCACTAGATCAAAATGGAAATGATCAAGAGGATAATGAAAACGACGATACTTTGGATGATTTGAATTCGGATCCTATAGAAGATCTGCAACAAGATGAAAAATCCACTGATCCTGATTATAATGACTCAAAAAGTAATTCTTTGCCATCCAAACAGTCAAGCTCGAACTTGAATGCACCACCAAAGAAGAAATATGTCATGGAAATATATGTTTTCGATTCCTTAAGTCAAAAACATACTAATATTGTTAGACCGTTGAAAGAATTCATCGTTGAATACTGCAAAGACAAGCATAATCTTAGGGTAGAAAAGGAGCAAATAAGAGTAATTGCCGCAAAAGTCCCAAAGCAAAACAATTTTAATGATTGTGGGATTCATGTTATTTATAACGTTAGAAAATGGTTAAACGATGCAGAGAAATGTGAACAAGTTTGGAGGTGTAAATCTAAATATCTTATAAAAAGTTTCTTTTTATCTGCCGAAAGAAATAATATGAGGAAAGAACTCATCGACACTCTTTTGGAGCTACATGACAAACAGGACCTCGAATTGAAAGAGAAGAAAAATAGCCCGGAAGCAGATAATTCAAAGAACAATGAAACTTCTGAAGATGATATTGAAGTGATTGAGTATAAGCCTGGAAACTCAGTTGAGACCGAAGCAGACAAAAAAGAAACCTCTTCAAATAAAAGCATTCCAGCTTTTACTGACCCAAAGAAAGATGATATCCTTAACACTACTTCGAAAGATTCACCTACTCAAAAGCCCTCATCATTATCAGCATCAAAATTAACCAGCTTTGATAATGATAGCGCTACACAGTTGGTCCCATCCTCGGAACTAGAGAATAAGTCTTTGCGAGAGTTGTTCAATAACCAAAGTCTTCAACTTCGGAATTTGAGATTGTTCAATTTGATTTTTGGACAGAAATTTGATCATTTTAACAAATATCAAGGTCAATTAATTCTAGATCTTGAAAAGGCGCTCGAACCAGCTCAAGATGTTTCTCAGAGAGAAAAGAAGATAGCTCATTTTAAAATAACATTCAATGCTTTGGGTGGAAGAAATGACCCTAGAATTAACACCAGGCCACTGGATGAATCTTTAGTTATACAGCATAGAGATGACTCGAGTGATGATCTTAATAGAAGTGTTCATAACTTAAGAATATCTCCTTCCCTGCCTTCTGATACACAATCAAAATCACATCTTGACTTAACAAAACGAGATAACCTTGAAGGTAGAACTCTCGATCCCATGAAAGCTCTGGTTATTCCAGTGAGCCAAGTCGTTCTGAATTCAACAAAGATCGAGGGAACCAATAATAATAAGTTGGTAAACTCAAATAGTGAACACCAAAGATTTTCCTCAGACTCACAAAATCAACTGAAGATGGAGATTGATTCTTCTGGGCTGTTCGATTTTCAACCAAGACTGAAACCACTGCTTGAGACAGTGGATATTGAAATGAAAGACATTCTTGATGACGAAATTTCGAGGCAGAGCCTTTCACCTAAAGTCATATCGAGTGGCGTTTCCAAGCCGATTACAATTAAGGATCAGCAAAAGGGCTCAGCTGATGAACCATCCCCCATTTTTGGTAAGAAAGACGCTATGGTTGAATCCACTCCAATGAGGAAAAAATCCTCTGAAGATGTGAAGACTCTCAATGTCGAATCAGTAAAAGAAGAAAGTGATAAAGCTATCATGCCAGAGAAACTGAAGTTGGGGTCTAATGGAACGGGTACTGATGAATTAGAAGAAATTTCAGAAAAACGTTTCAACATGCGCAAAAGCCCCATACCTAACAATGATCTAGTTGAGCTGACTATACAAACCTTATCCCATAATAATAACTCTGGTTTGAAAAAAGATGTTTTAGATGATTCAAAAAGCTCCAATATTGAAAGGTACAACAAGGACAACCAAGATCTCAACCCAACTCGTAAAGGCTCTGACATTTCCCACTCTCGAGGATCTGAAGATAAACCTGGGAAAATGGGCATTTCAGAAAGCCTAAACACTATTTCAAACTTGAACCCAGTGCTAAACCTGGGCAATAGGGTTGAATATACTGAATTCGATCTAGAAAATGAAGCACACCCACTGAAAATTGATCCGAAGGAAGCTAATTGGTCAAAGGAACTAAATCATAAAGAAAGCATTGATAGTCAAAGCCCTTCTACTTCTGTCACCGGTATTGACAAAAAAGAAGCAAGCTTTTCTATGGATTTAAATGGAGATCACAAAGTTCATATACTACAACAAAATGATGGAGTATCAAAAACGGATCTGCCACCCAAGGGCAAAAGTGAAAATGTTTTCCGTTCACATCCTAACAGAGTACAATCAAATGAAGCACGACTTGAAAAAACTAGAGAGCATAGCAGAAGGTTCAATGAATCCCAGAGACTTAAGTCGTCCTCTAGTCAAGCTCTGCACGCAGCTAATATATTTTCGTTATTTCGGACAGATCACCTTCCAGAAAAACCCAAGGTCTATCGACCCTCATCGTCTCCAGCTGCTTTAACTAGATCAATTCCTTTTGGAACATACAACCCGTTTGAACTCAAATCCTCGCAAAATAATGGAAGGCGTAATCATCACTCCAATCGGGGTTCAAATAGTTCCACTGAGGCTTTTGAAGATTCAAGATCTGCTTCTCATACTAAGGAAACAAATACTTCGAAAGGCTCCCAAAAACGACAAAAAAAAACTTATCCTTTGAAGCGTTCGGAGCCTTTTAATTTTAGAAAGAGAACAAAAGATATTGATCAGAGACTTGATCAAGATTTACAAACTATAAAATCCATGAGACATTCGGAAGCTCACGAAGCAAACTCTAATCTGGAAGGTGAGCTATTTAAAAATTCAAATACTTCATTGCCGCAATCAGTGGCAGAAAAGAAAACTCCTACATTGAAGGAATTATGGCGAAAAGCCACACCGGAATTCACCCGTAAAGTGCTAGCAGAAAGCACAAGGGACGCAAATGGTGGTAGTAGAATGGCGCAAGTAAAACGAGACGTGTCAGATAAATCGAACAGCTCTTCATCAAGCCCCAAACTTCATGAAAATCCTGACACTGAAGTTGATAACAGTGAAAGCAACACTAAACTGATAGGAGGTGACTCATCAATATCAGCAACGAATACCGATTCTGATGTTGAGATTGAAATTGAAATGATGGCAGACCCATCCGGCCCTTATCAAAATGATGATTTGAGAAGAATACACACAAGATATGACGGGTCTCCAAGACCTAGAGCCAGACAACTCAGGTTTTTGAAAAACTTACCACAAGTTCCTACTATTGCAGAATTTGATTTATCTCGTGCAAAGAACAAGGAAAAGGATGAACAATCAAATAGGATCATGAGTGACCATAGCAGATCTTCCAGGAAGAAGACACTGCCTATAGAAAAGCCTAAACCGGTGCCTATTAGGATCGAGTCGCCTGACACTAAACAAACTCACCAAACCTTATCTCGAGTGAGAAGAACACCACCTAGTCGCGAAATTCATGATGTGGACAACGACTTAAATTACATTGATCTTGCTTCAGATGCTCTCACGGATATTGCCGATGATGAAGAGATCGATGTTCAAGTTCTATCCAGTAGCGATGAAGAAGAATCTAAAAGATTCAGACAGTTGAAACATCAGAATACCAATAAAAACACAACCGATGAAGATCATCACGGGCCTAATTATGAAATAATCGATGGTAATGAAAGTGGAGGAATCCAGCATTTAGACTCGGACTATTCATCCGGTAACGATAGAAATACCAGAAGTCAAACCTCTAGGAAAGAAAAGAGAAATAATGACAAACAAACATATGTAATTCATTCTAATGGGAATCACCATACAATCTTCACTCCAATTCAAGTATCAGATTCTTCTGATGACGGATATGAAGGAGTTCATGAAATTCAGTCTTCGCCGTTAAAAGGTCCTTCTGTCAATAAAGTGACTTCGAAAGATCCCCCTTCTATTAATGAAAGGAGAGCTAAACTCAAGAAACGGAGATTAAACAGAAATGGGTTCCAATAATTTGATCTACAAACTTAATGCACATAAACAAAGTTGTCAATGGACACAGCTTTGATTCACAATCTAACAGAACGCAATATTGTACACCAAAGTATCACTTATCATAGTAATAACCCTCTTTGTAGCTTTAGTATGTATTGACTTTTTGCAATCGGTTTCGACACCAAGTTTTGATGTACAAAAAAAAAAAAAATAAAAAAAACAAACGAGCTTAAGCATTGGAAATTTGATCCAAAGGAACCACGTAAACAAAGTTTGTCTTTTTCCTACTGAAGTCTGTCTTTTTCCTACTGAAGTCTGCCTTCATCTACTCAATTTAATCAGGAAAAGCAGAAGTATAACGATGTCAACCGTAACATCACCTTCAAATATACAATCGGATACAATTAAGGAGGATCAATTTGCAGATTCTCCTAAAAAGGAACAATCCACCAATAAACCTAGTGAATTATCGTTTACATTGGAAGATAACATATCCACGATTTCCGTGATCAGACAGCAGGAATTGTACTCAATGCCTATATTGAATGAATCATCTGACATCTTTTCAAATAATACAATTAGCAATGACAATTTGAAAAGTAAATTGGAAAACATTAAAGAAACATTGGGTGAAGAACAGTTGGAAGATGATAACTTGAAGTTTTGGTATGAGTTGATTGAAGATTATAGTAATCAAATTTTGAGGGAAAGAAGAATTGATGAATTAGAACAACACTTGATTGAAGGAATCCCCGAATCATTGAGATCTTTGGTGTATTTGAAAACGTTACAAGTTAGATATAAATTGGAACCTAGCGGATACGAAAATTTACTTAAAAGAGCCAACAGCTCGTCGTCAACTAAGAACCAGGAACTATTTCTTGAGAGTTTACCGGTTGATGCAGACTTGAAGGAAGTTTTGAAAATTTTCAACTATTATACTAACGAAGTTATTATAAACACCACTAAGCTAGAAGCAATAAATAATGATCCAGGTGCTACTCCTTTGGAAGGCGATACCGAAGATTTACCTCCAAACAATTTTGTTATTCATCTTAGTAAATTAATAAGCAGTTTACCAAATATATCTAAAGAAGAGTTATTATCATTATTATTAAAATTCAATAAACTTTTTGTGAATTTAATCAAAGATGAATTTTTCTATAAAGTTAACAGATCTTTGGAGGACTTAGCTTCTGATGTGTTCCTTCACCTTAGTAAACAAGGTATAAATTTGATTAATTTTTATAAGAAAATTTTGTTCAATTTTTTCAATGAACAAATTGAAAATACAACCTTATTATATAAAATCCTAGATTTTGTTGTTTTCCAAGGATTTGATTTCATTCCCAGAGTCTTGGTAACTGTTTTTGCAACCAATGGTGAAAGAATTTTAAGTCTACAAGGTACTGAGTTGAATAATTTTTTAAGTTCCAAACATTTCTTTAGTGTTATAAATGAAGCTGATATCCCATTGATATTAAAAATTGAACCTCAAATTATAAAATTCGAAAATGAATATCATCTACTCCATGCAAATTCATTGAATCGTAATAATAATGAACTAACTAATTTAAAATCAGTTAATGATGATTTGATCATAAAAATAAATGATTTGAAACAACAATTGAATAATTTAAGTATAACCCATACAGAAATCTTGGAACAAAGCAAACAATTCAATGACCAGCTTAAAGGCGCTGAACAAGAGAAGCAACTGTTAACTCAACTCAAAGATGAACTACAAGAAAAGTATGAAAACTTAACCATGAAAGAAAACTTGAAAAACACAATTAATGCAAATAAGGATTTTTCGGCCAGAAATACAGAATTGGAATCCCAAATTGCTGATTTGAAGAAAAGCATTGAAGACAAAACTAGCAAACTTGCCAAATATTCTACAAACTAAACTGTGTAGCTAATATATGAAGTACCACTATTTTTACTGTAGACATTGTCGTACCCCAAGTATACGCAAAAGAAAAAAAAGTTTTGAGAAGATCAGCTAATTTTATAGATCCATAAATTTTTTGAAAAAGTTTCAATACTTCAAGCTAAAAACTCAGCACATTGAAATCACATGTCTGATAACGAAAACAAGCAACAGAGTGTTGGTATAGTGGGAGCCGGTTTAGTTGGGTGTCTTGCAGCTTTGGCATTTGCGGCCAAGGGATACACTGTATACATCTTTGAATTAAGACCCGATCCAAGAGAGAACCCAAACCCAAAGAACTTACGTTCAATCAACTTGGCAGTCAGTGATCGAGGCATACGAGCATTGAAGTATGTTGATGAAGAAATGGCCGAGCGTATTTTGCAATATGTCATTCCAATGAAGGGTAGAATGATTCATGATATTAGTGGTACCAAACAAGAATCGCAAATTTATGGATTATTTGGAGAATGCATAAATTCTATTGATAGATCTTTTCTTAATAAGGTAATGTTGGATGAGATGACAAGTTCTGATAAGATCAAAGTACTTTTCAATCAGAAGTTGATCAAATTGAGTCAACTTACCAATGATGACGAAACACCTAAAATGACCTTCTTAGACTTGAGTAGTAAAAGCGAAGAAAAGAAAAAAGAATATGAATTTGACTTTATAGTTGGAGCTGATGGGGCCCATTCCCAATTTAGATATCAATTACAAAGATTCAGTCGAATGAATTTCCAACAACAATATATTGATATGCAATATTTGGAACTTTGCATTCCACCTAATCCTAATTCAAAAGAAGATAATACCATATTTTCAATTGATCCAAACCACCTTCATATATGGCCAAGGCATAACTTCATGCTCATTGCTCTTGCAAATCAAGATGGGTCATTTACATCTACATTTTTCAGTCCTTGGTCCGTGATTGAAAGCTTAAAGTCGGCCGATGATTTTGTTGAATTCTTCCAATTCAATTTCCCCGATGCCTATCAATTGATGGGGGAAGAAAGTTTACGTTATAGTTTTGATCATCAACCTCGTGGTTCTTTAATGCAAGTCACTGCTTTTCCTTACCACAGTCCTAATGGCCGAGCATTGATAATTGGTGACGCTGCTCACTCTATGGTTCCTTTCTACGGTCAAGGTATGAATTGTGGATTCGAAGACGTTCGTGTTTTAATGGAGTTAATTGACTCCAATAATCATGATGTAAAAGCCTGTTTCAAACAATACTCTCAAGACCGTCATCAAGATTTATTAACCATTTGTAAATTGGCCTTAGACAATTACTATGAAATGTCCTCCAAAGTTACTAGCCCGCTTTATCTTTTCAGGAAGAAAATTGATTACTTCTTAGGTAAATATGCCAGTGGCCGTTTCCTTACATGGATTCCAATGTACTCTATGATTTCGTTCAGAGGAGATATCGGATATTCTGATGCAGTCAAAATCGAAAAGAGACAACTGAGAATATTGAATAACATCCAGAACGGAACCCTTGGTGCATTAGCCATCTTTACTGCGGTGAAAGTGGCCCAATACTGGCATAAACTCAAGAACTAATACATCTCCTCAATAGGGCCTACTTCTCAATTTGTAGCTGGTTATACTTTAGCTCATGTTACCGAATTATACATCAGTTTATAAAACCTTATTATACCTTATACTTTATTGCAACCAATATTATTGAACCGCGTGCATTTACCAATAATATATGTGATTAACTTTCAACCCGTACATTCTTTTTGAAATTTGGCCCGTGCACCATATTTGGTCGTGCGCTCATGCCCAATTATTCATTCGTTCATCGAAAAACTTTTGGGTGAGTTTTGTGTAATTAAAAAATTCAATTCTTTTTTTTTTTTTTTGGTGACTTCAAAAAAGCACTGAAAAATTGAAGGCCAAAACTCTTTTGAAAGGACAGTTTTCCATAAGATTTGCGTTGGAAATCCTAGTTTAGCTAAAGTACTGTTGGGAGTGTGTCACTTATTGAGTTGGTACACCTAGTTGAGTCAGTTTTGAAGAAGCATTTAAAGAAATTGTCGACGCCACTAATCCAAGCTGAAAAAAATCGGATATATAGTTGGGAAAGTATAATTGACACAAGCATATATATGGAAATAGTATGTTGAGATCGTCAATAATAAAGAGTGGATCAAAGGTTCACTACTCGGGTACTGCGTTGGGTTCAATACAGACATATCGTTTGTTTAGTCAAAGTAGTATTAACTCTAATAAACCTCAATCACCATTAGAAGTTTTCTTTAAAACTTTCAGAAGTGAAATCAAGAAATCCAATGAATTAAAAGAAAACATCAAGGCTTTGCAAGATGAAACTGGTAGAGTAGCAGAAAGTGACGCTTTCAAAAGAGCCAAAGAAGCTTATGACCGTGCCCAAAAGGGTAGTTCGACTGCCGGTAAAGCAGCCAAAAAAGCAGCAGGAGCAGTTGGAGGTGTTGCGCATAAAGCATGGGACTCAAAAGTTGGTCATGGAGTTAGAACCACCGTTAGAACCAGTGCAGAAGCCGCTGATAAAGCATTTGATCCAGTTAGACAAACCAAAGTTTATAAAGATTTTTCTGAAGTTATTGATGATGGTTCATCATCATCCTACGGGGGGTTTTTAACCAAACAACAAAGAGAAAAATTAAGGGCTCAAGAATTAGCTAAAAAAATGAAGGATGGTAAATTATTTAAACCAGTTAAAGAAAATGAAGAAGCTGGTGGGGCTTTAGTTGCCACTGATTCTAAACCAACTGGTCCTACTTTCTCTGACAAATGGAAAACTTTCAAACAAAGATCTCCAATCGGTCGTGGTGTTGTTTATTTACAAGAAAAATGGGAAGAATCAGAAAATGGTTTAATTGCATTAATTAGAACTATTATCGAAAAAGTTACTGGGTTTTTCGCTGAAACCGAACAAGCTAAAGTTATCAAACAATTGAGACTCATGGATCCTTCTTTCAGAATCACGGATTTCAATAAAACTTTAACTAATTATATCGTCCCGGAATTATTAGATGCATACATTAAAAACGATGAACAAACTTTGAAAAAATGGTTAAGTGAAGCTCCTTTCAACGTTTGGCAAGCTAATAACAAACAATTCATTCAACAGGGCTTATTCTCAGATGGTAGAATCTTAGATATCAGAGGTGTTGAAGTTGTCACTTGTAAAAACTTACAACCAAATGATATCCCAGTTATCGTTGTCAGTTGCCGTGCTCAAGAAATTCACTTATATAGAAAGGCTAAATCCGGTGAAATTGCTGCCGGTACCGAAGATCACATTCAATTGAGTACTTATGCTATGGTTTTCACTAGAATTCCTGAAGAAATGGATAATAACGTTACTGAAGGTTGGAAAATCATCGAGTTCGCTCGTGGTGGTTCAAGACCATTCCATTGATTACCTCTCCTCTCCTTTCTACTACATACTTAATATCTGTAAATATCATACTTTAAAATATAAATAGTATCTACTTAGTTGTTGTTGCAACCTATTGGGACCTCTTTTCTTTTTGTTGGTGTCTGGGTGTTTCTCTTGACAATTGATTGATCCTTACACGTACGTAGTTTTTGGTGTTTTTCTTTTTTTTCCTTTTCTATTGGTACTTTTTATTTGAACATTGTAAACTTTATAATCTTTTCAAAGAGTAAGTAACTTTACGGAAACCTTCAGTGAGTTGTTGATAGTTTCAAGGTGAAAGGTGAAAGAATTGTGCTCAGTTTTAACTATTCATCAAGCTCTGTTTTTTTTGGCTAAGTTTAATAACAGTATAATTTCATTTTAGATCAATAGATTAAGAAGCATGTCTGATAGTTACGCTACCAAGGAAGAAGCTCAGGCCATTTTCAATAAGTTGAAACAACACCCGGCTAATCAAGTGTGTTTTGATTGTCCAAATAGAAACCCAACATGGTCTTCAATTCCGTTTGGGGTTTTATTATGTTTAGAATGTTCAGCAGTTCATAGAAATATGGGTGTCCATATTTCGTTTGTTAAGTCAACTAATTTGGATTCATGGCAAAAAATCCAATTGAGACATTTCAAATTTGGTGGTAATCATAACGCTAAAGAGTTCTTCATTAAGAATGGTGGATCTCAATACGTTAATAATAAAAATGTTGATCTGATTGCAAAATATACTAGTCCTGTTGCTAAAAAGTATAAAGAAAAATTGAAACAAACTGCTTTACAAGATTCTGCTAAACATCCAGATACTGTTACTTTAGATGATTCAACTGATAATTTATCAGTTCTTGATTCTAATTCAAATTCAAATAGTAATTCAACCGATGATTTTTTCACCAATTGGAATAAACCAATAAATGCCACTCCATCTCCATTATCTTCCAAGAATATCACTCCAAATGCTTCTACTGATGATCTTTCATCAGTTAACTCGAACAACTCAACTACTAAAAGACCCATCACTACACGTACTACCACTACCTCTTCTTCTAGATTGGCTAATAAGAATAGTGCAACTGCCGCTAAGAAATCAATTTTATCCTCTAAAGGTAATGGTCCTCGTACTTCAAGATTAGCTGCCAAAAAAATTAACAAAAACGACGAAGAAGAAATTGATTTCGATGAAATTGAAAAGAAGGCTAAAAAAGAAGCAGAAGAAGCTAAAAAATTGGGCTATAATCCTCAAGTTGAAACCCCTAACACCAACGGGACTTCAAGTACTAACACTGGTGTTAGTTCTCCTTTGAATTCAATTACTCCTAACGAATCTAAAAAACCATTATCCTTGTCATCATCAAAAGATGATTCAGCTTCGAAAGTTCCAATCAAGGAAACTACTCAACAGTTCCAAAGATTAGGATTTGGAATGGTTCAAGGTGATAATAATTTAACTGATCCAGCTAAAAAACAATACAAAGAAGTTAAATATACCGGTGAAGTCTCTAATAAATTTGGTACTCAAAAGGGTATTTCATCAGATGAATTTTTTGGTAGGGGTCCAAGATTTGATGAGCAAGCTAAAAATGAAGCTAGAGCTAAATTACAAGCATTCAATGGAGCTCAATCAATTAGTTCAAACTCTTACTTTGGCGAAGAAGAAGGAACAAGTAATGCAGCCCGTGGTGCTGGTAACGGAGGTCAAAGCTTAGCTGATTTAGAAGCAAGTGCCAGAGACTTTGCTTCAAAATTTTCTGGTAATGCAAATCAAGATTTGGATGTTTTGAAAGATGCATTAGAAGATGGTGCCAATAAGTTAGGTGGTTATTTGAGAGATTTTTTAAGATAAGTTTGATTAGTTAAAATTTTGTAAAATAATTGTTTAATTCAATATTTTTGTATATTTGTATTCAATAAACATAAGAGTTTGTATTTTTTAATATAAAAATATATAAAACACGGATAAAACGGCTCAAAACAGTTAATTGGGAATGGTCTATAGGTCTATAAAGTAAGTGAAATTATTCCACATGTTTGAAGTCTGATTTATCATTCCAAATTGGATTAGTAACAGCCATTCTATGGCTTGAGTATAAAGGTTCTTGGGGGATGACATCTTGTTTGAAGACAACTCTTCTAATATCCAAGATGAATTCTTTGGTTTGCCATTTAGCGTGGGTCATGGTTGGAATACTGAAAACTTCATCCAATTCTTCTAAAGTTAAACCTTTAGTTTCTGGTAAGAACCATAAAACTAAGAAGAAACCAACAACGTTCCAACCAGCGTACCAACAAAAGGCCCCAGTTGGAGTGAAAGCGTTTACTAATCTTGGCCAAGTAAATGCCAAAATAAAATTGAAGAACCAACAAGTAGCAGTGGCAAAACCCATACCTAAGTCACGGATATAAAGAGGGAAAGCTTCAGCAGAATAAGTGAAAGGAACTGGCCCTTCACCTGAAGAATAAACACAAGTAAATAAGTAGATACCAGTTGCAACAATACCAACTTTACCATCTTTATCATCACATAAGAAACCAAAACCAGCCATAAAGAGGAAAAGAGACATCAAGGGGAAAGTAAGTAATAACAATTTTCTTCTACCCCAAGTATCAATAGTGTAGAAGGCGGGGATTGCAAATAAGAAATTTAACATCCCAAACCCCCAAGAAGCCAACATTGCTTGAACATTAGAGAAATGGGCTTGTTTAAAAATTGAAGAAGAATAGTAAGCAATTGCATTAATACCGCAGAATTGTTGCATAAACATAACGATCCAAGCACCTAAAGCACCATTTCTGTTACGACGAATGGTAAACATTTCGATTAATCTTTTATAGGTTGGGATATTAGTGACGGAACCTTCTTCTTTCAACAAAACATATTGGTAGAAAGTATCTCTTGCAGCCAGAATAGGATCATTTCTTAAAGAATTAAGAGAATTAAAAGATTCTAAATGGCGATCTTTACCCATTAACCAACGAGGAGATTCGGGAACAAAAGGAGCTTGCACCATAACGATTAAAGCAGGAATACAAGCACTACCCAACATCAATCTCCAATTTAACCCACCACTAATACCATTATGACCGACGTGGTAGAACGCCAAAGAAGAAACGTAACCAAACATCATACCCACTGCGGTAAAGAATTGCCACAACATAACCAAACTACCTCTAATGGTAGAAGGGGCAGCCTCTGCAGCATAAGCAGGAACGGTGGCAGAATTGATACCCACCCCGAAACCTAAAAAGAATCTAGCTAAGAACAAATGGTACCATTTCAAGTTAACCAAGGCTTGCCAAATACAAGTGATTGCACTAATTGAACAAGCCCAAAAAATGGTCCATCTTCTACCTAATTTTTTATTCCACAGATCACTTAACCAGCAAGCGATACAAGAAGCACAGAGATAAGGTGCACCATTGATTAAACCTTCTATTAAATCGGCATTTTTCATATTAGTAACCCCCATGACTTCTGGGTAGAACAAGGTGGCACCATTGATGACTGTTTCGTCCATACCTTGGACGGCAGCGGTCATTGAACTTAAAAAGATCACTTTAACTAACTCAAAGGGGACGGACCATTTCTGAGTAATTTCTTTATTTAAAGCTGATTTCTGTTCATCAGATAAAAAGGACATTGAATTGAAAGAATTGGGCAGACGGGCCAAAAGAGCAGCTTTACCAAACAAATCAACGTCCAAACCATATTTGGCAGCATACAGTTTACCCATTTGCTCAGTTTGTTCTTCGGAATACTGGGTTAAGATATTACCCTCATTATTTGAAGAGCCTGAGGAGAAAGAAGAAGTTTCCAAATCTTTTGCAACCGGTTTAGTGGGTTGACTAAGAAGAGCATCGTCATGTTCAAACGACAATTTTTCAACCGAAGAAGGTGATGTCATATTTTTTGTCAACAACCTTTTTTTTGACTTGTCTGAAAACGGGGTGGTATACGAAGAGGGGCGGGAGTGGAGCAGAAAGGTGGAGTAAATAATCCGAAGTTAAAGAATCACAGAAAAAATATGGAAAAATCGAACGGATTAAAGAATTATAGAATTATAATCGACAAACATCAACTGGGAATATCAGAGCTTATATAGAGCAAGGATATACTTGATCATACCATGAAAAGCTTATATCGTACAAAGTAAGGAAACAAAAAAGAATATTCCAAACACGGAATACCATAAAGGTATTCATTCATAACCTTAATCGCGTAAAGGACACCCATAAGAGAATTTTCTAGAGTACAAGAGTCTTGAAATTCTACGTTGATCTAACCAGTTGTACAAAACCCCATGATTTCCCCCACTTTATGGAGACCAGGTTCAGTTTTTGTGATTGAGTCAACGAGTCAAACAAGTCCAAGCACTGGACTGGTATCTGCCGTTGATTGTTGAGGGAAAAAAAGAGGGTATATAAAATATAATAATAATGGCCAGGAGAATAATTGCCGTGATAATATAAATCTCCGAATTACTTTCCCTTAATTATTCCATTTGGATTGTATTTAAGCAAGATATTTCTCTGGGACTTTTTCATGAACCCGCCTTCTGCCGTATTCCTCAGCAGGGATATCCCCAGAATCTTTCTTATTCAGCCTTACACCTCCAGTTATCTTTTATGGTATTCTATGGTGAGATTTTCAGAGATCCCTCTGCCCCAGTGCACCTTAACCAAAAGCAATGGTCGAGGTTTGCAGGTTAATTCTTGCTTCTTGCGGGTTGGGTGTTTTTACAGTTTCTCAGGACAGCCCGAACGGTGCCAAAATGGTACCAGAACGGACTATACTATGGTTGGACTATAGTTGTACTAGAGTTGTACTAGAGTTGTAGAGTTGTACTAGAGTTGTAGAGTTGTACTAGAGTTGTAGAGTTGTACTAGAGTTGTAGAGCTGTACTAGAGTAGTGCAATACAGTCTATCGTGTAGTCTACGTCATCCGATAACCTGGGTCAAAGATAACACCATATGTATCTATTGGCCATTCGGCAAATCGTGTAATCCCCCAAAATTAACTTCATTGAGTAATGGTTGCAAATACAGAAAGTATAAAATATCTCGAAAAATAATTATTATTTCACTGTTCTCCACGAAATTGTATTGTCTGCGGTTGCGAGCGTGGGACGCACTTGCAGGGCTCGCCTTGTAACGCACCCCACATTCTTTCCATTCCGACCGGAGGCTGGGCCTATTCCGGGGGGGGGGACGGTTGGGTGTTAAAAAAAAAGTAAAAAAAAAAAAATATATATATTTTTTATCTTAGTCACTCTTTGTATTTGTGCAAGTTTACGCTTTGGGTAAATTTATTTGCGGTACCCAAAAGTTGTTGGTTCCGTATTTTTTGTCTCTAACTTTTTGATTGTAACACCCAAATGCCTTCACAAATATGATAAGACTCTCGTTATTCATCTTATCTGTGATCAGAGCGTTATATTGTTGGGAAAGGCTGAATCTTTCTTCTCGCGCGCCATCTTGTTCCTGGAACTTAAAACTTGTCGTAGTCAATCGCTAAGGATGTTATACTTCTAGTAAATATAGAATTGATAAAGCCTTTCCTTGAAATCCGGTCCCAGCTAGCAATATGGGGAATTAACCCTCCCCGCGGAAATGGTTGAGGTATAGTAAAAAAATATTATTTTCTCTAGAAGCTGACATTGTTTTGATGTTTAAATTTGTCAGTAATTTAACAGTAGGTTTCACTACGGCCCCTCCTTGCTACCCTTTCCATCCATGTAAGATGTAGTTGGATGTATCTGGTATAAAAAGGTGGACACTTTTCCCCTTGATTTAGTATTGTTTGCTTTATTTCTCTTCATCTGCTATAATTAAAAAATGAAAGACCCGGAAAAAGCTGGCGTTGACCCTGCTCATCATGCTCCTGCCATTGAAAATGATCCAGACTTGGTTGCTGGTACTGGTGTTGGTAATGATGGGTTGTTTGAACATAATAGTTCTACTTCTTCTTCAATCAAGCAAAAGAATGCTCACTCCGATATCGAGTCGCTTCATTCTAAAACGGCTGAAGCCGGCGGTGGTGAACGAGGCAATATCTTAGCCCAATACTCTGAAAAACAAACCATGCAAATGGGTAGAAATTATGCTCTCAAGCATGGGTTGGACCCTGAATTGTTTTCCCGAGCTGCTGCTTTGGCTAGACTGCCCCGTGAGTTTAACTCAATGCCCTTTTTATCAGAAGAAGAGAAGGTCGGTTTGAATAAAGAAGCTACCAAAAGATGGCATATTCCATTAAAGTTGGTTGCGGTCATTGCTTTGGGCTCCATGGCTGCTGCTGTTCAAGGTATGGATGAATCGGTTATTAATGGGGCCACCCTTTTCTATCCAAAAGAAATGGGGTTGTTGGATATGAAAGAACCTCAGTTGATGGAAGGTTTGATCAATGGTGCTCCTTATCTTTGTGCTTCGACTATCGCTTGTTGGATGAGTGATGCCTGGAATAAAAGATTGGGTAGAAAATGGACCATTTTCTGGACCTGTTTAATCAGTGCAATCACTTGTATTTGGCAAGCCTTGGTTAACTTGAAGTGGTACCATTTGTTCTTAGCTAGATTCTTTTTAGGGTTCGGTATTGGGATTAAATCTGCAACTGTTCCTGCTTATGCGGCTGAGACCACTCCCCATACCATCAGAGGTAGTTTGGTTATGTTGTGGCAATTCTTCACCGCTGTCGGTATCATGTTTGGTTACGTTGCTTCTTTGGCCTTCTACTATGTCGGTCCTCATGGAATCAGTGGTGGTTTGAATTGGAGGTTGATGTTGGGTAGTGCTTGTATTCCTGCTTTGATTGTTTTGGTTCAAGTTCCTTTTGTTCCTGAATCTCCTCGTTGGTTAATGGGTAAAGATCGTCACTTGGACGCTTTCGAGTCCTTGAGACAATTGAGACATGAAGAAATCGCCGCTGCTAGAGATTGCTTTTACCAATATGTCTTGTTAAAGGAAGAAAACTCCTATGTTGGTGTTCCCCTCTACAAAAGAATGATTGAAATGTTCACCATTCGTCGTAATAGAAACGGTGCTTTGGGTGCTTGGATCGTTATGTTCATGCAACAGTTCTGTGGTATCAATGTCATTGCCTACTACTCTTCATCCATTTTCATCGAAGCTGGTTTCTCCGAAGTTCAAGGGATGTTGGCTTCTTGGGGTTTTGGGATGATTAATTTCATTTTCGCTATTCCGGCTTTCTACACCATCGATACTTTCGGTAGAAGAAACTTGTTGCTTGTAACATTCCCATTGATGTGCTGTTTCTTGCTTTTCGCTGGGTTCGGATTCTTAGCTGATGATAAGTATGTGAAAACCGGGATCGTGGCTACCGGTATCTACGTTTTCAGTGCAGTCTACTCTTCCGGTGAAGGGCCAGTTCCTTTCACCTACTCTGCTGAGGCTTTCCCTCTTTATATTCGTGATATCGGTATGGGTTTTGCCACTGCTACCTGTTGGTTCTTCAATTTCATTTTGGCATTCACCTGGCCCAAAATGATGGTTTCGTTGACCTCCACTGGTGCTTTTGGTTTCTACGCTGCTTGGAATATTGTTGGTTTCTTTTTGGTGTTATGGTTCTTACCAGAAACTAAAGGTTTGACTTTGGAAGAATTAGACGACGTCTTCGGTGTGAGTACTACAAAGCATGCTAAATACCAAACCAAACAATTATTTATTAATTTTAGAAGATATGTTTTACGTCAAAACGTTGCCGACCAACCTCCATTATATACTCATCAAAGAATGGCTGTCACCAATCCTGAATGGAATGATAAAGCTGAGGTTTCTCATGTTGAATAGTGTAATCTTTAATTCTTTCCTTTAATCTTTGTTCTGATATATTTTTCTATGTTTCTAATATAAATTTAATGAGATTCTATATACTTATCTAAGCTTACAACCCGTAGGTAATAACATTCAATTAAAATTGGAATGTTCACGTTGCTAACGTATAGATTAATCTGAAAATACATTTTTCCGCGTTCATCTTGTTCCTGGAACTTCTGAGTTGCAGCCATTTCTGCTAACAATTCTATTATACTACATAACAAAGATCGTTAACTACATTTCACGGCACGTCAAAATTAATCTTCTTGTCAAGACAAAGCTTGTCATTCTCAAGCTGTCAAGTTTCTGGCTTGAAAATCCTTGGTTTTGTCTTCAAATCGGGGAAACCGGGGGTTTTGCTGGAGAAAAACCGAGGGGCCACCGTCCCCTCGGTTCTCGTGAATGTAGCCGTTCCAAAACCAGGAATATATGATTATTGTTTTGAAGTAGATTTTTCTTGAAGAAATCTATTTTTCTTAATATCAACTAATAATTCTTAATAATATTCAATTTGCTTGAGCGTACCAATAGCCCAATATGATCATTTAACCCCCTCCTTCTTCGTTTCCTGATTGTATGGAGTGTAAATAGTATAAAAGCTGGGGTTTCTCTCATTAAAAATTAGCATTTTCAAGTTATATTTTAGTATAATTGTGTAAATTAAAGACTAAAGTATGACTAAAGATCCCGAAAAAGCTGGTGTTGATCCTTCTCATCACGTTCCTGCTATCGAAGATGATCCAGACTTGGTCGCTGGCACTGGAGTAGGAGTTGATGGGTTGATTGAACATAAAAGTAGTTCCACTTCTTCATCTCTTAAACAACAGCCACAATATGATAGTGACTCTATTCATTCCAAGACTGGTGAAGCTGGTGGTGGTGAAAAGGGTAATATTTTAGCTCAATATTCAGAAAAGCAAACCATGCAAATGGGTAGAAATTATGCTCTCAAGCATGGGTTGGACCCTGAATTGTTTTCCCGAGCTGCTGCTTTGGCTAGACTGCCCCGTGAGTTTAACTCAATGCCCTTTTTATCAGAAGAAGAGAAAATCGGATTAAATAGAGAAGCTACTAAAAGGTGGCATATTCCATTCAAGTTAGTCGAAGTTATTGCTTTGGGCTCCATGGCTGCTGCTGTTCAAGGTATGGACCAGTCTGTTATTAACGGTGCTACGCTTTTCTACCCAAAAGTAATGGGTTTGTTGGATATGGAAGAGCCTCAGTTGATGGAAGGTTTGATCAATGGTGCTCCTTATCTTTGTGCTTCCTGTATTGCTTGTTGGATGAGTGATTCTTGGAATAGAAAGTTAGGTAGAAAATGGGTAATTTTTTGGACTTGTTTAATCAGTGCAGTCACTTGCTTCTGGCAAGCCTTGGTTAACTTGAAATGGTACCATTTATTTATTGCCAGATTTCTTATGGGTTTTGGTATTGGGATTAAATCTGCAACTGTTCCTGCTTATGCGGCTGAAACCACTCCCCATACCATCAGAGGTAGTTTGGTTATGTTGTGGCAATTCTTCACCGCTGTCGGTATCATGTTTGGTTACGTTGCTTCTTTGGCCTTCTACTATGTCGGTCCTCATGGAATCAGTGGTGGTTTGAATTGGAGGTTGATGTTGGGTAGTGCAGGTCTTCCTGCTTTGATTGTTTTGGTTCAAGTTCCTTTTGTTCCTGAATCTCCTCGTTGGTTAATGGGTAAAGATCGTCACTTGGAAGCTTTCGAGTCCTTGAGACAATTAAGACACGAGGAAATCGCCGCTGCTAGAGATTGCTTTTACCAATACGTCTTGTTAAAGGAAGAAAACTCCTATGTTGGTGTCCCAATGTATAAAAGATTGATTGAAATGTTCACAATTCGTCGTAATAGAAACGGTGCTTTGGGTGCTTGGATCGTTATGTTCATGCAACAGTTCTGTGGTATCAATGTCATTGCCTACTACTCTTCATCCATTTTCATCGAAGCTGGTTTTTCTGAAGTTCAAGGAATGTTGGCTTCTTGGGGGTTTGGGATGATTAACTTTATGTTTGCGATTCCGGCTTTCTACACCATCGATACTTTCGGTAGAAGAAACTTGTTGCTTGTAACATTCCCATTGATGTGCTGTTTCTTGCTTTTCGCTGGGTTCGGATTCTTAGCTGATGATAAGTATGTGAAAACCGGGATCGTGGCTACCGGTATCTACGTTTTCAGTGCAGTCTACTCTTCCGGTGAAGGGCCAGTTCCTTTCACCTACTCTGCTGAGGCTTTCCCTCTTTATATTCGTGATATCGGTATGGGTTTTGCCACTGCTACCTGTTGGTTCTTCAATTTCATTTTGGCATTCACCTGGCCCAAAATGATGGTTTCATTGACCTCCACTGGTGCTTTTGGTTTCTACGCTGCTTGGAATATTGTTGGTTTCTTTTTGGTGTTATGGTTCTTACCAGAAACTAAAGGTTTAACATTAGAGGAATTAGACGACGTCTTCGGAGTAAGTTCTTTCAAGCATGCTCGATACCAAACCAATCAATTATTCATCAACCTTAGAAGACATGTCTTACGTCAAAAAGTTGCCGATCAGCCTCCATTGTACAGCCACCAAAGAATGGCTGTTACAAATCCCGAATGGAATGAAAAAGCCGAAGTCTCTCATGTTGAATAGTCACAATCTTGTGATAGTATCTCTTTTTCTTGTCGTACTTCCCCTTCTTTTATAAGTTAATAAATGTAATGATACACAATATGGAAAGTAAAACTGCAAAAAACTGCGATTTTTTTAGATGACTAGGTATTTGGGGGAACCCTGGGGAAACCCATATCCAACAATGTTAGTTTGTCCCATAGAATCCGGTCTTATTCTTGGTCCCTGTCGCTAACTCAGCTGAATGAAACAGCTGAGGCAATCGTAGCAAAAGAAAAGAGAGCAAAGTAAAGTGCTATATATCTAATTATAGAATAAGGATACGAAGATCTGTAGATCCTTCTGTTATGGGTATCTTCCGACCTATTGCTTATTGCCTTCGGTAATCTCTAGCATTTCACCCAAGTTTGTCGTATGTTTTAGACAGATTAGTAAGATTTTTTGCAATTTTTGCTCAATATTCCAGCAAAAATGAGACCTACTGTAAGTCTACAACAAGCCCTTGCGAGCTAGCAACAACTATGATTCCTATAATAGGCTCTGATTGAATGGGTTCTCGTGGAAAGCTTTCACTAGCAAGCAAGCAGTCATAGTATTTGACTTGTAAACATCAATTTCCGGTAAACATCAGTTTCCGGTCATTTTAAACCTTAGTTAGCAAACCTACGTAATTAATCTTCGAAATATTCTACGACATACAAGAACATATTGGCTTGTCTTAGGTGATTCTTCATATACGATTTGACTTGTAAGATGTAGTTACACTAGGATCCAATCACCAAGATCCTTATCGAGATATTTCGCTCAACTCCGTAATAGGAATGTCAATCCCAGGCTATTTTTTTTTGACATAGGCGGAATCGCCTCTAGTATAAAACCATCCTAAAGTCTTCAAAGTCTTCAACTTCCAAGTAGTCTTACAAACAAGAATGGCCCGACTCAATGACGAGTACTTAAAGTACCTTTCAAGATATCCGCTTTTAACTAAATCAATCACTGCTGGTATACTTGCCGCACTCAATGAATCCATAGCTTCGCTAGTAACCAAAGACATAAAGACCCAAAAAATCACGATAAGAAATCGTACAATACAGTTGAAACATGTTTTCAGTCCCAAGATCCTCACCATGATAGTGTATGGGAGTTTAATTGTTACTCCAATATCTCATGTTATGTATGGGTTCATCAATAAGATATTCAAGGGACCAAATTTATCAAAGACAAAGAAGATTGGCCAAATCTTAACTTCCTTGTCAACTGTAACCCCAGCATTGGGAGCGATCTACGTTAGCTGGTTATCGATCATTAATAATTACGAAACTTGGAGTCAAGATATCAAAAAGATACCCTTGGTAGTTAAACAAGGATTGAAACAAAGTTACTTCACCATATTGAAAACTTCAGTCATGACATCTTTAGTGTCATTAACAATTGCACAGAATTTCATTGATCCAGAACTCTGGGTGGTATTTTTTAACTTTGTCTACTTCATAATTGGAACTCTCCAAAACATCAAGGTCAAAAAGGCTCAACAATTGAAACAAGAGAAGAAAGATTAGAATAGGTTTCTATCAATTGAACGTTTTTATAGATGGTAACACTCGATATCGTAGGATTCGGTATTTGCAACCCATATCCCCTCACCAGTTCGCATTACCGGGGATAATCAAGCAACAAGACCCAATCAATTGGATATTCGGAGTTGCTTTGCTTTAATAGTAATAAATGATTTTTTCTCTTAATTTTTTTCTCCTAGTATTGAAAATTTGAAAAAAAAAAGATAACCTCCTCCCCACCAATTATTAGTAATCCCATAAATCAAGAATGTTTTTAGCTAAAAGTGCCAGATCCTTGAACAAGATATCAATTGGCCAATTGAGAATGCTTACCTCGCAAGCCGTTATATTTTCCAAACACGGAGACCCATCTGAAGTATTAAAGAATCATAGTTATGAAATTGATGATTCCAATGTTGAATCCGACTCAATTATAGTCAAGACTTTAGGAGCACCAATTAATCCATCGGATATCAATCAAGTTCAAGGGGTTTACCCTTCCCAACCAGAGAAAACCACAATCTTGGGAACCGAAGAGCCTTCTGCCGTTGGGGGTAATGAAGGATTGTTTGAAGTGCTTAAAGTTGGTTCAAATGTTAAGAATTTCAAAGTTGGCGATTGGTGTATCCCATCCCAGGTTAACTTTGGTACATGGAGAACCCATGCTTTATGTAAAGAGGAAGACATGACTCCATTGCCAAACCCTGAACAATCCAAGGCTAATGGTAAACCAAATGGATTAACTATTAACCAGGGTGCTACAATTTCTATCAATCCATTGACTGCTTACTTAATGTTAAACCATTACGTAAAATTACAGCCTGGTAAAGATTGGTTTATCCAAAATGGTGGTAATTCTGCCGTTGGGAAATACGCAATTCAAATTGCTAAGATTCAAGGTTACAACTCATTATCAGTGGTCAGAAACCGTGATAATTTAGATCAATTAGTGAAAGAATTGAAAGATTTGGGTGCAACTCAAGTTATCACTGATGAAGATAATAACCTGAAAGAATTTGGTGCTACCGTCAAATCTTGGGTTAAGGATACCTCTGGTGAAATCAAATTAGCATTAAACTGTGTTGGAGGTAAAAGCTCTGCTGCAGTTGCAAGAAAATTAAATCCAAATGGTTTAATGTTAACTTATGGTGGTATGTCAAAACAGCCAGTTACTTTACCAACCTCTTTACATATTTTCAAAAACATCACCAGTGCTGGTTTCTGGGTCACTGCTTTGACTAAAAATGATTTCAACTTGAAAAGATCTACCTTGGATAAAGTCGTCCAATGGTACGAAGAAGGTTTGTTAAAAGATGCTCCTTCAGTAGAATCAAAATTCACCGGTGAAAAACAATTGAACCAATTATTCATCGACGGTATCGAAAACTCTAAAAACGGTAAGCAACTCATTACCTTCCACTAACCTCTCTACATAGAGTATATCTAACACCTTTTCCTAATTTAATGTAATGATGTAACGACGCAAGGTCGAAAGCTCCCTGCAAGGTCGAACCGGCACCTCGATCAAACAATCGCACCGCTTCAGGTGTTCGTCTTTTCTTTTTATGGCCTTTTTTGGCCTTTTTTGACCCAGTTTTTTTACTTTTGTATGGGAGGTCGTGTGTCCACCGCCCATGAATCGAGATGAGGTTTTCAAAACGCCGGAATATTCCGTTTTCTGAGCTGAAAGCTCCATCGGAGACAGTCAGAAGGTCAGGCTCATAGCATCAATGAGAGAGTAGCACCAGCGAATAGCCAACTAAAGCAGGACAGAACGAAAAATGGATATGTTGTTCGGGCACCGGCGTTCAAATAGGATCGGGGACCAAGTCCCGTGTAGTAAAAGCTTATCAGTAGAGCGCAAAAAATGCTGTTAAAATCAAAAGATGGTACTTTATCAATAGAATTCAACTACTTGTGATCCAATGAAATTTGATTCGGAGTTTTTGTAACGTTGTACAGTTTCTTTTACTCCAGTTTTCCCCGATCTGATTTGAGATATTTTAGTTTTAATTTAAATTTCAACCTTTCTGCTTATCTTTCTTCTTTATCTATTTACATTTTGTATATTTAAATTGTGCTAATGAGTCGTGCTTTATCGTCTTCAAGAGTTCTTATACAAGAAGAGCTTATTCCAGCTACTATAATCTACTCGATACAAACGGGAAAGGTTTTACATATAGAACATCGGATCTTGGATAGTAAAGATGAGATTTTGAAAACATTTGATATTTCCCCCAATGATTATCGGGACGTTTCTCCATATATAATAATGCCAGGGTTGGTTGATGCCCACGTTCATCTTAATGAACCTGGCCGTACCGAGTGGGAAGGCTTTGCTACGGGGACTCAAGCAGCAGCTTCCGGGGGTGTCACCACGGTAATTGATATGCCTCTTAATGCTATACCTCCAACAACAACCGTTGCTAACTTCAATTTAAAAATTGATGCTGCAAAGGGTAAAACCTGGGTTGATGTTGGGTTTTGGGGTGGTTTGATTCCCACTAATTTGAATGATTTGAATCCTTTGATTTCAATGGGGGTTCGTGGTTTTAAAGGGTTTTTAATCGATAGTGGTGTAGATGAGTTCCCGGCAATTACTCCAAAATATATTCGTAAGGCAATGCAGAAGGTTGCAAATAAAAAAACTTTACTTATGTTCCATGCTGAAATGCAACCTCATGTCGATAATGTCCATGCTTTATTAGTAGAACAGATTGGTAATAAGACGCCAAAGTTAATTGCAAATGAACGTCATGCTCAATTCGTGATTTCTGATGACGAGTCAGACGAAGAGTATTCTAATGGGGTTTCAAATGGCGTTTCAAACGGTGGATCAAACGGGGTATCAAACGGAGTATCAAATGGCCATTCAACCCAAAAACCAATGGCAATTTCAAAAGGAAGCAGTTTGAATGGGTTGGCAGAAGAAATCGATGATATCGATTTGGGTATGTCTGCTTCTTTTATCAATCGTGCACCTAAACCAGTCCTTAACTTATTAGCAAAGCACCCCCATTCTGATAAAAATAATATTTTACCTAATCGTAAAATTGATGACTCTAATTTGACCGATGAACAAGCAAAAGCATTGGCAAAATCTCCTTATTTAGCCGGTTCTGAACCACAATTTGGTAAATATGCTAGATTAGCAAATCCAAATCATGATGAATATTTGAAAAAACAAAAAGAAAACGAACTCACAAGTCCCTTGGCTAAAACTTTCGATTTCGATACTAAAAAATTAACTCATGATCATCAAAAGACTCCATTGTCCTTAGCCCAACAGGATAATTCCTTATTAGAAAATATTGACCCAACTTCTTATGCATCATTTTTAGCTTCACGTCCCGATAATTTTGAAACCACTGCGATTGCAGAAATTATCAACTGCTCAACAAAATTCCCCAATATCCCATTACATATAGTCCATTTAGCAACTTATGAAGCCATCCCATTAATAAGAGCAGCTAAATCTCAAAACTTACCAATTAGTGCTGAAACCTGTTTCCATTATTTATCATTAACTGCTGAAAAAATCAACAATTGTCATACTCATTTTAAATGCTGTCCACCAATTAGAACCGACGAGAATCGTAAATTATTATGGAAAGCATTAAGAGACGATATCATTACAACCGTTGTTTCTGACCATTCCCCTTGTACTCCAGATTTAAAAGGTTTAGAAAAAGGTGATTTCTTCTCAGCATGGGGTGGTATTTCTTCAGTCGGTTTTGGTTTGCCAATCTTATTCACTGAAGGATCAAAATTATCCCCTCCAATCACAATAAAAGAAATCAGTAAATGGTGTTCTTGGAATACTGCAAAACAAGTTGGTTTAAGCCATAAAAAGGGTAAAATCGATGTTGGCTATGATGCAGATTTCTTGATCTTCGATGATGAATGTGAATACATAATTGTTAATGATGAGACTTTCTTCAAAAATAAATTAACCGCTTATGATGGTATGAAATTCAAAGGTAAAGTCAGACAAACTTTTGTCAGAGGTAACTTAGTATTTGACTTAAAATTGGGCCATTCTAAAGTTGCTCAAGGTAGCTTAATATTAGAACCGAGATTTGAGTAAGTTTTTTTTTCGCAACATATTTCTACATACCTTTAGACCTAGCATTTATGAAAAATCATGATTTATTAGAACTCTCTGTAGTAGACTTGATATCTTACTTAAACTTAAATGAAATAGGGGAAAACAAACTATATTGAACCATACACATAAATTATATAAAAACGAAACGAGGAGATAACGACAAAACACATACACTGATAATCATTAATAAAGAATCAAAAAAAAACAAAAAAAAAAATCAAAGCAATAAAAAAGCAGCCCAGACATAGAAAAACTATCATAATCAAAAACTTATGGTGGAATTCAAATCAATTCTCTAGCAGCAGAAGCAGCTGATGGTTCAGGCTGAGAAGGTTCAGATGGATGCTCATCTTCCAAGGGGAATGGAGGGCGGTCAGCATCTTTTTCGCCAGGTGGAGCTTCACCTTTATGGTGGCCTTTAAAATTTTCATTTTTATGGCCCTTACCTTTATGGTGTTTTCCCTTCCTTCCATTTGAAACATCTTCATTATGTTCAAGTTTGATATCTTCAGTTTGGAGCTCCAAGTCGCAAGGAGGAGGAGGAGGAGGTAAATTATGAGGTCTTGCGTGATGAGGATTGAAGTGATGGGGTTTGAACCCATGTTTAGAATGGTGGCCAAAAGCATCCATGTCCATCTTAATTAAATGAGATTCGTAAGCTCTACCAGAAGAGAAAACCCCGTAAGTTACGAAGACAATAACGGCAGCCGATAATATCTTTTTATATTTTTCTCCATCTTTTCTTGAATTCTTACCATGGAAGTAAGGTAAGTCCATGTCATGATGACGATGAAGAAAATGATGATGATGATGATGATGAGGAGGAGGAGGAGGAGGAGGTGCTAAACCATAAACACCAAACCTATGATGGGGTGGAGGAGGTGCACCAAAAGAACCAGTACGGTGCTGAGGAGGAGGAGGAGGAGGAGGAGGATGGAAATGTCCCTTGAAATGTTCGGAATTGGACAATCCCTTACCGCCGTGGCCACGAGAGTGAAGATGGCGATAAGGTGCATTTTGATATCCTTCACTATGGAATTGGAAATGATGTGGAGGAGGAGGAGGAGTATAAAATTGGTAGCCAGCCCCATACCCATAGGAGTTTTCTGAGTCACCAGAACCTGTCTCTTCAGAAGTGGATTCTGTTATTTTCTCAGTATCAAACTCTTCGGTATCTGAAGAGCTTAATTCTTGATGTGTTTCATCATTATCTGTCTTTTGATCTTCCGCAACAGATGGAATTGAATGATATAAAGGTAACTCGGAATCCATGTTTCTAGAACCAACCATTTAATTAATATTATAAGATTATATAAGTGTATAAGAGTAAATTATCAAAATGAAGAGAAAAGATCAGAATACGGTTAAAAAAAAGGAAATCTTTCTATATTTATACCAAAAACGTACATCCAAATATGTATATGTGTCAGGCGGTGACCCAATTTCGGTGTTTGAAATTCAAGGCTGCATTAATTTCAACTGCATTTTTGACTTTTCTGCTTTAATTTAATTATTTTATTGTCTCCTTTTCGTTTTAAGAAAAAATCGCTTACAGTTGTTTAAACATGGCCCTATTTTTAACAGCTCCAGCATCCAGCAGACATATTTTATTTTTCATATTTCTGTATGACCTTCAGTAAATTATTTGAAAATTAGGAGAAGAAGTCACCGGAGGGCGTAACAAGGCACATTAGCGGGAGTTCTCTGACTGAATTTCCGGACCGATAGTTTTTCATCAGGAATTATCTAAGAATAAAGTTCCTAAGGTTTTAGAACTCTTAAGAGAAATATCTTTGTCATTTTTCTTCGTATTCAAAAGTCATTTTTGTCTTGTATCACCCAATTAAACTTTTCACTTCTAGCAAGCTCCTATTAATCATGTAAAGGTTTTACAAGGCTTATAGACATCAATTTAATTGGCCGGTATTTGAAAACCGGGATTCATGTGCAGCGTTTTGCCTTCTCTATCTTTTTTTTTTTTTGGTGGAAAGCAACATCCAAACTTGCACCACGTTTTAGGTAATAAGCCGGAACGCCGGGCATTAAAGTGTCAAGTCATGCAAGGCCCTCCAGCTACAAAAATTTATACGTTTGGAATTACATTGCAGAGAAATGATGATCAAATATGCACAGATCGTAAAATATTGAAGATATATACACCTTGCCGGGAAATGAAGATGTCAAATTTGCCCACCACGGGACTGATAGAAAACATCTATATGATTGGTTCATCACCATATCTTTTTCTATACAAACCTAAGGCTTTTATTGGGAATAAGAATTTGTATGATGGATATTCGATAGCACAACTATGATTAAACACCCCTTCCACGTCTTCGAATTTCCATTCACCGGTAGGTAATTGGCGTTCCATGATAAGTTTGATGGCTCTCTTAATTGGTTCTTTATTTGGATAATCAGAAAGAATTAATCCAATTGTAGCCCAAGCTGTTTGAACCAACAAGGATTTTTCAGTAGGTATATATGTATGAGTTTCACAAGATTTCATTGATTCTGACCATCCACCGTCGGGTCTTTGTTTTGAAATAAGAAAATCACAACCTTTTCTGACTGTTTCCGAATTCAAGTAACTCAATCCAACAGTATTAAGGGCTTCTAAGGCAAACATTGAAGCATAAGTAAAACAAACCCCCCATGAGCCATACCAACTGCCATCAACTGAATTTTGTGCTTTGATAATATAATTAATTGCGTCATCAATAGCAAATTTAATTTCATCACTTCTATAATGTGGATAATTTTTTGCAAAATATGTCATTCCCAAAACTGATGAATCGGTACATTCAACATAAGGATATTCCACCATGATTTGGTTGAAAACTTCTGCTGGATTCAATTTTTCTAATAAAGGTGTTGATCTGATAATTTCATAAGCAGAAAATGATCCATATTCAAAGTCCCCTCTATTTTGAATTGTTAATAATACATCAATAGCATTATACAAATTTTTATCTTTAATATCATCTTTAATATCATGAAATGTTGGATCATTTCTAACCATTATGATCGCTTTCATGGCTTCAGCAGTGCAATCACTAACGGTATAACCCTGTTGTTTAGTACTGAAGGGCCAACCTCCTACTCTTTTATCTCTAAAACTTCCTGGTTCACATTCCAGATCAAATTGGGATCTAACTAAAAATTGATAACCTTTACGAATCATATCATGATATTTAGAAGATTCCAGTAATCCTGACATATAAAAGTACTGTATCATGAATGCAACGTCCCAAACTTGAACACCATTGGTACCCATATTAGTCATACCTTGAGGACCATGGAAAATCGTATCATTTTTACGTTGATTAAGTTTTTGGAAAGTCTCAGAATTTGGACCTTCTTCAGCGTATGCAACAATCATATTAAAAGCAAAATTGACAGGAGCAATACAAAGATAGTCAGTATTTTTAAATTCTTTTTTAATAAATTCATAACTTTTCTTATTAGATAATTTCAATAACCAATTTGGTCTAACATATTTTTCATATTTAACAAGAGCCCAATTGGCTAAGTCCAAAACTTTAGTATGAGGATAATACAAATCAACTCCGCAAACATTGTTTCTATGCTTACTGAAGTCAATATTTTCGTAAGGTAATTGTTTTGGTAAATAAATTTCAGTACGAATCTCTTTTAACAAGTCATCTAATTCACATTGTAACTTATTAGCTGAAACGTATCCTAAAGGTAAGTAAATGGCTCTAGTATGAACCCACCATCTACCTGGATGGATTGGTAAGGAATATGGTAATAACCATAATTCAGGTGGTGCAGGATTAACACCTTCCCAATCGTATAAATTCAAGACAGATAACCATGCTTTTCCCCAGTGAGGATTCCCCAACGCACCTCCTAATCTGTGCAATGTTTTCCTGGCCTTGACGCATACTGGATGGCTAGCTGGTAGCCCTAATAATCTTAAATTCACATAATTAATGGTAGTACCGAAACATGTTGACTTATCAATTGAGTGCAAACCCCAACCGCCATCAACTGGATGCGCAGTATTCACTATATATCTAATCATCTCGATTCTAAAAGGCTCCGGAATCTCACTCTTAGTGAAAATATGGGCTGCAATATACCCAATAGTCATAAACATAGGACCCTTATATTGGCAAGGAAATATCCCACTTTCATCTTGTAATAACTTGAAAAAATCAGCTCCTTTTTCAGCAGCCTTTGACGGCGTCTTGATATCCTCAGCCTTTGGAGTTGGGAATCCCTCAACACCCAATAAATATTGTGTAAACGTCGATTGTGGAATCGACTCACTTTCTTCAGCACTCAAATATTGCCAGGTTTCAGCACCATACTCATCTGTCTGCAATCTCCAACGTCTTGGATCAGTTTGCTCAAGACCTAGCTGCTCAGAATAATACATCTTCGAGAACTATCTTCTTCAACCAATTGTTAAAAGCTAAACAACTCGTAGTTGCAATCTTTCAGTCTCGTCTTTTGGGAACTGCTCGTATAGATCGATATGCCAATCACGTGAAAACCCAAGAAAAAGATCCAAACACCCCAAAGTTTTGGCCAAGGCACGCCACTCCAATACACTTTCTCTTCCCGGACAAAAGTCGTGCTTTTGCTAAATAAAATTGAGAGAACCGCGAAGATTTTTTTAGTTACTCATCTTAAAAAAACCAAAAATTATCAACAGAAAAAGAAAAAAAAAAAAACGAAGAATCCATCCCAGCGGTTAACCTTCGATAACTGTTTAGTCCAGGATAATACAGAAGGAGGCTCATTTAATATCATAGCCAGGTTACTGTTTGACTCAAGGCTTTGAAGTATTGAATCGTTACACTTTATTAGTTGTCTGAGAGTTAGTTCAGTCGATATTTCACGAAATACCTTCGCAAGATAGTCTCAAGATGGGTAAAAGAAAGATAAATCAAGTTACTTTCAACCCGGTTGACGAAATCCATAACATCGAGGCTCGTTCAAGCAGCGAAGAACAAAATGGTCATATAGAGGCAGCTGAAAGACGAGCAGTGGAAATAGAACGTAAGTCGGACGAAGTCAGCGAGGATGAGGAAGAAGAAGACGACGATGATGATGAAGAAGAGGAAGAAGAAGAGCAAGAAAGCAAACACCAAAGTGGTCCCCCAAATAAAAAACAAAAGAAACAGTTGTCAGCACAGGATATTCAAGTGGCTCGAGAAACTGCCGAGATATTTAAATCTAATATTTTCAAGTTGCAAATAGATGAGTTAATAACCGAAGTCAAGTTGAAAGACGGCCATGTTAACAAGATTGAAAAAGTTCTTCACAGATTACACGATTGTATTACGCAAATTCCTCCTGCCACTGATCTTAGTTTAGATGATGTCAACAAATTATTTGATTCCAAAAAACTTGTGATCCCATTCCCTGATCCAAAACCAAGCAAGGTTAATTACAAGTTTTCTTATTTATCTCCAGAAGACGTCAGTCTTGTGGGATCGTTCGGATTAAAAACAGGGATTTCCCAAGCCTCTGGAAGTTCAATAGACATTACCTTGACCATGCCAAAAGAATTATTTCAACCAAAAGATTATTTAAATTATAGAGCATTATACAAAAGAGCATTTTATTTGTCTTATTTGGCCGATAACTTAATACCCCTTTCTAAAAAAAATAATCTTCCAATTAAAATCTCCTATAAATTCTTGAATGATGATGTATTATGTCCTGTCCTTAGATTGGAAAGTATTAAAACCGATAACCCTGAAGACTTATCCTTCCATAAAACAAAATTTACTATAAATTTAATTGTTGGGTTCCCCTTTGGTGTTTTTGATGCTAAAAAATTATTACCAGATAAAAATTGTATCAGAGTTCAACAAATTGACGACTCGAAAAGTCTTCCTCCAACTCCCATTTACAATTCCTCATTAATTTCACTGACTACATATGACTATTACTTAAAATATTTATACACTCACAAAAAATCAACTGAAGCATTTAAAGATGCTTGCATATTAGGTAGATTATGGTTACAACAACGTCGTCTTGGTTCATCAATAAATTCTGGTGGGTTCGGTCATTTTGAATTCGCCATGTTAATGGCTGCTTTGTTAAATGGTGGTGGTGTCAATGGTAATAAAATTTTATTACATGGGTTTTCATCTTATCAATTATTCAAAGGTACTATTAAATATTTAGCCACTATGGACTTATCATCAGGTTATGTTTCATTTTCAAGTTTAATTGGTGAAAACATTACCTCAAAATATAAATCAGATGGTTTTAATGTACCAACTTTATTTGATAAAAACGTTAAATTAAATATACTATGGAAAATGACTCAATCTTCATACACAATCTTACAAAAACAAGCACAAGAAACTCTTGGCTTGTTGAATGATGTTGTCAGAGATAGATTTGACCCTATCTTATTACAAAGTTCCCAAATCGATCAAATGAAATTTGATATAATTATAAACTTGGATATTCCAGAAGATGTTTTTGATTCTTTTGGTCCTTTGGAAAAAATCTCTTTTATCACTTTTGATAATTTCGTTAAGCATAAAGTGTATTTGATTTTGAAAAATGCCTTAGGGGATAGAATCACTCAATTAAGCATCAAAAGTAAAAAAGCACAATCAAGTTTTTCAATTAATAAAAGAAAACCTTCAAGTATAAGTGATAGTTTTTCTATCGGTCTTAAATTAAATCCTGATGAATCAGAAAAATTACTTACAAAAGGCCCAAATAACGAAGATGAACAAGCAGGATTCAAATTCAGATCGTTCTGGGGTTCTGTGGCTTCCTTAAGAAGATTTAAAGATGGTTCGATCCAACACTGTGTTGTTTGGTCAGTAAATAACAATGAACCAGTTGTATTAACAATCATCAAGTATGCTCTTGACTTGCATTTTTCTAATCATATTTCCGATCATTTAAATTCTGAAATTACCAAATTCAATAATTTCTTACCAACTCCTTTATTAGGATCTGCTGCTCAAAGTGTCTCATCAACAGTTAGTTTCACAAATTTGAAATCTTCTTTTGAGGAAATGTCTAAAATCTTGACTAATTTAGATCTACCATTAAGTATCAAATCCATCATGCCCGCATCGACTGGTTTAAGAAATTCTTCATTATTGCAGCCTGTTCCATTTGCTGCATCAAATCCAAATTTCTGGAACCAGGTTGTCTTACAGTTTGAAACATCAACTAGATGGCCTGATGAAATAAGTGCTTTGGAAAAAACAAAAACTGCGTTTTTATTGAAAATTAATGAAAAAATTAATTCCGAAACTAATTATAGTTCATTCATTACCAAAGACGACTCAGTTCCATTTAATGAAGATATTTGTTTACTAAATATATTGACTCCAGAAGGATATGGATTTAAAATAAGAGTTCTAGCTGAACGTGATGAAGTATTATATTTGAGAGCTGTTACTAATGCAGAAAAACAAAAAGCTCTTGTTCAAGAAGTTTATTTAAAGTTCAACCAAAATTACTTAGGTTCAGTTAAACATACCAGAACCGTTAGTGTATTGGCACATCATTTCCCATTCTACTCACCAACTGTTAGATTATTCAAACAATGGTTAGATTCTCAATTATTATTACACCATTTCAATGATGAATTGGTTGAGCTTATCGCATTGAAACCTTTTGTTGACCCAGCTCCTTACAGTGTTCCAAATTCAATCGAAAATGGATTTTTACAAATTTTGAACTTTTTAGCGAATTGGAACTGGAAGGAAGATCCATTGATTTTAGACTTGGTTAGAAATAATCCAGATGAAGATGATTTTGATTTAAGTGATAAATTATCTATTCAAGCCTACCAAGTTATTCAAAAGAATTTTGAAAAAATAAGAAAGAGTGATCCATCTGGTATTAAGACTCAGTTCTTTATTGGTTCAAAAGACGATCCTTCAGGTATTTTATGGTCCAATGACCTTACTTTACCAATTGCAAGTAGATTGACAGCATTATCCCGTGCAGCCATCAACTTAGTGAAGGCTCAAGGTATAAGCGATGATCAATTAGACCTTCTTTTCACTCCTGCTTTGAAAGATTACGATTTTGTTATTAATGTTAAAACCACCGATTTAACTGCTTCTTCAGGGATTTTACCAACCAACGCTTTTAAAAATTTGATTGGCTCCTTAACCTCATTTGCAGATGACATCACAACTCTGTATGACTTAATTCAAGAATTCGTTAAAGAATTGAATAAAAAATTTGGTAACGCTATCATTTTCTCAACCAGAAAATTCACCGGGTTAAACAAAAATGGCTCAAATGTGATTGGCTGTGTTTTTATTCCAACCAACTTGGCAAAGAAAAAGTTTAGAGTAAACTTAGGCTTGAACTTCAAACCAGTCGAAGATAGCAATGATGAAGTTATAGTAAATAAAGAAGCTATCATCCATCAAATCTCTCTTTTAGGAGGTGATTTGATCGAAAGTATCAAAAGCAAAAAATAGGTTTTGCAATTGTATTATAAATAATCCTGTATAAACTTAGCATATAATTAGATTTTTTTTTATATCTTATATTAACAAATAGAGCTGTAGGAGGGAGAAGTTTATGGTTTTACTGAAAAATTTGGGGCAATTATCGTCGATTTGCGTCACGTGCACCAAAACCCGATTGTTCTCGGGACTTTTTGTTTAGTGAAAGATGCTTTCTTCTAAAGTGAATAACCATTTAGTCAGAAGAAACGTCATTAATGGCACCAGATCCGAATTTAGAGGGCCAGCTACGAGACTTTGATGATCAGAGGTATCCTACTGTCGAACAAACAATTGTCAATAATGCATCAGTGCTATATAAACGAAAGAAATACTTCTTACAAGATTTAAGACAATCAGTTAATGGTATACTTTATATCTTCAATGGTCTAATTTTCCTTAAAGACATGTCTGTCTTATGCTTAGCATGTCGGTGCTTTATTCAACATACCATTCATCAACCATCGGTGGGATGGTCGATTATCGAAAATAAAAAATCATTAATGTGCTTCACCATTCTACGTATTATTTTCCTCAACTTGGTCTTTTTAGTGGTACATGTCGTAAGTGGAGTTTATCAAAAGGAACAATTGCTTGATAACTACTTGCATGGCTGGATTACAATTCAATTTATAGGGGAAGGCCCCCCATCGTCTAGATTTTCCTTGGTGATACTAGATTTATGTACATTTTTCCTACAACTAACCTACCACAACCTAGTGCTATGTACCGATGACTCAGAGGTCTTGCAAACTAGAAGACCCGACATGAACCTCGATGGTGACGATTACTACCTGAATAGACTTGAATCCGAAGGTGACGGATATACTGGTAACGTTTCGCTCATCAAGCTTGACTTGGTGAAAAACCTCATGGAGGTTTTCGACTCGGAGAACTACGGCAAGATTGATCCTGGGCCTTTCGTCGGCAGGGGCCCTGCTGGCAGCTCTTTTGTATAAGTATTAAGTATAGTTAATGTTAATGTCATTTGATTTATGCCTTGACCTCCGTACACCGCACGTGACTCTCATTACAAAATTTTACTGAGATTAAAAAAAAAAAAAGATGAGAAAAAAATTATTCGATGCCTTTAGAAATATCAAATCTCATCATTAACTGCTAAAGAGATAATAACCTAGTCTAGTAGCACAGGAAGATACAATGGCTGATTCCAAGATTGTCGGAATAGAGTATAACAGAGTGACCAACGTCTCTTCGACCGATTTCCCTGGTCACACCTCGAATGGAGATTACTCTTGGGACATTGAAAAATTTAAAGATGGATTTGATATTAATATTTCCACCATTTCTGAAAGAACTGCCAATTTTGATTTGGTAGGTATTGACACATCTATTGCCAATGCGTTTCGTCGTATAATGATTGCGGATGTTCCATCGGTTGCTGCTGAGACCATTTATGTTTTTAATAATACCTCAGTTATACAGGATGAAGTATTAGCTCATAGAATAGGTTTGATTCCATTAAAAGTTGATCCTGATTTATTAACTTGGGTTGATACTAAAGAGAACGAAGAAAACCGTTTCACTGATGAAAACACTATTGTCATGTCATTAGATATCAGTTGTACTAAAAACCCGCATGCACCAGAAGGTTCAACTGATCCAAAAGAATTATATAGAAATTCAAATGTTTATGCTAAAGATTTGAAATTTGAACCTCAAGGACGTCAAACCGAATTATTTAAAAATAGCCCAGTTGTACCAGCTGATCCAGATATTTTATTAGCCAAATTAAGACCAGGTCAAGAAATTTCTTTAAGAGCACATTGTATCTTGGGTGTTGGTAATGATCATGCTAAGTTTTCACCAGTGGCAACTGCCTCTTATAGATTAATGCCAGTTATTGACATCCGTGAACCAATTACTGGTGAATTAGCTAAAAAATTTCAAAAATGTTTCCCACCAGGAGTTATCGGAATTGAAAATGGTGAAGCAAAAGTCGAAGATGCAAGAAAAGACACTGTTTCAAGGGAAGTCTTGAGACATGCAGAATTTGACGGGAAAGTCAAATTGGGTAGAAAAAGAGATCATTTCATTTTCAATGTTGAATCAACTGGAGCCATGGCACCAGAAGAAATTTTTGTTAAATCAATTAGAGTTTTAAAACATAAGGCCGATTACTTGAGACAATGTCCAATAGGTCAATAAGACTACTCCTTCTTTTCAAGATACTTGTATAATACTATTTCCTCTATTTCATTTTAATAAATATACTGCATGATTAAACTACAATATTAGTATACATTCGATAATTTTTAATGGTAACTATACAATATTTTGTTGGTCTCAAGTAAATCAAACCAATTGTTTTCTTGAACCTTTAAAGAATAATTGAACAATGGTAATTTGTAAGAAAGCCATACCAACCATTAATAAAACTTCAAAAATGGAAAAGTAATAGATTCTAGATTCAGTAGACTTAACAGTGGCTTGATTTCTATTATTTCTGGTTTTATAGTATTGTAAAGTTCTTAAAAGACCATCTAATTGAGTGTCAATTTTATCAACGGTTCTTTTCATATTTTCAACATGAGCAATTGGTTTAGTATTTGGTTGATCTGGCATATTGGCTTTAAAGTTATTGGTATTGGTATCTTCAAATTTGATTTCAAAATCAACAACTTTTTCTGCAAAGGTAGACATTCCATTTGAGAAACAGAATTCATATTCTCCAACAATATCCGCTTGGAAAACAAAATCTCCCAGTCTTTCCTTTTCTTCCTTTACAAGTATTTCACCTCTTGGTGACTTGATAGTATAATCAACGTCGAAAGCACCACCACTTTGAACAGCAAAGTAATAACTAACTGGAGTATTTGGTTTAGTAGTGAAAATGTAAAAACATTCAGTTGCTTGGGCCCCCAATTGGAAAGTTAAGGCTGAACCTGAAATAAGTTGACATAACGCCAACAAGACTGATACGAAAGTGAAAAGCATCGCAGCTACCTACCGGGGTTCTTTATCTTCAATGTTAAAAGGGTTCTTCTTGGAAGTTGTTGTTGTTGATTCCCTCGCAAAAATCCATTGAAAAATTGTTAGCAAAAGACGTGTCAAGATTTTTGAGTATGGAAAAAAGAGTCGTGCGCTTCGGCGGTGAAAAATTTATTACGGTACTAATTAAAGTATTGAAGTACTTATTAAAGTACTAATTAAAGTATTAATTATACTGATTATTTTTACGGGGCAAGCTACTAAGAATGATGTGTATAATACTATGTACAAGACATTAAGAGAAGTGAATGAGTTATGGGGTGTAGACCATACGACCTTCTTTGTCGAAACTGACGGCTCTGTCTTTCTTACGATCTCTTCTGGAAGCACCGTATCTGAAACCAACGTTACCTGATTTAGCCTGGATGAATTTGAAATCGACTTTGTCGCCTTTCTTGGATTCACCCATAACGACCTTATGATGTTTTTGTTGCTCTTCGTCATGAGTGTGCTTGGTGATGTTTTGCAAAGTTTCACTAGCTGGTTCCAATCCCAAGACTTTGGCAGCGTCAACTGGACCAAAAGGTTCTGATTCGGAGATACTCAAGAAACGCTGTTGCAAAGTTTTACGGGGAATTGGAATTTCGGTCAAGTTTTCAGAATGGGAACGGGCTGAAAATAATGGGAACATACGGTACATTATTTGGGAGAATTTTTCAGCGTCCTTGCTTATTTTATTCTAAAATTATGAGTTAGTAATTGTTCAAACAACAATCGTTGTTCTTTTCCATCAGTAGTAAACTTCTAACCATGTAGTTGTCTTAAAGACTAATCGAATATATTTTTTAAAAGTATTCTCATCATAGAAAAAGAAAGCAAAAATCATATACATACTTCTTGTCTGAGTCTTTTTTCAACTTTAGCCAATGTCACAATGGCCTCTACTCTATCAACCTTGATTTTATAATCATTGGCAATCACATGAGCTGACACCCCTTCTTCAGCAACTCGTTGGTATATGACATCTTTTAAATTATTAGGAATGATCGAGGCAGTCTTACATGCGAGATTGGTGGGGAACGGATGGAGCGAGGGGTTTCTACCGTTTAATCGGTATCTTGAGGATGGAACCTGACTTTTGGTCGAACTCACCACCGATTGTCCATCGGGAACTATATAATTAGGTGTGTGGTTCTGTGGTGGGTAGTAATACTTGTTTCTGAAATACTCGCCCCTCACGTTTCTAGGCCCAAGCCATGACTTCAATTGTCTGTTGAACGAACTCGAATGGTCTTTCTTGGGATGGGTTAATGGTACTGCTTCTGCTTTATATTCGGTGGGCCAGGCAAGAGTTCTCTTCACATGGGCCGAACGTACCAGTTGCAAGCTCCCCCCTCCACATCTTCTCATCAGCAGTCCCACTATGCAATTAGGACTGGCACGGATCATATCAAACACTGGATGGTTAAAAGAAGAAAGAAACAATTCAATTTTTCATTCCATCAGAGAATTTTTCATCGTTTTTTTTTGAACGAACAAAAAAATTTGTAGAATGTCGCGATTGAACGCGACAATGTCGCTGTCACGACATTTACTTTCAAAAGATGTCGCGGGGAATCGCGACATTTTATTTGACTGTTTTGTTTACGTTAAAAATTTTCTAGAGTTCTACAGAGACCTATTGATTCAGCAAAGGGTTAAATTGGAGTTGAAAAGCCAGAGAAGTTGTGTCAGGGCAGCTAGTTGAGAGTGCAAGATGGAGAACATATACACCACGCTACGGAAACTCAAGGAAAGAGTGTCACCTTCCAAGCCAAAGGAGCCGTCTTCAAACGCGTCTGAAAATCAAGTAACGTTATCCAGAAAGAGGAAATATTCTAGTGAAGACGATCCTTTCAATGATAAGCATAATAAGACGTTGTTGACTAATCCTCCTACCGTTGACACCAGTAAAGTGAATCGAACCAGGTACTTTACCCCCAATGCCACCGAGATTACCAGTGGATCACCATTTATAAGGAATAGCAATTTGTATAAGCAAATATCGAATCAAGGTGGATCCAAGCCGGTTAGAAGTAAAATGAGACCCAGTAAGGAGACGGAGGGAGAAGCTGGGGATGATGTTGCACTGGTTGATGATAAGGAAGCGATGATGAAACGGTCAGCCAGTGTCAAATTGACAAAGATACCTGATATTACTAACGAAGAAATAAATCGAGCTTTGGGAGGTATCTCAACGATAAAAGAACCATTGAACGTGATAACGCCAGAGGAATTGAACAGATACTCAACTACAGAAAATAAGAAAACTGATGAAGAAAGAGATCGAGTACTTAGATTGAAACAAGAGCTTGATATCCCTGAAGATGAAGATGAAGTTTCTTTGGAAGTGTTAGAAGAAATGAACAGACTAGAAGAATGTTTCCCAGTCTTAGCCACCAACTACAGACTTATTGATAAAATAGGAGAAGGAACGTTCTCTACCGTTTATAAAGCCGAAGCTATAAATGGATCAGTTCAATTAGGTTCGGATATTTGGAAAAGCCCTCCATTAAAGAGAAGTTCCCTGAAAAAATTACCTAAGAAGAAGAAAAATCCAATAGTTGCATTAAAACAAATCTATGTAACTTCATCCCCTAACAGAATTCATAATGAGTTACATTTATTATTCAATTTAAGTGGGAACTCTCATGTTGCTCCACTTTTAGATGTTTTAAGGTATCAAGATCAGGTTGTTGCAATACTACCATTTTATCAACATGCAGACTTTCGGGATTTTTATCGAGATTTACCTATTAAAGGAATCAAAAAATATTTATGGGAATTATTTCAAGGATTGAAATTTGTCCATGAAAGAAACATCATCCATCGAGATTTGAAGCCCACAAATTTCCTATATGATCCATTTAAAGGGAAAGGAGTGTTAGTTGATTTTGGGTTGGCTGAAGAGGTGACTCCTTCGAAAAACTTAAGTTCTCGTAATAACGTTTGTCCCTGTGAACTGAATGAAAAGGATAAAATACAAATTAATAGAATTCATCAAAATCGTCTCAACGTTAAAGCAGCATATCCAAAACAAGATCAAAGACCTCCTCGTAGGGCTAATAGAGCTGGTACAAGGGGTTTTAGAGCTCCTGAAGTTTTGTTCAAATGTACAAATCAAGGCACTAAATTAGATATATGGTCAGCAGGTATAATTGGACTTTCAATATTGTCTAGAAAATTCCCATTATTCAATTCACCTGATGATATTGATGCATTAATAGAATTAACTTTAATATTTGGCCTTGAGAAAATGACTAAATGTGCAGAACTTCATGGTTGTGGATTTGAAATCAATTTATCTCATATTGGTCAACAAAGTTTCAATGGAAACTTAGTTAAATTGATACATACCTTTTTACAATATGAATGGGAAAATGATACTTTCCCACTGGATAGTGTTGTTGTTGACACATTAAAATATATCGATCCAAAAACTTATGCATTGATTAAACCAACCAAAATTCCAGAAGGTCAAGAATCTGAATGTGGTGATTTGAATGATTATAATCAATATAAACAAGATTTTGAAGGTTATGATGATTTAAAAAAACTCTTACAATTATTAAATGGTTGTTTAAATATCGATCCCCGGAAAAGATTATCAGCTGAAGAAATATTAAAATTACCGTTTTTCAGTGAATTGGATCATGATCACGATGATGAAGTATTGATTTAATAGGGTCAATATGGATATGTATGTATATTATACGTAAATTATATAAATTAAAAATAATACAAAAAGGAAAATTTAAGAATCAATTAATCACGATTATTACGAGCTATTAATTTATCAACTTCGCTAACATCTTGAGGGACGTCTTCTGCATCGGCGATTTCATCTTCTTCATCAGTGCAGAAAGAATCACGCCTAGAACGTTTTCTGCTCTTTCTAGGACTCACAGGTGTTATTGAAGTTGATGAATTTTTTAAAGTTGAGGACGAAGGACCAGCCTTCGAATGATGATGCAAAGGAGAATTGGAATTTTCAATGATTGATTTATTCCATTTACGGTTTAATTGAACAATGAGTTTATTTTGTTGTTTTAAAGTGTTCATTACTGGCTGATCATTATTTTGATTGTTTGATGAAACTGAATTTAAAATCAGGTATTTTGAGCTTGGCAGTAACGGAGAGTTTGAATTTGGAGAGCGTTTGATATCGATGAATTTGCTATCCAAATGTTTATCAATGTTTTGATTATGTGGAGAGTTGGCTGATGAGAGTAATTCAATTTGTAAATCTTTTGAATAAATCATCTTCTTTTTCAGGTATATAGACTGTTGAATTAAATTTTTAGAATTGAGAGGATTTGGAGCTTTTGTCTTTTTCAATAGTTTTAATTTATCCTTTGGTGGAGACGGTGAAGGCGTTGTTGACGGAGAATTTTTCTTTTTATTGAGATTTGTAGGAGTAGTAGTAGGAAGTTTGGGGCTGGAGGTTGAAGTTGGAGAAGAAGACGATGACGAATGGTTGAGTACATTGGGACGAGGTAATGAATTGGCGAAAGCATCGACATTCAAGGATAAAGGGGAAGGCGCAGACTCTGTTTTCTGATTAGAGTCCTTATTTGAATCAGGATGAGCATTGTTATAATTAAAGGAGAAATCTTTATTAAATTGGGTTGAGTTTTTCCCCAAAGTGATTACTTTGGAAGATTCTGATTCCGAATCGTCATCAGAGAGAATAGCACTTGAATTTTTCTGATGACGAAATCGATTTGCAATGATGTAGTTTTCAGGGACGTTGAATGAATGAGAGTTAAATAAAACATCAGTATGATTATGACCATGATGGAGGTTATGACTGTGATTATCAAATTCATGACTAGGAAGGTGAGGAACTGGGAATTGATTATTCAGTAATGAAACCAAAGACGTATTACTATTATTTCTAGTGGTTCTCATAATACCATCGTCGATTGAGACTATCGAATTTCTAGGACTACCAAGGCTGATTATTGACATGGACCGATTATGATTTGAGTTGGAATGGTTCGATGTCACCGAATTCATCGACAGTGACCGTTGTTTGTGAGAAAGAACCGCTTGTGGTTTGAGGATATGAGGACTAGTAGATCCACTTATTGGTTCAGATGAGCTAAGCGGACTATTTCGATCATGGGCATTCATTGGAGGCACACCAGCGTGGAAACCCGACGAGGAACTCATTTCTTTCAATCAGCCTTCGACCAAATCTCCATTCAAGCAATAGAAAACGAAATCAAACAAGCAATCAGAACTAATTCAACTGAGCACTAGTGCAGAGATGGGGTATTAAATGCACGATGGGCTTGCCAAACTTGATCCAAAAAAAGAAACACTCCGTTGTGAAACAAAACACTAACGAAATGCAAGAGAATACAAAGTTATTAAACGAAGTAGAATAATATCTATTCAAAAACAAATGATCCTGATCCCGAGAAGGAATTAGACAATAACTTTATAACCTGAGTCAAAAAAACAAAAAAAACAAAAAAAAAAAAAATATTGAAAATCGCACCGGCACCGCACCGTTTGACGAAACCTTGATTAACCTTTCCAAGTACCTTACTGGTGCTTACTGGCCGTCTAACAGAAACACTGGAACCTGGAGAGTAGTGAGCAATTCACATTCGAGCGAACTCCTGAGGTGGAACTACTCCACCACAGCTTTTACATAACTCGATAAGGGTCCCGGGGTCACGTGAGCGTGGTAAATTTTTCAGAGCTCATCGCCAGTCCAGGACAAAGCATCAACACCGGTGGAGGTACAAAGGCTCCGAAAGAAGCATATATACGGCAGAGGGCAATTACAGTCGGAGTGGGATTGTGTTCCGAGTCAGGGGTAACATCTGTTTGGGTTTCAAGGCCCCCATTCGAGCTGCTAAGGCTATCGGCTGGTGATTTGAATGTAGTGCTTGATAGTCCTTTGTTAGTCATTATCTAGCAGTTGAATTTGCCGTAATGCACAGTCTTTCATCACTAAAGGGTAGTTTACTGCGAGCCCCATTTCAATACAAGGAACCTGTAGGTATTATCTTATCGTAAATTGGCACTAGTATTACATGTACGGCCTAATCCGAGGGAAAACTCTAATTAAATACTTATTAGTTTAATTAAGCATCGATTAATTTACCATTAAGCTATTCACAAGATGAAAACACTAACAAAATGAAAAAAAAAAAAAAAAGTCCATAGTTAAGGGACGCAGGGAAAAAAAAACCTTAAAAATTGGCCAAAAAAAAATTAAAACAGGCAGAACTCGCCCTACTGAAAAATCATCATTCATAAAGCATCATATCCGCCAGTTGATTACGGTGAAAAGTGGATTCAATTGTTGTTGTGGCGTGTGTTCTGCTCGGTGTTCATATTACGACTAGCTTTATCAATTGCCAGTGAGAAGTTGGAGTCTGTTGACTAGAAAAAATAATTTTAGGTATTACCCACAGTTTTTTCAGAAGCAATCATGAGTTCTTCCTTTTCGGATATTCCAAGTATACAAATACCTAGGAAAAGGTCCAGAAGTGGTGCTGACGAGTCGGGTGACTCCGGACAAGACCAATTGAGAAAAGGCTCGTTGAATCCAGGTTTTATTCAATCGTTTTCCAATACTAATAACTTTGATTTTGGTGGTAGAAGTTACGTGGGGATGACTCAACGTTCGGTGAGTATCTCCAACCTAAACCCACCGGTGGTGTATTCGGGTCCTGACGTTCATGAGCAGACTGCCAATTTGGCCAACATCGGGGTCACCGACGATGATCATATTGGCGATGATGACGAGGACGAATTGGTGGATATTCACTCGGGGTTCGACTACGATTATGCGTCGTCGTTTCCTTCTCCTGCTAATCCATCGGAAGCCGACGCTACTAATCAAATTGATATCGAAACTCCTTTACTTACTTCTAATTCTCCCCAAAAATCCTATGTAGACGAACAGTTACCTGATTTGGAATCAGGGATCTCCCGGGATGCTTCCAACTCGTCGAGATTGGTTCAGCTTGTATTGACTCCTTTCAACTATCTCCCAGCGGTTTTCTTGGGGACATTGCTCAATATTTTGGATGGGTTATCCTACGGGATGATTATGTTTCCTATAAGTGAAGGGATCTTTGCATCTTTGGGACCTGCAGGTCTTTCAATGTTCTACATGTCTTGTATTATATCTCAGTTGGTTTATTCTTTTGGTGGATCTGCTTTTAAACTGGGGATTGGATCGGAAATGATTGAAGTTACTCCATTTTTCCACTCAATGGCCTTATCAATCATGAATGATATGCAAGGTGCTTCCTCCGATGCCATCATTGCCACTACCATTGTTAGTTATGCATTCTCTTCAATTGTCACTGGTTTGGTATTTTTCATTTTGGGTAAATGCAAATTAGGAAGTCTTGTTGGATTCTTTCCTCGTCATATTTTGGTGGGTTGTATTGGTGGAGTTGGTTACTTTTTAATTGTAACTGGGATTGAAGTAAGTTCTCGTTTGGAAGGTGGATTGTTTTATAATTGGCCAACTTTATCTTATTTAATCAAGATTGATGTTTTCTTACAATGGTTCACCCCTTTGTTATTGGCCATCCTTCTCGTTTTCTTACAACATAAAATTCATAACTCTTTATTGGTTCCTCTTTATTTCATTGCCGTTTTCGTTATATTCCACGCAATCATTGCCTTGTTTCCTAATTTATCATTGGATTCAGCTAGAAAGTCCGGTTGGTTATTCCCAGCAGTTGAAGATAATCAACCTTGGTATGCTTTTTATAAATTATATAAATTTCAATTAGTTGATTGGTGGGCAGTTCTCAGTAGATTTCCTACCATGTTGGCATTAACATTTTTCGGAATCTTACATGTGCCAATTAATGTTCCTGCTTTAGCAGTCTCGGTTGGAATGGATCAATTTGACGTGGATCGTGAATTAGTTGCTCATGGTTACTCAAATGCATTATCCGGGTTGGTTGGATCTATTCAGAATTATTTGGTTTATACCAATTCAGTATTATTTATTCGTGCTGGTGCTGATGATAGGTTGGCTGGTATCCTTTTGGCTGTGGGGACGGGTGCTATTATGATGGCTGGGCCGGTTGTGATAGGTTATATTCCAATCTGTGTCGTTGGTGCCTTGATTTTCTTATTAGGTTATGAATTATTAAAAGAATCAGTTTATGACACTTGGGGAAAATTACGTAAGATTGAGTATAGTACAATCATCATTATTGTTGTGGTTATGGGAGTCTGGGATTTTGTTTATGGAATCTTGGTAGGTATCTTGTTAGCATGTCTTTCATTTGTCGTTGAAGCAGCCCGTAGATCCGTAGTAAGAGGAATTTACACTGGGACTGTTGCTAGATCAACTGTTTTAAGACATCCAAAACAACAAGAATTTTTGAAAGATGTTGGAGACCAAATCGTTGTTATAAAATTACAAGGAACGGTGTTTTTCGGATCTATTGGAGGTGTTGAAAATGCGATTAGAAAAAGATTTGATGACGATAAATTCAAAAAAGATCCAATTAAATTTTTAATCATTGATATGAAGGGAGTTTCATCGATTGATTTTTCTGCAGCTGAAGGTTTTAGAAGAATTTTGAATTTGACTAATGAATTTGGAACTCAATTAGTGATATCGTCTGTGGTTGATGATGATGATATCGTGATTGCTTTAAGAGATGCAGGTTTATGGGATACTAATAATGAATTGGATATTCAGTTATTCAATACTTTAAATTATGCATTGGAGTGGTGTGAAAATTGTTTCTTGAAAACTTATAAACGAGTTAAAAGAGGCGAACGTAGAATCAATATCAACACCAATAATAGACAAATGTCACCATCTTTAGGTCAACCACTCTTTTATGATAATAGTCCCGTTCCAATTGGCAATACTCCTGGTAGTTCAGGATCCAATCGATACTCAATAAGTCAAGCATTAGATGGAACTTTTGGTACTCCTCGTACTACAAAACTTTATCAAGCAGCCACTAAGACTGCTAAAGACGAACAATCGATTCAAAACAAGTATTATAGATCTACTGACTCGGCTTTCAAAAAACAACCTCTACCATTATTAATGATTACTTTCAATGGACTTTCGGATAAAGACGAAGAATTCTGGTCAAAATTGACTCCGTTCTTAATCAAAGAAACCATTCCAACCGGTATCACTTTCTACGATACATCATATAATGCACCATCCTTTTTCATCATTGAATCTGGTTTAATCAGATCAATAGTTCGATTTGAAAGTGACGAACGAGAATTACATTCCAGCATACTACCAAATACCGCATTCGGAGACCTAAATGAAAAATCGAAATTGGGCCAAAACTTTAGAGACATGACCTACACTACCGTCACCGACACCGTGGCCTGGAGGTTATCTGAAAGCAAAGTCACCGAATTATTGACCTCTTCCGATGGAATAATCATTTACAACGAATTGCTCCAAGTCCAAGCCAGACTCATCAAAGAAAGATTCGATACGATGACTGCAAACTTGGTTCTTTCTGCATGATACTATTTATTCAATTCTTCTTTCCCTTCAACTCTTTATATATCATTTTCATTAAACATTTTATAGTTCTTTTCATTCAACTCTTTTTAATAGATAAAAATCAGTTTTTGCAATAATCATAATCTCATCCTGTATACGGCGTAATCCCTGATAAAAATTAATTTTTTTGTAGTACAAAAAACCATCCATAGTTTTTTGTGAGGGAGTCATTTATTGGGTTGATAACTGGGACTTCATCCCTTTTCTTTATTTCCAGGTCTTTTAGCAAGGTCTTTCTTTATCAGGGTTATCAAGGTAGGTCTTTCGTTTGTACCATGGTTGCCATCAAAAGTTTAGCGTTATTGTCGGTCTCAATTGCTTCGGTCAATGCATTATCACTTAGTAATGCACTTGAATCCTATGTTCAAGAAGTTGCTAATGTATTCAAGCCATTGAAAGAATTAAAACAACAGCCCGAAATCGTTTATACATTTCCAGCACCTCCAGGACAAAATGAAAAGCCGGTTCCTGGCGGGTCACCAATTGTCCAATGTGATGCCACTGCACCACAGCTTTTAGATTTACAAAAAGTTGAAATCATTCCAAATCCTCCGCAAAAGGGAGCCAATTTCAGCTTCACCGCTGAAGGTATCTTAGCAGAAGATGTCGAAGACGGTGCTTATGTTGAGGTTGATGTCAGATATGGTTATATCAGATTAATCCACCAAACCTTTGATTTATGTGAAGAAATCACCAAGGTGGACTTGGAATGTCCAATTGAAAAGGGTAAGCAAGTTATCACCAAGGAAGTTGAGATTCCAAATGAAGTTCCCCCTGGAAGATACATTGTTAATGCCAAAGCCTATACTAAAGATGATGTTTTCATTACTTGTTTATCAGCTACAGTTGATTTTGAATAAAAAGTTTGTTCTTTTATCTGTTTCTTGTTAGTACGTTTGTTTTCCAATACAAGTTTATAATCTTTTCACTTGTCCTGTAACTGTAATTATTGCAGTTATTGTAATCATTGTAAGTATATTGTGCTAGCAAGTATTGCCGTTGTTGGTTTGTGGTGTACGGGTTCTCATTGGGATATTATTTGGAGAAATTTTCATTGCATGGGAATACCATTACCTTTAGCTTCCACAGCCAAAATGATTGCATTTGAAGATTACTTTTCGATTCAAATCTTCTTTATCATCTTGCGAGAGACGTTGGAGACGGCAATAATCGTTTCTGTGCTATTATCCTTCATCAACCAAAGAAGTAGTAGAGATGCTAATCAAGAACAAATCAATTTTCAAAATAAACTTAAAGTCCAAGTTTGGGCTGGTGCTGTTTTAGGGTTGGTGATCTGCTTTGTCATTGGTCTCATATTCATCTTAGTCCTTCTACTTTATTGGTAAGGATTATTGGTCATATACAGAAAGAATATGGGAAGGGTTATTTTCGATACTATCAAGCATTATAATCACCGTTATGGGATTAGGATTATTACGTATCAATAAAGTCATGAAAGTAAAATGGTGGATGAAGTTAGGTGACGCTTATAAAGACGTCGGGTGCCAAAGAAGATAATTTACCAGAAGAAGTCGGATCGACATCGGAATTATCACCATCAACCCCAATTATTCCTAAGCGAAAGACAAAATTCAGAAAGAAGTATTTTTTGGCCATATTACCATTCATTACTACATTAAGAGAAGGATTAGAGGCTGTTGTGTTTGTTGGTGGTATTGGAATGACCCTGCCATTGACGTCCTTACCGTTATCAGTTTTGGCCGGGATTTTATGTGGATCTACAATTGGAATAGTATTGTATAAGGGAGGAAACAAATTATCATTACAGTACTTTTTAATATTATCAACGTGTTTCCTCTACATTGTTAGTGCTGGTTTAATGAGTAGAGGTATTTGGTTTTTAGAATTAGAAAAATACGTACGATTATGTGATGGTTTGGACGTGAGTGAAACTGGTAGTGGGCCAGGGTCTTACGATATATCCAATAGTGTTTGGCATGTTAACTGTTGTAATGGGTTAACTGACGGATGGTGGATGGTCTTCAATGCGATCTTCGGCTGGACCAATAGTGCTACCTATGGCAGTGTTGGATCGTACCTTGCATACTGGATGCTTGTTATAATTTGGTTAAATCTCAAATTGTACGAAGAAGCCAATGGTTACTTACCGTTTCTTCCAATAAGATGGCAATTGAAACGAATCAAGAAAAAAATTAGATTATTTGAAATTAGATTACAAAATCAGTCAATCAATAACTCCAATGACCATTATCAAGAATTGACTAGTAATCCGTCAATTGACCTTAATGTCCGTGAGGCTGAAGCCCAACTATTATTAGCTAACTAATACAATATCATTTATTTAATCTAACCACCGTAGGCGATAAAATATTACGATCTTCCAGATTGTCATCTACCTAATGGGTGCTCATATCGTCGTACCTTACGCGATGCAAATGAAATTGCATCCTCCTTTAAGGTCTTACCCTAATTTAAACGCGTAAGAACCCATCCTCATAAGGAGTCATTCTACATTTTGCATGATCCCCAGCCATTTCATCTCTTCGTCAACTTACAAGATCGTCAATTTTTTCCGTTAACAGTTGGAATACTTACTACCCTTAATTGACAACCCTAACCATCTTCAATAGAAAGCATGACAACCAAAAGAACCCCCTTAAAGGTTAAATTTCCTTTCTCTTATAGTCTGTGCCTGCTCCCGTTCTTTGTAACATACTTCTTTGGGTTATTGTAGCTGTTCTTGTGTTCTTTCGTTGTTGTTGTTTTGTTGTTGTTGTTGTTGTTGTTTTTCAATGGAATTATGTCTGCTGCTGGGTAATTTATTATTTTTTTTTTTTGGTTTGTTAGCGGTTTTTGTATGACAAAATCTTTGCTCGATTTCTAAAAAAAATTTTAAGCTAATCACCTGGATTGGAATTAGAATATTTGAAGCTTCTTTTGAATTCAACGATATACTCGAGAGCTTAGCGTACGGTAGGAAAGAGTCAAGCGTCCAGTGGAACAATCCCTTACTCATCGTTACTCGCTTGTCGCTTAGTTGAAAATACGGGGACTCAGGTTAAACATACCATTTTGAAATTCCAACTAATTCGTCACTCCTTTAGATTCTAAAATACCTTTAATACTTGCTTGTATTAGTTATTCTTTTCCGTGTTAACGTTTTTCCTCTTCTCTCTTTAATGTTCTTTTGAACTAGCTCAGAATCAAAATGGATCAAGATCAACAGAAAGCTGGCGAAAATGAGCCAGATCATAATCAAACATTAAACAATACTAATAAACTACTACATGATTTAGAACGTAAACTATCCAGTTCTTCTAACCAAACGCATGCATCAAACAATTCCCAGGCTTCTTCGATCATAATAAATAAAGATTTATCGGGATTAGGTAAACAAAACGTTCAATCAAATGTTATTAATTATTTAAAGAATAACGACAATGCTTCGAGTTTTAGTACTAATGAGTTATACCACGATCGCCAAACACGATTCATGACTAAGTTTGGTAGAAATTATAATCCTCCTATAATCCAGCAACATACTGAATCGATTGAAAACTCAACCAATTCAGAACAAAGTAGCATGACAAGTCCTATTGTCGAGCGAGCTAGACCCTTGATATCCAGTGATCAAAATGATGATGATTTCTTCGAACATATCGACGATGCTGATGATTTGAGTGATTCCTGGTAGTGTGATTAAACATTCAAACGATTATGACACTGATGAAGAAGAAGGTACTTTCACTCCTGATTCCAATGAAAACTTACACGGAATACATTATGGGAATATGGATGATTATGATGATTACGATTATGATGATGATGCTGAAGAAGATGATGATATGTTACTTCCTCCCTCTCCTCCTCGTTCTCCTCCAAGAGATTTGGATCCAGATAAATTATATGGTTTATACGATTTTTCTGGACCTGATCCTCTGCATTGCTCTTTACTGAGAGACGAACCAGTTGTTTTGATTAATGATTCTGATAATTATTGGTGGTTAATTAAAAAATTAACAAAACAAGAGCGATTTGAATTAAGTCGCTCAAAACATTTAACTTATAACTTGGATGACGATTTTGATGATTTTGATGACTTTTCAGATAGTGAAGATGGTAAAATCGGATTTGTCCCTGCTGAATGTTTAGAAACGTATGGTGAAAGATTAGCTAGATTAAATTGTTTTAAAAATGAAGCTTTGGAAAAATCAAGTAAAGAAGATATCAATGATACCACTTTAAGTTACGCCGATGATTTTAACTTGGGCTTGAATTTATCAAATCCGATCAACTTCCAAAGTGATGATAATTTATCAAAATCAACCGTTGGTTCTTTAAAAAGAAAAAAGTCAACTAAATCAGTCACTTTCGAAGATTTGGGTGAATTGGTTCTTGACGATGATACTAATGACCTGACTACTTCTATCCATAAAAACAATGATGATGATTTCCATAACAGCTATTTCGATATCCCTCGTGATGAAATCAGGGATGTTATTAAAAATAATCCAAAGGAGCCTTCAGAAACTTCAAATTCAGAAGATAAAAAACTGGAGGTTTTAAGTGATGTCTACCCAACTGAGACTCCTCTCATCATTAATAAAAATAACCGTTCTGGTCAAAATTCTCAAGACTCGCCTCCCTTGGATGGCTCGAGCCCTAAAGATCCAATCCGTATAATTAGTGATAATGAACCCATAATAACTCATGTCGTTGACTTGAATGAAAAAAGTAATCAACAAAAATCGGAAGTTGCAGTAAAAAGTGAAGAGAACTTATCATTAAGTAATGCTAACAAAAATACTCATTTAGACAAACCTTCAATGTCGACTTCTAATCAAGAAATAATTTCAATTGGCTCATTCTCTCCTGATACTCCTCGTGAAAGTTCCCGTAATAAAAAATCAAATAAAAAGTCGATTTCTAGTCCTCCTTCATGTCCTTCGTCAGCAAATTCATCGACTTCTCCTGCAAATAGAAGCATTGATGATGAGGCTTCTCAATTCAGAAGATCCCTTATTTTAGACCGCTTGAACCAAGTTACTTTTGATATCCAAGAACAGCTTAACCTAAGTGACGAAGACCTGGATCATTTTTCTCATTATTATAGACCAGATAATCTTACCTTCGGAGCTGACCTAAAACACTCCCCTGAACAGCACAGAATGATCCATGACGTTATCAACCAATCTGATCTGGATTCTGATCAGCCTTCAGATCTCGACCTGGAAAGTTTTGTCAACTCTTCTTCCAATCACACCAATAGTCGTGACTTGTCAAACAAACACCATCGTCACAATGGCCACCACAATCACCATCATCATTCCTCAATCTCCCAGGATCAAGATTTATCCGTCACACCATTAACAAGCCTTAATTCTTTAAGCAATGGTATTAATTCTACAACAATGACCCAATTTTCAAACACTTCGAATTCAAAAGCATACTACAATAATATACACGCAATTATCCCGGAAGACGAAGACATTACAGTCTCTCCAACTCCTCACTATCCATCATCTTTACCAGAATCACAAACAAATCCTGACTTCATCCCAAAAGCTTCGGATATTCCCTTAAGTGAACGTAGAAAATCAAAACCAGTTCACGACATGTTCTTGCCCATCCTAGGTAAATTCGATGATTTGGCAGAAAAATTGGCAGAATTAGAAGACTTGTTATAATCCTTCCCTAGAATCTATTTATTTTTCAATTCTACAAATACCTTTTGGCTTTTTTAGTGTCTTATCTTTCTTTTTTCTTTTGTCTACTTTCATTCGTTTCTCTGTTCAGGCTTTTTTTTTTGTTTCTTCTTCACTCAATCATTACAATTCTTTAACAATTCTCATATCTCCTTGCATCTTTTATTTCAGTATTTAACTAAAGTGTAAATTAGAGTTTACTTGTCTTTACTTCATGTAATATGATTAAAATGCGCTTTGTTAAAATTTGATGAGAAAAATTTTAAGTTCATCGATTTCAGCACCAAAAAAAAAAAAAAAAAAAAAAAAAAATTACTCGAATCCTTTTCATTCTATTTAGCCAATTGTTTTATACCTTAACAAGCCTCAAATCTTCCAAAAAGCGATTAGGTGGAGGATTAAAGTATCATTCATTGTGAAAAGCTATAGGAGTTCAGAAAGTTAGGGTCGTTTGTTCGTTTTTGACTTGGTTAAAACTTTAGCTCAAAACAGAATCATTATCCTTATTGATATTTTAATACTTATTCATTCATTATCATTTAACAAAATTTGCGGAATATGTCTTTGTCTGCGGATCCTCATGCTCTTGAGCAATTGAAACACATCTTTAGTGCAACTTTGTCATCAAACAATAAAGAAAGATCGGAAGCTAACGATGCATTGGCCGAAGCAAGATTACAACCAGAGATTGAAAATTACCTTTGTGAACTTCTTGTATCTGATCATTCTGCTAAATCGGATGTCAGAGCTGCTGCAGGTATTAATTTGAAGAATAGCATTTTAAGAAGCCAATATGCAACTACTGATAAAGATAGAAGTTATTTAATGGATAGTATATTGAAAGGTTTACTTGATAATGAAATCATGGTCAGAAACATCACCGGTAATGTTATAACTTCTTTATTTTCGATTTATGGACTTTCCAAATGGCCACAAGTTTTACCCCAATTAATTCAATTAACTCAATCTCAAGAGGTTAATACTACCGTGCACGAAGCTGCAATGGGTGCATTATCAAAAATTTGTGAAGATAGTACATCATCTTTAGATCAAGAATATAATGGTGAAAGACCTCTCAACTTCATGATGGTCAATTTCTTAAAGTTAGCTGAAGATCAATCAAGTGGGAAAGTAAGAGCTTTGGCTGTCCATTGTATTAATCAGTTTATCAGATCAAAATCCCAATCATTTTTGGTTCATATCGATGATTTTTTGCAAAGACTATTTCAATTAGCTAGTGATAATACTAGTGAAGTAAGAAAAAATGTTTGTACTGCATTTTTGGCAATTTTAGAAACTAGACCTGATAAATTATTACCTCATATTGATGGAGTTATCAATTTTTGCTTACATGCCATGCAAGGTTCAGAAGAGGAAGTTGCTTTAGAAGCCTGTGAATTCATTTTGGCATTGTCAACAACTATTGAAGTTGAAAGCGATAAAAATATTTTGAAACCAAAATTGAACTCCATTTTGCCAATTTTATTAGCAAAAATGGTTTATTCAGAGGAGGAAATTTTTTACATTCAAATGATTGATGAAAATGATGATGCCAACGTTGCTGACAAAGATGAAGATATAAAACCTCAGGCTGCTAAATCAAAAGATGCACATACTGCTGGTAATGGCGGTGGGTCTAAAAAAACCAAGAGTTTTGATGATGATTCCGACTCTGATTATGAAGACGAAGATGACGATGACGATGATAGTGAATTAGATCAATGGAGTTTAAGAAAATGTTCTGCTGCTGCTTTAGATATATTTTCACTTGATTTCCCATCTGAAGTTTTGCAAGTTACTTTACCTATATTACAAGAAAGAATAGTTTCTCCTGAATGGCCAGTTCGTGAAGCTGCCATTCTTGCATTTGGTGCAATTAGTAAGAGTTGTATTGATTTGGCTAGTGATAAGTTACCAACACTAGTTCCATTCTTAGTCGATAGATTACAAGATCAAGAAACTAGAGTTAGACAGATTACTTGTTGGACTTTATCAAGATTTGCTAGTTGGGTTGCTGAAGAAGCTCATGAGGGTGGCCACTATTCTAATTACTTTCAACCTACTTTCCAGTCAATTGTTAGCTGTGCTCTGGATAAGAAGAAAGTTGTTCAAGAAGCTGCTTCGTCTGCTTTATCAACTTACATTGAAGAATCTGATATTTCATTGATTGAATTTTATTTGGAACCTTTATTACAACATTTCCAACATTGTTTCCAAACCTATCAACGTAAAAACATGACTATTTTATATGATTGTGTTCAAACTTTTGTGGAGAAAGTAGATCATGATAGATTTGCTGCAAATCCATCATTTGTTAATTATTTAATGCCTCCAATATTACAAAAATGGCAAGAATTGGATGATTCAAATATTGAATTGTGGCCATTAATGGAATGTTTGGCTGCTATTGCTGCCACTTTAGGTGAGCTTTTCTTGCCATTTGCTGTTCCAGTTTACGAAAGATCGATCAAGATTTTATTTAATTCTATACAATTGGATCAACAATGTCAAACCGATCCATATATAGAAGCCCCTGAAAAAGATTTCATCATCACATCATTGGATTTAATCGATGGATTAATTCAAGGTTTCACTCATCATTCTGGTGAATTAATTCAACAAAATAACATTGATTTAATGGAATTAGTTATGCAATGTTTTGAAGATCCAACTGAAGATGTTCGTCAATCTGCGTATGCATTATTAGGTGATTTAGCTATATTTGTCGTTGATTCAACGGTTAAACCTAATTTAAGGCCAATAATAATAAGTATTGGTAATGAGATCAATAATAGAACTTACAATTCATTTGCAGTTTATAATAATGCAATTTGGGCTTTGGGAGAAATGATTATCAGATTGCCATATGAAGATTATAAACCATTTTTGAACAATTTGGTTGATTTATTAATACCAGTTTTAAATAGTACCGATACTCAACAAACAGTTTCTGAGAATGCAGCCATTTGCTTAGGTAGAATGGGGATTAATGGGGGTTCTGAAGTCCTTGCACCAAGAGTTTCAGAATTCATTCACCAATGGTGTTCACATATGCTTTATATGATAAATAATAACGAAAAGGAAACTTCTTTCCAAGGTATGTTAAATATAATTAGTGCAAATCCAGATCAAGGATTTGGTGGGTTATCTAATCAACAAGGAAAGAAGAATTTATCGGTTTTCGTAATTTGCATCGCTTCTTATATTGACCCACCAGAAGAGTTAAGACAAATGTTTGTTCAAGTTCTTTCAAGTTATCAGAATCTACTCGGTAAAGATGTTTGGGAATCTCAAGTCTTGTGTCATATTGATCAAGAATCAAGACATAGTCTCCTCGATGTATATGGAGTTTAAACCCCCTACAGTTTTAATAGAGAAACTTTAAATAGTATTCATTAATCATAATTCGTTAAAACAAAAATACGTAGTTAGTCAGTTAGGTCTTTGTATCGTTATTCTTCATCTAAATGTGAATCATTGTATAGCACATCATTCACCAACGTTACTGGTAGATCCCAAACCCCACTAGGAGCCTTATACAAATAATCAATCGATTCATTCACCTGAGCTGCTTTGTCATCTTCAAAGGTGCTTGGTAGGGTAGTGAACTCATCAACAAAGTTTCTTATATCATCTTTTTCCAAGGTCTTGACCTCTGTGTTGTATAATGCAAGAGCAAGATAGATATATACCATTAAAATCAAAGAAAACGAAGGTATTGCAAATGACCAATATTTATCGGGGTAGTAATGCACCGATAAGTAATCGGTAAGCACCTTTTCTGGTATCAAGGTCCATCCGATCCAACAACCTAGAGCAAGTGCACTCAACACATAGATGAAGAAGCCCTTGTATTCAGCGTACAGGGTAATATTGGTGGAAACTGTAACATCCGATTCTCTGGCCAATGAATCTTCTACCAAGTTAGTAGAAGACTTAGAATTGCCCAACAGGGGGTTAAGATTCAGTCGCAAAGATTGCATGGCATTCTCGTAAAACAACGGAGCGTGCTTCATAAGAAGTGTTACCTTTCAATACGATCAATTGCCCGATCCCTTGATCAATCTCTTGACTTGTTCTATTTGACGTCTTGTCGATACATTTTGACACGCAATTAAAAGAAAAATTGAAAAAAAAAAAAAAAAAAAAAAAAAAGTCAGATGCCAAAGTGCTGCAAACAATCAAACTACAGCCAAAAGCACTTTGATGTATTCCCAAATCAAGCCAAGGCTACTCCGATCCAAACCGACTTGAATCACAGGCCCGTGAAAGCCAAATGTAATTCGTAGTTATCAAGTAGGCCTCCATTCAATACTACATTTCCACAGTTTCTGCGAAAAATGGGACAAAATTTCTTGAATAACTGTCAGCTTTCCCTCCTCCCCCAGACAAAGAACTAGAGGAGATCCTCAGTGACACTATGGCTTGAGTCACCAGCTCACAAGGCTTACTCTGGATATTATTGGTTGAATTCCAATATTAAGATGCAAACCCAGTGACCGAAGTTGAAAAAAATCACAAAAAACTCGAGATGAGAAACATTTTGGAGCAATTTGCGGGTAACTTTTTTCTGATAACGGACCGCGCTACTGAGTCATTGCAATTACCCAATTTGAAAATTTTCAACTTGACCTTATATATATTGGTGAAAAAAAAAATTTTTCAGTTGTTCTTTTTTTCTTTTTTCTTTTCTTAGATTCAATAAATTGGTCTTGTTAGACAGTCTGTCTCGAGAAGAAGCTGGTTTTTGTGAAGATGATTTGCAATTTGAAGACAGTCGTTGGCCGTGGGCTTAAGACTGGGTTTTCGACCGGGTTGAAATATAAAAGATCTGGATTTATAAATAATTATAAAAGATTTTCAAGCTTCAACATACCATTGAAGAATGAGCAGCCGGTGTACGCTGGTGGGGAGTTGTTGAAACAATTCACTGACGAAAATGCTAAGAATTTGGTTGATGTTTCAAAAGTTTTGGTTATTGGATCTGGTGGGTTGTCAATTGGTCAAGCTGGTGAATTTGATTACTCTGGTTCTCAAGCTATTAAGGCTTTAAAAGAAGCAAACAAACAGTCAATTTTGATTAATCCAAATATTGCTACTAATCAAACTTCTCATGCTTTAGCTGATGAAATTTATTACTTACCGGTTACTGCTGAATACATTACTTATATTATAGAAAGAGAAAGACCAGATGGTATTTTATTAACTTTTGGTGGTCAAACTGGTTTAAACGTTGGTGTCAAATTGGAAAAAATGGGTGTTTTCGAAAGATACGGAGTTAAAGTCTTGGGTACTCCAATTAAAACTTTAGAAACTTCGGAAGATCGTGATTTGTTCGCTCAAGCGTTGAAAGAAATTGATATTCCAATTGCTGAATCTATTGCTGTTGAAACTGTCGATGACGCTTTGAAAGCTGCTGAAAATGTTGGTTACCCTATTATTGTTAGATCCGCTTACTCTTTGGGTGGTTTGGGTTCTGGTTTTGCTGCCAATGAAAATGAATTGAGAAATTTGGCTGCTCAATCATTATCTTTAGCTCCACAAATCTTGGTTGAAAAATCTTTGAAAGGTTGGAAAGAAGTTGAATATGAAGTTGTTCGTGACCGTGTTGGTAATTGTATCACTGTTTGTAATATGGAAAACTTTGATCCTTTAGGTATCCACACTGGGGATTCTATTGTTGTTGCTCCTTCTCAAACTTTATCTGATGAAGAATATCATATGTTAAGAAGTGCTGCTATCAAAATTATTAGACATTTGGGTGTCGTTGGTGAATGTAACGTCCAATATGCTTTACAACCTGATGGTTTAGATTACAGAGTCATTGAAGTCAATGCTCGTTTATCCCGTTCTTCTGCTTTGGCCTCTAAAGCAACCGGTTATCCGTTAGCTTATACCGCTGCTAAAATTGCTTTGGGCCATACTTTACCTGAATTACCAAATCCTGTTACTAAAACTACCTCTGCTAACTTCGAACCTTCCTTAGATTATATGGTTACTAAGATTCCAAGATGGGATTTATCTAAGTTCCAACACGTTAAAAGAGATATTGGTTCAGCAATGAAATCCGTCGGTGAAGTTATGGCTATTGGTCGTAATTTTGAAGAATCTTTCCAAAAAGCTATCAGACAAATTGATCCATCTTATATTGGTTTACAAGGTGACAAATTTGATAATTTGGATGAATCTTTAGCTAATCCAACTGATAGAAGATGGTTAGCTGTTGGTCAAGCTTTATTACATGAAAATTACACCGTTGATCAAGTTCACGATTTAACTAAGATCGATAAATGGTTCCTTTATAAAATCATGAACATAGTCAATATGTATAAAGAATTAGAAAGCGTTGGTGACTTATCAAAAATTAACAGTGATTTAATGATGCGTGCTAAAAAATTAGGTTTCTCTGATAAACAGATTGCTCTTAGTGTTCAATCAGCTGAATTAGAAGTTAGATCAGTAAGAAAATCGTTAGGTATTACTCCATTTGTTAAAAAAATTGATACCTTAGCTGCTGAATTCCCGGCCAATACTAATTACTTATATACCACTTATAATGCTACTAGTTCTGATTTAGAATTCAACGAAAATGGTACTATGGTTTTGGGTTCAGGTGTTTACAGAATTGGTTCATCAGTTGAATTTGATTGGTGTGGTGTTTCTGCTGCTCGTGCTTTACGTGAATCAGGTCATAAAACTATTATGATTAATTATAATCCAGAAACTGTTTCCACTGATTTTGATGAAGTCGATAGATTATATTTTGAAGAATTATCATTAGAAAGAGTTTTGGACATCTATGAATTAGAAAACGCTCAAGGTGTTGTTGTTAGTGTTGGTGGTCAATTACCTCAAAATATTGCATTAAGCTTACAAAATGAAGGTTGTAATGTTTTAGGTACTAATCCTGAAGATATTGATAAAGCTGAAGATCGTCATAAATTCTCTCAAATCTTAGATTCTATTGGAGTTGATCAACCTGAATGGAAAGAATTAACTTCGATTGAAGAAGCTGAAAGTTTTGCTAATAAAGTTGGATATCCAGTTTTAGTTCGTCCATCGTATGTTTTAAGTGGTGCTGCTATGTCAGTTATCAATAACCAATCTGAGTTAGATGCCAAATTATCTAATGCCTCTAAAGTTTCTCAAGATCACCCAGTTGTTATTTCTAAATTTATCCAAGGTGCTCAAGAAATTGATATCGATGGTGTTGCTAATGAAGGTGAAGTTTTGGTTCATGCTGTATCTGAACATGTTGAAAATGCTGGTGTTCATTCTGGTGATGCTACTTTAGTTTTACCACCTCAAAACTTATCACCAATTATTATGAATAGATTGAAAGTTATTGCTGATAAAGTTGCTTCTGCATGGAACATTACCGGTCCATTTAATATGCAAATTATTAAGAATGATCAAGATGGGAAATTAAATGATGAAGAGTGTCAATTAAAAGTCATTGAATGTAATATTAGAGCTTCTCGTTCATTCCCATTTGTTTCTAAAGTATTGGGTACAAATTTCATTGAAGTTGCAGTTAAATCATTGATTAAAGAAAATGTACCAGCTGCGGTTAACTTAATGGACAAGAAATATAATCATGTTGCAACCAAAGTACCCCAATTTTCATTTACTAGATTGGCAGGAGCTGATCCATTCTTAGGTGTTGAAATGTCATCAACTGGTGAAATTGCATGTTTTGGTAATGATTTAGTTGAAGCATACTGGACTTCAATTCAATCAACCATGAACTTCCATGTTCCACATCCAGGTTCAGGTATATTATTCGGAGGTGACTTGACCAATGATAAATTAGGTAATGTTGCCAAAACCATTTCAGGATTAGGTTATAAATTCTATACTGCAAGTGAACCAGTTGCTAAATATTTGAATGACTACATTAGCGAAGATGTTGAAGTTATTGAATTCCCAAAAACCGATAAAAGAGCATTAAGAGAAATTTTCCAAGCTAAGAAGGTTGGTGGGGTTTTTAATTTAGCTAAAGCAAGAGCTGAAGACTTATTAGATGAAGATTATGTAATGAGAAGAAATGCAATTGATTTTGCTATCCCATTATTTAATGAACCAAATACTTCATTATTATTCGCTCAATGTTTGAAAGACAAAGTTGCCAATAAACCATCTTTTGATACTCTTCCAGCCGAAGTAAGCGTTCCAGCCGAAGTTCAGAGATGGAGTGAGTTCATTGGAGGTAAACCAGTTTAAAAACATTTCCTCTTTATTTATGATGATGTACGTTTATAATTAGATCTAAAAAGAAAAAAGAATATTAATATAGAATTTTCTACGATAATAAAGCCTTTCCACTGTAATAATAGAGTAGCCCTATGATTGGCTAGTTTAGCTATTGTTTTTCAAGGGATGGAATTACTTTTCTTCCCCACGAAGCAATCTGAATACAATAAATTAATCTAATTCAAATACAATGAATTCATATGTCAACGCAATATGTCAAGTAGCTTGAATGACTTTGTAAGGCAACGTTAACAACTTCAGAACCAAACTTTAGATTTGTTTTTGTACTGGCTTTCCTGTAAAAAGATGCCGAACACCGTTTGAAAATATTTTTTACCATCGTTTCTGCTAACCTACAAAAAAGGCCAGAAGTATATCGACTTACGAAGATCCGGAAAGACCCACCACAAAGCCCTGGCTAAGGGCTATTTGGGAGTAAAACAAGCGGGAGTTTCCAGTTAAATTAAAGTTGAACAAACTCCGAGAAACGGTTATCTGATTCATCAGTAAATTGGAAAATTTAAAAAAAAAATAAAAAAACTTCACCAGATGATTTTGCATAAGGAAGAACAAGAAAAGGGCAAAGGAGAGTCGAATATTAGAATGACAATTGCAGTGAAGGAGGCTACATTTCTTTGACTGTCATTGGATATTCTGAGCTCTCTAATGCTTCAAGTGATGAGATAAAATGCATGGCATCAACTTAGTACTGCTAATGGTTAGGAAATTTTCTTTTTTTGGTAACTATTTTCGTAACAACTACTTATTTTGTGAATTGTTCATGTAACAAGTAACCGTCAAAGGCGAAATATGGGCCACTTAGTAAGGCTTGGACTGAAGTTTTATCCATCAGTTAAGGTGAATTGGCTTAAAATGAAGTAAGGCATTTTCCAATTATGCAGAAAAACATGTTTTTTCTTTTTTTTTTCTTTTTTTTTTTGTTTTTTTTGTTTTTTTTTTGTTTTGTTAGCGGATTTTTATCTATTTGATCAACAAAGAGATTGGTTCGTAATTGCCAACTTTTAGAACAAACCGGTAAGTGAACAAGGAATTTCTTTTGAAATGATGTCAAGAAAAGTAATGCCAAAGGAAGATGCAGTTCAGGGAGGATTGTAGTATAAATAAGAAGGAAAAGTCTTCTCAAATATCAATTGAATTTATTCAGTATCGATAAATCATGTCTCAAGTAAGTGACTCTAATTCAAGCCAATATCAGGAAAAGGGGAATCACGAAGCTGAAACTTTCAGTGAAGAGTTGAAAGTGAACCCAAATGCAACTGTTGTTCATTCAACTGCTAAGTCTTTTGGTATCAGAAAAGTTGAAATTTTAGCTGATCAATATGACAGTTTTCTCTTGAAATTCATACTTTATGTCAGCGTTTTCATTTGTGCATACGTTTACTCTCTTGATGGTACCATTAGATATACCTTCCAATCTTATGCTACTTCTTCCTATGCGCAACATTCTTTGCTTTCCACTGTCACTCTTGTTAGAGCTGTTGTAGCTGCTGCTGCCCAGCCATGTTATGCTAGATTGGCTGATAGAATTGGTAGATTAGAATTGATTCTTGTGTCTATTCTTTTTTATGTTGTTGGTACTATTGTTGAATCTCAAGCTTATGATGTTCAAAAATTTGCTGCTGGTGCTTGTATATATCAAATTGGTTATACTGGTATTATGCTTTTATTGCAAGTTACTATTGCTGATACTTCTAATTTGAATTGGAGAATGGCTCTTTCGTTCATTCCTGCAACTCCATTTATTATTAATACTTGGGTATCTGGTGATGTTCAAGTTGGTTTATACAATTCTCATGGATGGAGTTATGGTATTGGTATCTTTGCCTTTATTTTCCCATTAAGTTGTATTCCTTTGGTTTGTTGCTATATTCATATGTTGTTGAAAGCTAGAAAAACTCCAGAATGGGAATTGGTTCATAGAGAAGAAAAAGAATCTTCAAAATCAAAATGGATCTCTTGGAAAAACAATATTATCTTTGACGTTTTGAAAGAAATTGATGCTATCGGTCTTCTTTTTGTTATTTGCATCTTTGGTTTTATCTTGGTTCCTTTCACTTTAGCCGGTGGGGCTCAAGCTACTTGGAAAAAAGCCTCTACTATTGCTCCTTTAGTTATTGGTTTTGTTCTTATTCCTTTCTTTGTCTTATGGGAAGCTAAAGGAACTAATTATCCAATAGTTCCTTATAAATTAATCAAGGATCGTGGGGTTTGGGCAGCTTTATGTATTGCTGTAATGATTAATTTCATTTGGTACATGCCAAATGATTATATGTATGCTGTGTTGATGGTTGGTTTAAATACTTCTCCTAAAGCTTCCACTAGAATCACTTCCTTATACTCTTTTGTATCTGTCATTGCTGGTCCAATCACTGGTATCGCTATTGCTTTATTCAGAAGAACTAAGGGTTTCATTATAGCTGGTGTTTGTGTCTGGTTCATCTCTTCTGGTCTCTTATACTATACCAGAGGATCTAATGATGGTATTCGTCATGAATATTTTAAAAACATCTTGATTTTCAGTGAATGTTTACTGGGATTCGGTGCTGCTCTTTTCACTTATACCACCCAAGTTTCTATTTCTGCTAATACCAATCACGAGTTTACTGCTGTTATCATCTCGTTATATTTAGCTGCCTATAATATTGGTAGTGCTTTTGGTGCTAGTGTTTCTGGTGCTGTTTGGACTCAAAAAATGTATGGTTACATAATAGAGGAAATGACTAAAGCTGGTGTAGATACCAGCTTAGCTCTTGAAGCTTATAGTAAACCTTATGAGTATATTGTTAAGTACACTTGGGGTACTAAAGAAAGAATTCCTGTTGTTTTAGCTTATGCTAAAACCCAAAAAATCTTATGTCTTATTGGCTTAGTTTTATGTGTTCCATTGCTTTGCTTTGCCTTCTTTTTAAGAGACCATAAATTAGAATCCGTTCAATCTTTAGACCAAAGCCATGATCATGATGAAGGTGTTAAGGCTCAAGAAGGGAAAGAGTCAACCGTTGTTCTCAATGACTACGATGAGGATGCGATCATTAGATTCTTCCAAAAAAAATTAAAACGTAATTAATTCGCTTCTACGTGTGTACTTTTCCCTTAATAATCTTTATAATTATAATTGATAAATAATTTGAAATTCTTTACGTAGAGCAGTCGTAATACTGGCCCGAGAAGATGGTTTTATTCTTTATGAAGCGCTCTTATGTGCCTCGTTAAAGAATCTCTCCTATAAAAGATTCTCCCACATTGTGAATGATTACAAACGTATAAGTTATTGATTAACTCGTCGAAAATTTTTGGGTGAAAGTTATTGTTTTTGTATGTTATTTTCTCGAGTGAATTTTTGCAGCTATTATATAGCGATAAATGATAATTCGAGATATGGATTTTTAAATCAATTTTTTTAAGAAACCCTAGTCTCGAAAACAAACAATTGGGGTCTGGACAAAAGTGATAGGTGTATAAGCCATAGTAATCCAAGTGGTTTGCAAAATCGATGGTTTCATGAAAAAGTTCTTGACAGTGATTGCAATGCAAACCTTTCAGTAATTTAATTGGTCCATTAGGAAATTTAGATACCAATGAAGTGTAAGAATCCTTCTTTCTTATCGAACCCAACCTCAAATCAAGCTTGAGGATCGACTGCTGGAAAGTTTCCTGTTTCTTGTACGATGAAGCAGAACAATACAGGTTTCTCAAATAAGGTTGGTTACCGAACAGCATATTTTGTATTTTGGCCCTTTTGCAGTTCAATAAGTCTTTTTCGTTTACGTTGAGTGGGAAAGCTATTCCCATTTCGGGTAGGTCGATGAAGTCTGGGTTATTAGATATTTTTTTATCTTTCCATAGTTTATTCGTAGAATAGTCTTGAACATATGTATAGTCATTATTATTGAGAAGAGAAAAACAGCAGTAAGAATCTGGACTTAGACCTAGATCATCCATGGAAACTGAATCATCATTTACAACTAATTTCAGGCTATTTGAATCAATGGATTTCAAAAGAGTTGGAAATTCCTTCAAATCTGAACTACTTGAGCCAATAAAATCATTATAGCTCACCAATTGGTGATCGTTCTTATATTCTAAACTTGGTTCGACTTTGTTCATCGTAATAAGCTTATTCAACAAATACTCTATCTTAATTCTCGATTGGAAAGCTAGAAATATATATATATTTATATTTACACTTGTTTTCAAAGAGATAGGTTTAGCAATCATTTATGTTTTGATGTATTTGAAGTAGCTTATGTATAAGCTTAGCGATTAAATACACAATATTTTCGTATTGTATATGGCTTGTAACCAATTGATTTACGATACGTTAAATATTCAACAAAAAGATCATAAGGTTCTACATATTGTTGGGCTGTCAAGATAAATAGCGAACTGTACAATGCTGGAGCCCCCATATGGGGTTTTGATGGAATGGCGAAGAGGAAAATCGGTCACCACCATTTTCACACCTGTAGTGATGTACGTTCACACTTGATCGAGTTCACCTATGGTTCACAGCTCTTTAATACTCTGCAGAACAACTGACCTGTCAGGCACCTGTCATATGCTGGTGTCACCGCCAGGTTGCGTATATGTAATGCGTTTGATCAATGCCCATAAACAATAGCATGAATGATTGAGCGAATACAATTCAGCCTACCCCAGTTATAAAGACAAATTACTCCAACGGTTTACAAAGTTGAAGTAGTTAATCTTACATCATGTAAAGGAGAAGTGTCGGAACATGATTGGATCTCCTTCTTCTACAATCTCCAATAGGTACGGTATTCTATTATTTATTCTGGTTTTCTTTTCATAAAGAGTCGTTATATAAGTGATACTAACATGACAATAAAGCTAAGTCCAGCGGGGGCTATCACTCTATTGACCCCTCCGGTGGATGAGGATTGAGTTTCGTAGTCTGCTGTAGTCACTTGAATCCAGTTGAATTCTGTAGTTGGGGTACTGTCTCCTGACTCCGAGCTGGACTGGCCCTTTGAAGTCGAAGATCCTTTGGAGTTGGAACCACCGCCTCCACCGGCTAATCTTTTACTGTACCAAGGTAACTGAGACGCAAAGGATTCTAATTGATTCATATTTATATGATCAGCATCAATCAATGTGGTATAAGAGTCATCCCTATAGGTTTGTATCTCTTTTGCTATCGACGTGAAGTCACTAGGAACGTCTTCGGTAGCTGTTTTCATGTATTTCACATAGTCTTGTTGGTGGTTTTGAGCATCATTAACTAATCTAGTGAAAAAGGCAACGTCTGAACTGTCAGCAGCTTGTACTATTTGTGCAAGGATAAACGTTATTAGGAGGGTTAATAAATGCATTTTATTCTGGATCTTCACTTTTTATCCAAAGAAACCAAATCTGCCTAAACTACAAGTATATATATATATATTATCTTGAAATCATCAATTTTATCGTTAGCAGTTTTAGGAAAGAGCGATATATCAGGGTTCAGTATCTACAAAATCGCACTAAATAAATTTAAACTCATCAATAACTTAAAAGGGTAATCAAATTGAGCATTTAGATTAAACGGGCAGTTGAGATGTATTAGTGGGGTTTGCAATTCATATGACAAGGCTATGTAATTATTAAAACATAAGTTTATATATTGATGAAAGATTACAGTGGAAAATCACAAGAGAAGGAAAAAAAAATACTTAAAACATGAAAGACTTCAGTCTTTCAGTAATAAGTGGAACGAACTAAAGGGGAAATCTATAAATTGGTTTTGCAACAAGCCGAAGGTTCTGATTTAGTATCTACTTTAGCTAAAATTGATTTGTTAAAGTTATTATTAGCTTGAGGAATATCTAAAGCAGGATTTTTATCGAAAAAGTTGAAAGGAACCAAATGGATATTATGAGTTTCAACTGGCATAACTGGGAAATCTTCAACTCTTGGGATGTGAGTGAAACCCATGGTTGCCCAAACAACCAAATCTTCATTTCTGACTGGATCGATACCGTTAGCCCAAACACCTAAACCAGTATCATTTTGAGATTGGTTAGTGAATTCCCCAGCAGCGTATAATTCATGATCTCTATATTTAGTGACCCAAACTTGTTCAGTAGCATATTTAGCTCTTCTAACATTGAAAGAATCAGGGTCAGCTAAAATCATTTGTCTAGCAGGCATCATGATTTTATAACCGACTGGGTTTTTAGAAATTGGATTGATCTTATTTTCATTAATAATCTTATATTGTCTATTAGTGAAAGGACTTTGATCAATATGACCGGCTTTTTCAACAAATTTACGTTCAGTAACAAAACCAATACCGAATGGATTCAATTTATCATCTTTTGGTAATTTAACAACATCATCATAAACAACCGAGTTTTTATGGCCATCGATAGCTGGATCAATTCTAAATGATAAGATATGTTGATGATAAGCAGCCATAACATTTGGACCAACAATAGTTCCCCAAGGAACAGTAACATCTTCATCAATTGGCATGGTTGATAAAATACCAGTAGCTCTAGTTTCAATATCAATTGAACCATCGGTAACAAATTTAAGATTAATGATATATTCATAATTAGCAACGGTAGCAATAGTTTGAACAACAAATTCACGTTTACGAGCAACGACTGCATTATTAGTTCTATAATTAAGATGTTTATATAATAAACCATCATCTTGTTCATGCATACAAATAGTATTTGGAATAACACTTGGTTCACCATTTGGATGAACTGCGTAACCATCCATATACTTAATAACCCCTAAACAATCACAACCCAAGTTTAAGTGATTACCAGTAACACCAAAACCAACATCACCCAAATCAAAGGCTTGTTTTCTATGATAAGGAGCTCTTGGATCCCCGTAAGGAACAGTCATTTCACTCAAAGAAATACGATAGAAAACTTGTCTACCTTTGAAATTAACATCATAAACAGCAAAACCTTCTCTTGCACTTGAACTAACTCTGAACTCCCAACCTTGCCAAGTGACTTTTGAGCCTTCGACTTTGAAAGAAGGACCTTCTGGTTGAGAAATCAATAAAGGTTTGACATCTCTTGGAATGGTTTCATTATTTAAATCAGGATGGTATTCGACACAAGGAACTTTTTGCCATGGTTGAGTTGGAGTTGTTTTTTCATCAAATCCACCAGGTAAATAATCAATTCTAACAAATTTATTGGTATAAGCTTCAAAAACTGGAGAAAATTTCAAAGGTAAAGAATAATGATTTGACTCACTGTGACCATCACCAGCTAAAACATACATGAAGAATTGAACCAAAGGTCTCTTTTCATTTGGATCATCAGTACCATAAATCCAAGGATCATTTCTAATTTGATAACCTTTTGGTAATTGCAATTTTGCAACTTCTTCTAAAACTCTTGGATGACTATTACAAAGTTCTTCTAAAGCACCCATATCATCTGGACAGAATGGACCAACGGTACCCAAAGGTAATTTGCTTTTAGTAATGACATGTCCAATAGTTACATTAACTAAAGCTTTATTGAATTCAAGAGTATTGGTATAGTAATAAGTATATAAAACTCTTGGAATTTGTGGTAACGGTAATCCATGTTTTTCAGCTTCTAAATATTTGATCATATCCTGTTTAGGTGGATCAACTTTATCAATTTGGGTAAAATGAACATTATCAGAAGCTGGATGAGCATCTTTAACTAATTTAGATGCTAATCTAATTTCGTAATCTCTAACACTATCAAAAGGATGAATAGATGACATTTTCAGGGGAGGCGTATTTGGATGTTTTCTAATAATTTTTTCCCAGTATTTTCTGGATTTTCAACCATCTTTATATGTCAAACTTCCTCCACTCTAATAAACGGAATTATTGGTTGATAAAGACCAGGACTGTTCCAGATCAAACAGAGGCCGAGTGAGGAACAAATAAAAATAGGCTGCACCTGCCTATTTAGGCAGGTCCAACAGGTTTTGGCAGCTTCACCAATACTCTTCAACGGAAAATAAGCTTGCCATTTCTAGCCATCAACCTGGTAGACCAATAAGGAATAAACGTTGTATCTGATCTCATTATGCCTTTCACGAGTGTTAGATTAACCCTCTTACTGATTGACCTCGTTCTGATTAACCTGCTGCTGATTATTTCTTTTGAATGATAACCTCTGGCTTATTGGATTGGTTCATGGTGGCCAGTCATTTCGCCAATGATTACACCGATGGTTACATTAACTGGTCAAGGCTATCTCTTAAGGCTAGCAGTCTGAGTTTCCTATGGACTCTGAAGCAGTAGGTTAAGAAATGGGTGCTAAATTCATGCAAGTACGTGGCCTTACCGGATATGTACGGAGGTAAAGATAAAGTAGATATATATATATATTAACTATGGAACAGAAAACAAAAATCATTAAACTAGACAAAACATATAGCACAGCTATAGATCAGTAAACAGAATGAGACTCTATTGAAGTTTTGAGGAAACCATGAATGAAAAGTAATTAAAATGAATCAAAAAAAGGGGGGGATAATTAAAAAGTCTAAAACAACAACCAGGCAGTAACGGACCGATATAAAACTAATAATAATAAACAGTGGAAAAAGAATCGTAAACATAAAGCAGGGGATGAAAAGTGGAGGAGAATAACAAAAGGGAAAAGCCATTTAAATCAAATAGATAATCTCATTTTGTTCACTAATGGAACATTATTTATTATGAATAGCAGGAGAACCAACTCTCATTTTAGTTTGAGGATTGATGATTTCCAAAGGTTTTTTAATTCTTGAAGTATGGGCTCTTGGAGAGTTACTGCCAATGGTAGCCGTATTTTGGGTAACTGGACTGAGATTGATTGTTTGGGATTCGGCAGAACTTTGTTGTGGACTGAATACACTAGCAGTGTAAGGGTTGAATTTCTTAAGTGGAGGACTGGATTGGCTATAATGATCTGGAATATCTGGACAAAACTCCAAGTCATCTTCTATATCAAATGATTTCGATAAATAATATCTCAATCTTGGATTTGAAAAAGAATAATTGGTGGCATTGGTGGAGTTCGAATACGACGAGCCTATCGACGACGTGGTCGAAGATGCAGAGTTTGAATTTGAATTCAAATTGGCATTCTCTGGAATACTAATCCCATTTAAATGGGGATGATGTTGATGATGAATATAGTTCAAATTATGAAACGTTGGGCTGCTGGAGTTGTTACCACCGCCACCACTGTTTGTTTGCACCTGTTGCAAAGATGGCGAGTACGTTTGCTGGTAGTTATTATAGATATATGGGTTAGACATCTTGTTATATCAAAATCATTAATGAAGAAGAAGAAGTACTTTGAAACGTCCTCACCTGTTAGCTTCGTTTTATTTGGCATTTATTTTTCCCGCACTTTTCTATTGTTGGACGGGGGTGCATTGCCATATGCAGGTATCATCACCTCTTACTCTTTTCTTTTTCAACTACCAGCTTACTCTAATTTGACCAACTGGTGATATTGCTAGTAGTAGTGGTGGCCGTAGTCGTAGCAGTAATAGCAGTAATAGTGTTGCACTCATCTGGGTATAATTGGTTGAGGTGTTCTTCTGGTTTACCGGTGCAGAGTAAGATAGCCACCTGCACACTACGTTTTGTAATTGCTACGAAGATAATAGTTTTGTACTTACTGGTCTTTATCTATTAGCACCTGAACATCATTGACAGTCCAACTGGGATGTGAAAAGTATGAAATATCTCCACTGGAGCATTATGGCTCCACTGGAGCATTATTGCTTCACTAGGAGCATTATGTCTTCACTAGGAGCATTATGTCTATGGAGACCCCAGCGACTCTGGGGAGACCGGCTGACGTAATCGGCGGTCACGGAATTTCTCTCGTGATAACCGGATTAACTACCAAGTTAGAAACCCGTACATTTTTATTTGGGTCACGTGCCTGGTGGTGTATGGGTGTATTTACTTTGACTATCAGTATACCTGCTGGTGTCGGTGTATGTCAGTACATGATACTCTAATCAGGTGGGACTCGGTACATAATACGCCAATGTGCTCATGTTGTAAATCGTGTAGGTTAAACAGCTACAGTTTCAACTCTCATTGTGGTGTCCGCATTGGGTAAGTTTTTCGCAACTGGCCCCAAATTATAAAAGCTAGTCGTTTTCAAGAGATTCTTGCAAAATGGATCGAAAACAAGAATGAACGACTACACCAGTGTACCGGGAGAGTTTCTGGTGCCGCTGTCCCATAGGAACCGCAGTTACAGGCTTGTGCAGTTGCGGAATGGTTTGGTGGCCTTACTAATATCAGATCCAGCGAAATGTTCTGCTGCTGCTGCATTATGCGTTGCAACCGGCTCGAATGATGATCCCTCCAACATCCCCGGCCTAGCCCATTTAGTGGAGCATATGGTTTTCATGGGCACCAAGAGCTTCCCCAAGCCGGATTATTTGCAAGAGTTGGTCTACCAGAATAACGGTCTGGTAAATGCATACACCACTAATGAAAAAACCTGTTTCCATTGGGAAATTCCTTCAACGGGCTTGATCAAAGATGAAAATCCTTTTGAGTTGGTATTGAAGGTGTTTGCGTCTTTCTTCAAGGATCCGATTTTCAATGCAAAATACATACGCTCCGAGATTCTGAATGTAAACTCTGAGCATTTCTTGAACTTGAAGTCTCTTGATAAAAAATTCTACCATTCACTCAAGATACTATCGAATAGAGCCCACCCTTTCCATAAATTTGGTACTGGTGATGAGAGTACTCTCCATTCAAACACAAAGCTACTCAACTTGAATTTGACAAAAGAGGCTGCTCTTTTTTTCAAACTCCATTATATTGCAAATAATATGACTTTGGTGTTAAAGGGACCGCAATCGCTAAATTTCCTAGCCAAGCTAGCCATCGCCAACTTCATTGGCATTCCCCGAGAACCAAAGCTCCCCGTCTTTCCCTCGGTGGCTCTCACTCGTTACGATTGCAATGTTTTCTCGTCCTCTAACACGAACAAGCTATTACGCGTTGAGTCTGCAAATGACTCGAAACTAAGAATGATCTTCCCTCTTTGCAAATTAAAGTCTCATCCGTATATAGAGGAATTGAAACGTACTTGGGTCCACCTATTAGGTGAAGAATCCAAAAACTCCTTGTGTGATCACTTGATAAATGAAAAATTTTGGTCAACTTCAATAATAGCATCCACCCAAAATCTAACCTATGATGAATCGGTTTTGATAATTGAGATTTCCCTAACTCTAAAAGGAAGAAATAATTTAGAAAACCTCATTATTGAGATCTTCAGCTTCCTATATAATGTTTTGTTTGTTACTCCTGCCTCAACGATATCGTCCTTCTTGCACAACATTTCAATTATTGATAATTTGAATTATCTTCACCAAGATTTATCTGTTTCGTCCGTCAACGAAGTTACTAATCTAAGTGAGACCCTTTTGAACTTGAACTTCGTTGGTGGTAACCGAAATTTAATAAAAGGGTTCGTCACTTGGGGCGATAAGGTCTCTTCGGAAGACTATCTTAGCGAATCATGGTGGGCGTCATTGGCAGAAATTTTTCTTTCAACAACAAGAGAGACTTTGTCTCTCAGTAACTTCAATCTAATTTTGATTGACTCAAACCTCCCACCCACTGAAAGTACTTTGGTTGATGAATACTACCATTTCAAGTATCTGGTTTCTCAGTTCGATCCTTTATATTATTATACCAAATTACATCCTTCGCCGATATCTTTTTCACAGTCAAATTTTTTTGCGGACCAATTTAACCTAAACGATATTTACAATTCACTAAATTCTATTTCGTCTCAGATTCATAATAACCCTTTGAGTTTTATACCCCAGCCCGAAGCAAAAGACTCTTTGGAACCTATGACGTTATACGATCATAGTGGAAATCATGAATTATGGTATCACAAAGCTAATTCGCCCAACAAAATGGCTTTATCTTTCAAAACTCAACTTTTCTTTGAAAATACTGCAAAATTGACGGTAGGTATCGAAATATTATGTGATTTAATTGGTACAGACTTCAAAACAGAATTCTACCCAGCTGAGCAAGTTGGCTGTTCTTGGGGGTTGTATCCGTGTGTAAACAGTACTTGCTCGATTCTGGTCACTATTTGTGGGTTAGCTTTAAATTTTGTACAATTTTTAACAAATTTTATTCAAAAATTATTGCAAAATCTTCAAAATGTCAAGGAGTTAGAGTATCAAACCTTTAAGAAATCTAAAGTTAAACTACGTAAGAAATACGAAAACATACTAGATGCAAATGGGATCAGTAAAATTTTTGCAGCTTCGTATGTCTTCTTAGAAGAAAAAGTTTGGACTTTGGATGAAAGAATCGATGCATTCGAAGAAATTGAAATTGACGATCTAATTAATATAAGTGGTTCGTTCTTGAATGGCTTGTCATATACCACCATCTTAATCACTTCTCCTCCTGATTTTGATGAAACAGTTCAAATACTGAAAATCATTAATCTGTTCACTAATCACGAAAAACTTTCAAGTGATACAACCAAAACTTTAGATCAACCTTCGAGCTACCTTTTACCCAGAGGGTTTAATTATACCTATCAAATGCACACAACCGATCCTTCAAACATTATATTTTATTATGTCCAAATAGGTGAGAATGATTGTGAACTAAAGAAAGCATTATGTTTCCTAACCTCTTACTTTATATCGCAAAATATATCAAACGAATTAAGAACAAAAAGGCAATTAGGCTACTCAATAATTTCAGATGTTAAAACTTTAAGAAGAAGCTTAGGTATTCATATAACGATAGCAAGTGAAAAATATCTACCTGCTTATTTGAAAACCGAAATTGAAAGCTATTTAGAAGAATTGAATCAGATGATATCTTTTTTCACCAACGATGAATTTAGTCAGTTGAAGAATCAGTTTTTAATAACCCACAAGAGCAACTTAACCAGTGTAGAATCTAATGGTTCTTCCTTAGGTCTACAACCAAGCATTAGTAGTAGCAACGAGCTTCAAGGCACATTATATGATTTTCATAAGCTTCAATGGGAAAAGATAATGAATAAAAATTATGAGTTTTCGAAAAATAAGAGAGAAAGTGAAATTGACTACGATATCGTTAGGGGTTTAACCCAAAATGACATGGAGATTTTTTTCAGAGAGTTCGTATCACCAGTTTCTGATTTGAAAAGATGTCTTTCTTTATTCATGCAAACGAAATACGATATTCATGAACTTACAAATTTTTATCTAAAGAAACAATTACAAATTTATCTTGATCTACAGAATATTCAATTATCAGACGAAGAAATTGAAAATATTGTTGAGAAATGCAATGGAAGCCCTATAATGTTACCAAAAGAAATATTTAAAGTCTTAAGAAAGAAAGACATCAGTAAGAGTATCAAGTACTTTAAAAAATCTTATGTTAATATTAGTAAATCAAGTATTGCCTCTTTTTTCATAAAACAAAAACATAATACTGATCATATCGAGAAGAGCGATGATATTGAACTAAAATCCCCGAGTGAGTTACATGAAAACTGTGAAGTCATTGCCAATAAAATGGCCAATCTTGAATTGCTATGTTGATCAGTCTAATAACGGGGCGAATCACACATGATAAATCAGAGACGCTCAGGTTCTGCTTCTTCATCATCACTTATATCAAATCTGGAGACTTCATCATAAGCTGGAGGACTATCAATAACTAAACCGTTATTATCTTTTATCCAGAAGAAGTAAACTGCGATAATAGTAAAATAAACATTTAAGTATCCCAACCATTGGCCACCAATAAGATATAATTTATCAAATAATACCATTTCCATTGTTTTAACAGAAAAAACTGAATACTGTAATAAAGATGAATCTGGATTCAACATGCCTAAATCATTACTTGCAAAAGTAAAATTGTAGAGCCTATAAGCGTATAAACCAATAAAGACGAGCATGGAAATCAAGGGCAATAAGAAAATGAAAAGAATGGAACGTCTGAAGGAGCTAATAGTTTTTGAATTTTTCTCTGGCGCAGAGCCGTCATTTGGATCAACTGGGGGGAACTTTGACAATATCTTTTTAGTTTTGAAGTAATAAACAAAAGTAAAGCCGAACCAAACCAAATAATAAGCCGAAGCAAGCGGCATTAACACATTAGATACTAGACTATTACTAGCTGGAGCCATAAATGCATTATCCAAATCGCCATTCCCTGAAAGGAGAATAACAAAGAAGATTGCTGTAGTCAACACCGTGCTGATTATCAATAAGTATAAAGAGATTTTATTTAATCTGGCAGGAAATTTTCTGTAGTTTCTTGAGCTTCCCTTATGATAATAGATAACCCCAAACCCCATTGAGAAGATCAATAGTAAGTAATTTGAGAAGTTGCCATAAACACTGGAAATATAATTCGAACCCAAAGCGAAAAAGCTTAATAAACGAGAAGGTGAATCGCTAGGCGAGAAATTATTTGATAAAAACAAAACAATGGTGTTGATGATCAAAGTAATAACAAAGGGAATCAAAGCAAATAGAATCACTCCTTTTGAAATCAAAGAGATTTCATTTAAATTTTGAAAATTCTCGCCTAGTTTATTCTTGACAATATAGTGGAATAAAAACCCAGTCAAAGCCAAACCAATGAGAATACCGTACTTGTTCTGCGAATAAGGGACATACTTAAGATATTCAAGGTATCCATGAGAATTGGTAATTCTAATGGGAATTGTTAAATCAGATATACCAACGTCAGTTGGAGGTTCGATATAAACACAATAAACTCCCGATTCTTTGACTTTGAATTGAACACCATCTTTTTTAGTCAAATAACCATTGAAAATCTTACTTTCATCAACCTTATCGCTAGAATCAGCTAATTTCAAATCGAATTTATTTTCTTTAACTGGAATCAAATCTTTTTTAGCCGAATATTCTTTTCCAAATTGTTCAAACGAAACCATATTGGAAAAATTGGTTGCGTGAGCATAACGCAAGATCAATGCTGGGATCTTTAACGTATCGACCAACTTTTCATCTTTCAATTTGAGTTGGTCAACTCTCAATCCAATGGAAGCTTCACGCTTATTGTCATAGGAAACAAGATCACAATAGACCCCTTGGTCTTGGTAATTTAAATGCGTAGCCGTAGCACTGCACCCAACAAGCAACGTTATAGCGCACCAGATATTCCAATGACTAGACCGGACCATTTTTATCTGCTTTTGTATGTCTGTCAATGAATAATCAAAAAGTAAAGAATTAACGGAGTATTTAAAAGCTAGTTCTATTTTTACCTCCCCAGGAGAAAATCGAAAACCCGTACATATCAATATTTATAAACGTTTGGTAATTACACGCCAACTGATAACAGGCAATGAGTAGCTATTAACCTCTAGAGACCTATCTTCCAGTACAATACGGGTTGAATCTAGTATTTAGTATAGTGTGAATGTTAGGTATTCAATTATCAGTGTCTACATACTTTTGCAAGTAACGAGAGCCGTTTCCGTGTGTCAACCATATATATAACTACTGATCACATGACACCTAATAGATAAATATTATTATTTTCCATATAATAATTAAACGAATAGGAGGATTCCGAGTTCTGAAGAGCTGAAATATCGACACTTATAGCTGTGGTGGCAAAGATCTAGAGCAACAGGATACAAGAACAGTTGAAAAAAAAAGGTGGAAGCTATCATGAGTTATCAAAGACTTGACCAACTGGAACAGCTATTGAAAGAATTAGAACAGGAAAGCTCAGGTATACCCCAGTTAGGAATTATAGGGAAGAAACACACCAGAGCAGCATACGAGGCGCTACGTGAAGTCCACTCCCATTCGTCGCAGGAAGACTTGGAAGACTTGGAGGACTTGGAAGCCGAAGACGTATATCCAGCTTACAAACAATAGAACATTGGATTTAAATCAATAGTTTCGATCATATTAATCTGCCAGCTTATATTGGGGTACATGTTGTACCGATTTGCTACCTGTGAAGCAGGTTCCGATAAAATCAACACCACCAGTCCCATCCTGGATAAACCATAGCCAATACATATATCTACTTTAATACATGACTTAATACCTGACTTAATACCTGACTTAATACCTGACTTAATACCTGACTTAATACTCGACTTAATACCCGACCTAAGACATACCTTAGTTTATCTTATTAATAAGAGCACAAGCGAATAAGAGCATAGGGAAAAACATGTAATCACTGCAAGTTGCAAATTGAAAGATTTAGCAGCCACTTTCATTGCAGGGACTCAGCCTTCAGCAGAAGGTGCTTTCTTCCTCCCCAAAAAAAAAAAAAAAACAAATAAGACATCGCGGTTCAAACGTTCAAATCACCAGACCGACAGACCTCAAGAGAGAAAATGGAGCCGGTGACCGTATCGTTGAAGGAGTTGACCAAGGGGGTCCGTGATGAGGTATTGGACCAGGCGTTTGGGCCAGATTCCTTGGGGATCATTGTGATTAAAGATTTACCGAAAGAATTTGAAAAATTGAGACTTGAGGTGTTACAACTGGCTTCGATATTAGCAAATCTACCAGAGGATGAACTCAAGCAGTTGGAATCAGAAGAGTCGATGTGGCTAACTGGGTGGTCATGTGGGAAGGAGATCTTGAGCCAACTGGGGAAGCCCGATTATAACAAAGGGTCTTATTATATTAACTGTGCATTCCACAAGGACTCTAAACTAGAAGGAGCATCGGCAGAAACCAAGTCCAAATTTGAAAACTTCAAAACGTATACTACTTGGAATATCTGGCCAGATGGCAAGTTGAAAGGATTGGAAGAATTCGAGGTCAAGTGTAAGCAATTATGCAATATGATCATCGATATTGCCGAAGAAGTTGCAAATAACTGTGATGGGTACATTGCCAAAAACGTTGGAGTAACTAATTACCCGACTGGGTTTTTGAAGAGAATAGTGAAGAATTCCACCTCTACCAAGGCAAGATTATTACACTATTATCCTAAGAACGAGGAGCTGGATGGTAATGACGATGATTGGTGTGGAACCCATGTTGATCATTCGTGTATCACCGGACTTACCTCTGCCCTTTTCCTCGATGAGTCCAAAGGATTAACTCACAATTTAAGCGGGAGTCCTGATGCTGAAGCTGGTCTTTACATTCGTAATAGACACGATGAAATCGTTAAAATTAACATTCCAAGTGACTGTTTAGCCTTTCAAACCGGATCAGCACTACAAGAAATATCCAGAGGTAAATTTAAAGCAGTCCCCCATTACGTCAAAGGAACGAAATTATCATCAATTGCAAGAAATACTTTGGCCGTATTCTGCCAACCTGATTTGGACGAACCAGTCAACGACAACGAGAACTTTGCTCAATTTGCAGAAAGAATCGTAATGGGTAACCATTAATTGTATATAATAATGTAAACGTGATTATAAATTGAAATGTTGTAATTGAGGTAGGCGAGAGCAATTGCGCAAAAAACTATAAATATGAGCGATTTGCTGCAATTTGTCAGCTTTATCTCATCAGACTAAATTACCGACGAAAATGGCTCCAATCACTCTTTACACTTTCAAGACTCCTAATGGGTATAAGATTTCGATCTTCTTGGAGTTACTCGGACTCCAATACGAGGTTAAAAACCTTGACATTTCAACCAATGTCCAGAAAGAACCATGGTTTCTTGAGTTGAATCCAAATGGCCGTATTCCAACCATCGTCGACCATTCGACTGGTATCACCATAAGTGAAACCGGGGCTATCTTACAATACTTGGCTGACACCTACGATAAAGACCATTTGTACTCGTACGAACACGGTACTAAAGAATACTACAAGTATCTTGAAATCCTTACTTTTGCAATTGCCGGCCAGGGCCCAATGCAAGGTCAAGCCAACCATTTCAGTCTTTACGCTCCAGAGAAAATCCCTTATGGGATCAAGAGATACACTGAAGAAACGAAAAGACTTTACAGTGTTCTTGACTTGTATTTGGAAAGAAGCAAAGGTCCTTACTTGGTTGGCGACCGTCTTACTGGCGCCGATGTCTCGGTCTTTGGCTGGGCTGTTTTTGCCAATGCCATTGGTGTTGATCTTGAACAGTTCCCTCGTGTTTGGACTTGGGCCAAACTCGTTGCCAAAATCCCAGAGGTCCAAAAGGGTCTTGCTGTCCCTGAACCACGTCCAATTCACCCCGGCTTGATTTGATCTACTTCCACGTTTATAGTTCACTACACGTTTATTATTTATAGTTGTTGTAGAAGGTAGTAGAAGAGCAGTTTAGAGAGTAGAAGAAGAGTAGTACTAGGATAAGTAGTAGAAAATGCCGTTCTCCCCTTTTTTGCGGAGTGCCACCAAAAACGAAAAAAATTAAAGCGGAAAAAAGAGAAAGAAAAAGAGAAAGAGAAATTCGATAAGATTGTTGAGCTTCTCATTGAGAATCTTATTTCAATATCTTTAGTCGTATTTGATAGACCTAACATACAATCGTGTGGAATTGTCGTTGTATGGGAGATTGACTAAGATTAGTATTCGATTTTCTGCTCGTGTTTGTCTTTCCCATTTGCTTGCTTCAGTTGGTTATTGGCTATCTTTCAATTCAATGATTCTATAATCGTCCAGTGATACTTACTTTCCTTAAATAATGTCTAGAATCACAGGTCCAAGGCTCTCGTCAGATAAAGATCATATACGATCATCTTCCTCAAGTCTTCCTTACGGAGATGGATCCGGTAAGATCTTTGGAATGGAAAACTTTGGTAATACTTGTTATTGCAACTCAATCTTACAATGCTTATTTTACTCAGAGAAATTTAGACACAACATACTTGCTCATAATAGAACCCACCACGATCCGAAGTTGAATCAAAATGGGGTTAAAAGTCATAATTTCACTACCAAATATGAACAATTGGTTTCTAAACGATTGAAAGAAGCGAATGCTACAAATAACGTTACGAATCAAACACAGAATGGTGGCGCCACCACAAATGGTAATGATATCTTGAATGGGAATGGTGTGAATGACATGGCTGGTATGAATAATATAGACCGACCCAAATCGTCCCGGAAAGGTTCAATCTTTGGTATAAAGTTTTCCAATAGCAATAATAATAACAGCAATGGTAATACATCAAATAACCATCTGATTTCACTTTCAAGTCAATCCGATGGTAATAATCAAAATAAGTTTATTTATGATGCCAAAGATTGTCCTGCGTTATCAATTCAACAACGTATATCAATACAAAGAAATCGTGATTTTGAAAATTTACAAATCATGGTCACTCGTCCGTCATTAAGCTCATCTAATTCCACCAATAGAAATGATCATTCCCAATCCTCTTCATTCTTGTTAAGTAATGATGCTAAAAATAACCCCCATAACCAAGACAATGCTTCTCCTGATACCACCAATAACAATAATGAACCCCGTATTACTCCTCAATCACATTTCGTGGTGGTGGGTATTCCTCAACCAGAAACTTTCTTATCCAATCCCATCAATCCATTTAACCCAAGTCCATCCACGGATCAAAGAAAAAGATCGGCTTTGATCAATGGTCCTATTATAAATTTAGATCATCCTTTGCAACTTCCTTCTGAACAATCAGATGAAACTGCCCTATTATACGCTTTGAAAGACTTATTCGAGTGTATGGTGGAAAATAAATCCCAAATAGGAGTGGTTTCACCATCCTACTTTATTACAAGATTAAAAGAAAAAAACTTTCTCTTTAGACAAAATAACATGCACCATGATGCTCATGAATTTTGCAATTACTTAATTAATGAAATCATTGAATCTTTGAATTTTGAATTAAGTGAAAGTAACCCGTTTAATTGGTGCACCGACTTATTCCAAGGTTTAATTACTAACGAAACTAAATGTTTATCGTGTGAAACAATCACGTCAAAGGAAGAAACTTTTTTGGATCTATCAATCGATATCCCTCCTGGTGATAGTTCATATTCTTTAAGTCACTCATTGAATAATTTTTCGAAACTGGAAACTTTAACTCATCAAAATAAATTCTATTGTAATACTTGCTCTTCATTACAAGAAGCTACGAAAACCATCAAATTGAAAAAATTACCCGAAGTCATGATTATCAATTTTAAAAGATTCAAATATGATGAAAATGCTGATAAAATGGTTAAATTGTTTGATTCAATAAGCTATCCGTTGAAATTAAGATTGTTCAATACTTCCGAATCAGATGATTCCAATACTAATGATGAAAGCAATAATGATAATTTCACCTTGTACGAACTTTATGCACTAGTTGTACATATAGGTGGTGGTCCAATGCATGGTCATTACGTTTCATTATGTAAATGCAAAGCAGGACTATGGCTATTATTTGATGATGAAACAGTTGAGATTGTTGATGAATGTTATGTTATGAGATTTTTCGGTAACGGTCCAGGTTTAGCAAGCTCGTATATTTTATTTTACCAAAAATGTGATACTTTGAATCCTGAACTATCAGTGGATTTTGGTTTGAATTTAAATGAAATTTACAATGGCAGTGATTACTCTTTAGTTGAAAAGGCTAACTTAACCTCAAAACCTGAACCAATATCGACCAGAAAAACATCTTCTGCTCATTCATATAAGTTCAGTAAAGATCTTGATCCCGAAGAAAATCATTCGGCTCACCATAAAAATTCCGATTGTTCTGCCTACGATCCAAATATCACTTACCCTACTCCCACTAATCCTTTCAATACCACTCCATCTTTAGAATCCTCTTTTGAAAATTCAATTGCTACAAGTAACCAAGGTTCAGGTTCGAATATACTACCAAACAATAACTCAAATTCTTCAAGTGGAACTGGAGGGCTCACAAGGAAAGCTTCTCTCTTTAAAAAGAATTTCAAACTTGAAAATACCAACACTACCCCATCCAAAGAGAAGGAAAAGGAATCGGTGTTCCATTTGCCTCGCTCTCTTTCGCGTTCATCCTCCATGAAAGGGCCCTTGTCTCAACACCAACACCAACATCATCCAAGTGACCAATCAATGGAGTCGGAATTGTCCGCCCAGACTCCGGTGAGCCCAATTCCAGAAACTACCCAGACCGAACCCTCAAAACATGAAAAGAAAACTTGGGTAGGCGGATTGAAAAGACGCGAGAGTAGATTGGGCTCGTTCAGCAGCACCACCAGTAATACCAGCAGCACAAGCAATGGTAACTCTTCTTCCCTCAACGGTAAAACATCTTCAACCAATGTTAAACCTAACAAGAGTAACTCCCTTGAACCACCAAAGGAAACTGGCAAACGCAGAAGTATATTCGGCTTCAAGAAAAAGAGCGACAAATAGCCTTGTTCATAAGTCAACATATACATATCTATAGACGTGTAAACTTATAGACAATAATAAATTGATTGGTATATGATTGCAAAAAAAAAAAACGGCCGTGCACGTGATATGACATCAATCTTACAAACTTTCCATAAGCAAAAGCCCTAATCTCCTATTGAGATTAGCAGATCGTACGACTGAAAATAAGATTAAAACGCAAGCCCATGTACCTGTAGTTAAAGTATGGTATTGTGTGCTTTGATCATAACATGTGACTCAACCAAACGGACTCGGTTGGTTATCGGTGTTTTACCTTTTTTTTTGCGTATTTTTCACTTTGTTTTGCCATGAGAAATCGATGAGCCACAGCTTACATATATATATGTCTTATTCTTAAGGTTATAGACCATTTCGGTATCAGTGAACATACACAATGTCTTCCAGTATTATATCCCCAACTCTCAAGACCACTCCAACTTCCCAATTAATCACCGTTGCAGCCGGATGTTTCTGGGGGGTTGAACGAGTTTTCAAAAAGCATTTTGCTAGTAAAGGATTGATTGATGCTAAAGTTGGATATGCCAACGGTATCCCAATTGAAGGCCCGGTCACTTACGAAAAAGTATGCAGTGGATCCACCAACTACGCAGAAGCCGTTCAAATATCATATGAACCATCCAGATTAAGCTTGAAAGAAATCTTAGACATTTTTTTCAGAATTCATGATCCAACTACAGCTAACTCTCAAGGCCCCGACAAGGGGACACAATACAGATCAGCCATCTACTTTCACAGCGAAGAAGATGGTGCAATTGCAAAACAAGCCAAGGAACAATCCCAAAAGGACTGGTTCCCAGGATACCAAATTGTAACCCAAATCGAACCACTCAAGATCTGGTATGATGGGGAAGATTACCACCAAGAATACTTGGATAAAAATCCAGGCGGTTACGAATGTCCAACCCACTTCTTGAGAACCACTCCTAAAATATAACCCTTTCACTTGATTTTTCAAGTTAACGAATTTCAAGTTCTTACGTCTATTCTCTTCTTACATCGTTTCCTTATGTTCCTTAACATTTGTTCTTTCTTGTAATTTATTTATCTTACCATTTTAATACACTAATGTCTTTAATATTCTCATATCGTCAATAAACTTATCTTCAATCAGCTTATATCTTTTAACTCAGTAGAAGAAATAGTAGTGTTGGAGTGCAAAAAAAAAAAAATAGCCAACGGGTAAAGACGCGTACTGATTTTTCATTTCTTCATCACGTCCATTCAACCATTACAAAGATATAGCATCAAAATGTCGTTGTGGGTAGATAAATACAGACCTAAGAAGCTAGACCAATTAAGTTATCACTCCAGTATTACCCAAAACTTGAAAGCATTAGCCAGTACTGGAGATTTTCCTCATTTACTTGTATATGGACCCACTGGATCAGGTAAGAAGACTAGAATTTATTCAACATTGAATGAATTATTTGGATCCCAAGTCGAAAAATTAAAGATTGACGTTAAGACTTTCACAACTTCTTCGAATCGTAAATTAGAATTCAATGTTTTGAGTTCACCATACCATTTGGAAATCACCCCATCAGATATGGGTAATAACGATCGAGTAGTTATACAAGATTTATTGAAAGATGTTGCCTCGACTGAACAGGTAGACTTTCAAAATACATCCAAATCAAATATGAAACATCGGTTCAAGATTGTTATCATTAATGAAGCAGATTCACTAAGCAGAGATGCTCAAGCTGCTTTAAGAAGAACCATGGAAAAATACTCTTCCAATATTCGTTTAATCATGGTCTGTAATACTACTTCGAATATTATTGCTCCAATAAAGTCAAGAACTTTATTGGTACGAATCCCAGCTCCTTCTTCTAAGGACATTGCACAAATATTAAATCACATCTCAATTAAAGAAGGAGTTAAATTCACGACCAATGATGAAAATGAAAAATTAGCCTTTTTGGAAAAGTTGGCTGAATCTTCAGATAGAAATTTAAGAAAGTCTTTATTATCTTTCGAAACTATTTCAATGCAAAATGAATCAATTCCAATCAATAATACTTCTTTAATAGTATTAGATTGGGAAGAAATCATTAAAAATTTATCAAAATCTATACTCGCATCAAAGACAGTGGCTAATTTAGCTAAAATCAGAGTTGTTTTCTACGAATTATTATCTCATTGTATACCAGCAAGAATTATCTTGAAAAAATTGGCCTTCAATATAATCGAAATGACAAAGGATAAACATCCAGGTTCAACAATCAATTTAATTGAATTGGCTGCAATCTTTGACGAAAGATTAAGCTTGGGTCAGAAAAGTATATTTCATCTAGAAGGTTTTGTTGCAAAAGCAATGGTTGAATTATCTTAGTATATAATATAGTCTGATGTATATTAAATAAAACACATAAAAAATCATATTTTAATAGAATTAAACGAACCTACAAGTAAACACACACTATTACCCTTTATCAATGTTGAACCTTGTTATCTCCACCATTTTTGGTATCCCCGGGATGTTGTTGTTCATGGGGTGCTACAATATCTTCATATCTTGGTGGCTCGCCAGTATTACCAGCATTCGAATGTGAGTCAAGATTACTTGGAGGTTGGACTTGTGAAATACCTAATCGAGATGGATCAGGGCGTTCTTCTTCATTGGAAACTAATTGACTTTCTTCATCATCCCCAAGTCTAATATAGCCTTCTGCACGTTCATAAGCATCAGCGTTAATACGTGGGAATTCGATCAAAACATAATAAAGAGAAAAAAGTACTCCTGGAACATGCCCAAAAAGTGTCAAGAGAACCGAAACTAAGAACTCTTTGGTTAATATAGTATATTTAGGTGCTGTAAGAAGAAATATTGGTAATGGTGGAATGAAAAACAGCAAAACTGCAAGGATTATCATTTGTGATTGATTGGGTAAGTCAACCCCACGAAAGTTTTCCGATGTCATTGGCAATGTAAGTACTATATGGCTTATCAAGTCTAAGTCTAACTGATAAAGAATCAATTATGCTTTCCTTTTATTCAATTGTGGGCGCAATCATTTTTTTTAAAGAAAACCGTGGTGTACGGAATCTAAATTTCGCTGACTCTTTTGATTATCTCGACGGAATTGACGTTGGCTTCAAGTTTATTCACCATTTGAAGTTAAGAATCGAGATGGATTATATAAAGAAGGCCATATGGGGTCCAGACCCCAAGGAGCAGGTATGTTACAGTATGATTAATTGTATAGGGACGAGACTAACAAAGTTTTAGATGAGGAAGATCAATCAATTACTCCGTAAGAATAAAAGAGAAATTGAAAGATCAATGAATCAATTACAACCATTGAAAAAGAAGACTGAAGGATTGATTAAGAAATCTGCTAAATCAAAAGACTATAAATCAGCAAAAATCTATGCCAGAGAGCTAATCAATATAAATAAGCAGTATAATAAATTATATACTTCCAAGACTAAACTAGATTCAATTACGATGTCAATTAATGAACAATGGTCAATGAATAAATTAACAAACTCAATGCAAGTTTCTACAGGGATTATGAAAGACGTGAATCTGTTGGTAAATCTAGGTGTAGTGCTGGGAACTATGCAAGAATTATCGAAGGAATTGATGAAGTCTGGTGTTATTAATGAGATGATGGATGATATGGTTGATTTCGAAGGAGAAGATGAAGAATTAGAAGAAGAGTCTCAAGAAGAAGTAGACAAGATTATACAAAGCTTAACCCAAGACAAGTTATCTGCTATTGATACCGAGGTTCCCACTAACGATCTTTCCAACGAAGTTGAAGAAGAACCTAAGAATGATATATCATTACACGATGAAGAAGATCAAGAGGCTTTGGATGAAATGAGAGAGAGACTTAAAGCGCTTCAAGAATAGGCTTATCTTTTTAATAGATTATTCAACTACTTATTTAATTTATTTTCATAAATTCTATAATTCTAATGCACTTATATAATTCCTTTAATTAGAAACAATTGAAACTATTATAAGTCCGATAATAATTGACCAAATTGATATGATTGGGACTTTTGCTCCGAGAGAGTCGGTATAGTAATCGTTAGCTTTGGTCCGTGGTTGGGGCCTGTTGATGGGTGGTGATGCATTTGTTGCATTTCTTGGTTGTTTGATTTTTTTAATAACTACCTTCCTCTTCTTCTTAGTATATGTACCGTTAGGCAACAAGGCTATAGTTGATTCTTTGACCGTTTCGGGCTGTTGTTTTTCAGAAGCAAATAAACCATGAGACTCAGGAGCTGCTTTCCCAAGAACAATCCCCGAAGATACTTGAACTTTCAGATGCCCTTTTTGCTGCTTTTCAATTAGTGAGCCCAGATTTTTGTCTTCATCCAAGGAAGAGCTTCCAAAAGTGTCTTCGTAGTTAACAAAACCATTTTTTTCATAAGAAGGGATTTCTTCATTTGTCTCTGAGGCAAATGGCCAAAACCAGAACCCTCCTTTACAATCATCTTCCTCCTCTTCTTCTTCACAATCATCGTCATCTTGTTCCTCTTCTTCACAATCACCATCATCGGCAATGATGTTAAGATGAACACCTGCATCAAGATGGATATTTTGCTTCAGAACCGACTCCTCACCAAGATCAGCTTCAGTGATAACCTCTCCCTCATCGGTGTTACTTGCATGAATCTCTATTGACTCGCTTTCTTGCTGAGAATCCTCACCATTCACCTCAACAGAAGCAGCTGCTACTCCTAACTCTTCTGGAATCTCATTCGGATTGAAAGCCTCAATACTGAATTCAGTATCTTCTTCCTCAGTTCTTTGTAAGTCTTCTAGACTATTTGCTATGTCTTCACTTGAGTTTCCCACACTGACGCCCGTGGCTGCCTCTTCAGTCACAACGGTACTACCGTCCCCTTGAGCTTCAACATGGTTCTTTGTCTGAACGAAATCCAAAACCTCATTCAAAAAATTCAAATCTTCATATTGCGCAGGCTCCACAACTTCAGAATCCTGTTCTTCAATGGCACTAATCAATGGCGATCTCAACAAGTAAAGAGTTAGTACTCCGAGGCTCACATAAGGTAACCGCATTCTTCTCAATATGTTGTTACAAGAAGATAAAGTCCATTCTATAAGAGATTACTTGCTTGTATCATCAAGTTTATGCTGCGAAAACCACAAAACGGTTCACCTTCATAGGGTATTTTTTTTTGCGGCAAGATCAGGTATTGTTACAGAACGAAATACAATGAAAATTATAAAATATTATTGCTAGAAGCTATAGAAAACGAGGAATTGAGAACTCTTCATGAGAATGAGATGGCAAGAATAGTAAAAATGATCGAAATCGGGTTGATTTTAAGTGTAATGGCACCGGATTCGAATTCTGAAAGGGAAGACGCGTTGGATAAATTTCCTATCCCAAATTTAGAAATTGAGTGATTGTGTTTATGATGGTGTACAATCAGTGTTTTAATAGAAGATCCATTGAATGACGTTTCGTAAAAATCACAAGGGTCCTCATAAGTATATCTATCATCACAATCATCATCGTAATCCTCGCTGTCATCACAATCATCGTCATCTGCTGAGACATCATCACAATCTTCATAATCGTCATCCCCGTTTCCAAATAAACGACTGAGAAGACCAGTCAAGTTGACTTCTGGGGACTTTTCTTTCTCTTGTAATAAAGTAGAAGCATTGAGAACTGAAATTGATGGAACTTGTTTTGTTGTAACCAAATCAAGAATATCGTTATGACCCAATTCATTTTTTTGAATAAGAATTCTTTGTTTAATTTTGATTTTATCCGATAATGAGTTAGCTTTACTCAAACTAGTCTTTTTGTGTTCTTTAAATTGTTGTTTAATCTTGGATGTAGTTTGTTTGTAGGGTAAAACAAGACTGGCCAACTTAAACCATAGAAGGGCAAGAGCAGATTCGTCTTGCACGTCTTGAATTTCAGAGTTCTGATTTTCTTCGATAACACGTGAAATCAAATTACTAGCGAAACCAGTATGGAGAGTACGATTTGTAGTTTCACTAATAGCTTTATGAGCTTTATGTCTTTTAGCATGGTGAAATCTTGTCGCATTAACCTCACTGTTCACAGCAAGAGCGTAGAACCCATACTCATCATCTTTTTCGTCGCAAGAGTCTTCACCTTCTTCACACAGGTCGTCCCTGGCATCTTCATCACACAGATCATCTTTATAATCATCACAATCGTCATCATCATCCATAGAAGGTTTCAAAGTGCTAACGGTCCTCTTGTTTTCTCCCATAAGTAGAAAAGTTGCATCAGCATCTTCAAGAGAACTGTCAGCCTGCACAATTTGATTTGGTTCTCTCTTTTGTAACACAAGGCCATAAACAAGTATATTCAAGGACAATGTCAACAACAAAGACTTCAAAGTAATGGCCTGGAACTTCATCCTCAGCGAGCGTGCAATTGTATAGCTAAAAAGTTCGCTAATGTGATGGTTGGTTCTGGATGGTGGAATCAAACAATTTCTTAATATCAAAAGGTTTCCTTTAGAAATCGATTTCCACAATTACAATTTTTTACAAAAACCCATTTGTAAAACTATCAACATGTGACTATTCCGTAAAAGGAACAAAACAGCCTTACGTAAGAAGTCACCAGTACTGCGACACTCAGGATTCGATGTTTTTGACCTTTGACTCCAATTCTCTTGACCAGGTATCCAACTCTTTCGTAATTGATGCAATTTTTTCGACCTGAGACTCCATCTGATCCAATTGCTCTTGGAATCCTCTAAACTCTTTATTCAATTCTTGATACTTATCAGCATTTTTTTCTAAAGTATTGAGGTTTTGTTCTAGTTTAATGTAGTTCAAGGACTGATTAGTATTGAGATTTTCGAGTAGGTTTAAGTCCAATACTGAAACATCAGTATCAGACTCAATTAACCTCGAGCCCAAATTCAAGCCTCTATGAACCAACCGATCTGTATCTCTCAGTGCCATTGGATCAAGTTATTCAACTAAGCTTCATCTAGAGACAATAGTTATCCATTTTTCAAAAAAAATTGACTTAGTGGTATTTTTGAGCTTGGTGTACAGGTGTAAATCTAGACGTATTAGAATGATATTAAAATATACAAATATATACAAGTTAAGAATGCTTAGCAGAATCTAACGACCTCTGAACATCATATATTCAGGCAATTTAGCAGCTTGACGGTTAAGCCATTTCTTTGGGGGGTTTTTATTAGTTTCTGTGAGATAGTCAACTGGTTTTGGTTGATCTATTAACTCATCAATACTGACTCTAATTTTAGATTTTTCATCAATGATTTCATATAAACCTGGTAATTTTTGAGCTGCTTTTCTCAAACCTTCTCTGGCAATTCTCTCGTGGACATTATTACCCAATTCAAATAAAACTTTCCCAGTTGGAACACGAACTGCCCAGTGATCGAAAGCACCTTTACCTTTACCCATTCTTGTTTGATTACCTTTGACACACACAGCAAGATCACAAACAAATCTAGTAATGACCTTACCCTTTTGCGATTTAGTTTCTGCTTTTATGGTTTTAGCTGCGGCCTCAAGCTGAGCTGCTGATATACGAATACCATTAGATTTTAATCTTAATCCAAATTGGCCGAATTCTAATTTATTACCCTTGATGGATCCACCAGTTCTAACAGTGACTCTACCTTTGAAAGCTTTTCTCACTCTCTTGAAACGTGGCTCGTATTCATGTTTGAATCTTTTAGCAATGAAACTGCTGAAAATGCTGTTGGTATTAATGACTGGGGTGGCTGTGGATCTTAATGGGCTGAACGATGAGGTGATTGGTGATGCGCCCACTCTGAACAGCGAAAGAAGTGATCTTCCAAGTCCTAACATTCTAAAGTATAACTTATGATCTCTTGTTCAGATATATGTATATCTATGAATGGATAATTAAAGCGTATTGGACGAAAAAATGAAAGTGAAAAAAATGAAAAAAAATGAAAAAAAAAAAAAAAAAAAGTGGATTACATAATCACAAATCGATTGCAAAAGTACCATCTACAAGTCTTTAGCTTATATTAAGCAGTATATTTACAAGAATATGTACAGTCTAACGAATTTCGACTTGGAAGTACTTGACCAAGTCGTCTTCTACCTTTTGGTGAATGGCGTTGATTTCGTCATTGGTTAAGTTTCTGTCCATGGATTGATAATTGATTCTGTAACATTGGGATTTTCTACCGGTTTTAGGATGAATAAATTCGTCAATATTCACAACGTTTTCAACCAAGTCGCCCCCATGTTGACGGACGATTTCCATAACGTCATTGACATGAAGTGGAGATTCGTTAGCTAACCAGAAAGAACAGTCTCTTTTAATTCCAGGGAATTTCGAGTATGGTTGGAAAGTTGATATTTTGCCCTTTTGGAATTGATTAGCAAATCTTTCATCCAAGGTCCAAAATAAACGAATGTCTGGAATGCCAAATAATAACATGGCGATTCTATCTAAACCAACACCAAAGGCCCAACCGAATTTATCATTTTCTAATTCTGCGTTAGTTAATACTTGTTGTTTAACCAATCCACATCCACAACATTCTAACCATTCGCCTTTCCACCATACTTCAATTTCCCAAGAAGGAGTGGTCCAGGGGAAATAAGCTTCAACCCATCTAACTTTCAATGGCTCATTCAAGTATTCTTCTGTTGATCCGGCGAGTTTTGCTGATTCTCGAGCTTTTTCAAAGACTTGGTTCACCAAATATTCCAATGTTTTCTTCAAATGGATACTGGTGAGTCGACATTGTTCATCAGTAATGTATTCTTGTTTAGGATTTTCCAAATTGAAAGGTTGATCTCTAAAAGGATCTTCCACAATAATATTTGTTTTAGGGATCGATTCTATGTCTCTTTTGATCTGCTCTTCAACATTTGGCGTGTTCTGACTCCACAATCTGGCCCCTTCCATTTGATGGAATGCTGGATAGTGTGTTCTGTCCACTTCATCTTTTCTATAAACATCAGCAGTTATAAAATAACCTGGGGTCTTACTCTGTTGGAAACATTCATGTTCGTGTGCTGACGTATGCGTTCTTAATAAATGCTCCTTGTTCAAATAGTAAGTATCGGACTTGGATCTCCCAGGGTGATCTTGTGGGAATCCCAACACATCAAAATTCTGATATGTTGTCACCGTTGGTTTGAAGTCGTAGTAAAACTCATATCCCATACCTTTAAAGTTCTCTTCTATAAGGTCACGCAAGATCCCAATAGGATGGTTGGGGTTCTGGTGTAGTTGCCTCTTTGTTAATTCTAAAATGAATTGTGGGATATTGGTCCATTCGTCGGTCTTGTATGATTTACCATCAAGTTCTATTTGTTCAGGATACTTTTGGTTTCTTTGAGAATATGCCTGGAAACGTGTTATGGTCAGACTTCCCCAGTTCCTTAACCAACAAACTGAGCTGACTGCTCTTCCCGGGTTAACTAATTTGAACATTCCAGTGTAGGTATTGATTCGACTTAAGAAGTTTATAGTTGATACTTGAAAAATTGTAACGCACTCAATAAAAATTCAAAGAAAAAAAAAAAGAAGCTCTAACTGGAAAAATCAGATTATAAAGAATTACCATTATATTACGAAATCTATGTACATAGTGTATAAATGCAATTACCAAGTTTCTTGAATATATCTGCCGGTGTTTTCCATGTCCATTAAATACTTGTCAGCGTCTTCATTAGAGATGCTACCGAATTTTACCAAGATTTCAATCAAGGTGATTCTGACCTGTCTAGGCATGTTACCACTGGAACCACAGATGAATACTATGGCGTTTTGATTCAAGAGTAAATCACCCACAAGATTGATTTCTGTGAATAGTTTATCTTGGACGTATTTTGCTCTGGAGTTAGGATCTCTTGAGAAACTTGGAAACATGTTGAGTTTCCCTTGACGATGTAATTCGGACCATAACTGTTCAAACAAGAAATCCTTTTCTTTATAACGACAGCCGTAGAACAAATAAAGAGGCTGGGTAGGGTTTGTGGATGATGCGTGCTCAACCAATGATTTCATTGGCGCTACACCGGTACCTGGAGAAATCATCAATACCGGAGGATCAGGGTGATCAGGTAGTTGGAAAGATAAGTTAGATTTGAACAAAGAGAAAATGACTTCATCTTCCGTATTCAAGTCTTTGAGCCAAGTGGTACACAACCCTTTTCTAGTTCTTCTAAGCATTGTTTTATATTCAACAATACCAATAACCAATTCAACTTGATTTGGACTTGGTCTAGATGCAATTGAGAAAAGTCTTGGTTTGATTTTAGGAAACAAGTCGAATATATGTTCAATGGGGACCTTGGTGTTTTTATCAAATTCCATTAAAGTTTCTAAAATCAGTCTTCTGGGTCTGTTGGCATAATTGTAGAGTTCCTCTGGATCATCGAATCTGCTGAATTCTCTTAATTTTTCTTTCTCTCTGGCCCCATCTTCAGTAGAATCATCAGTGAAATGCCACAATGTCATGAAAAATGATCTTCTGGGTATAGCTATAAGATCAAGGTGATGGGTGATTAAAGAACGAAGGGTAAGTTTATCGGAATCTATTAACCCACCATCCATTAAAGGTAGTTTCCCATGAATAGACAATGGTTTATCAGCAAGGTCTTTCCAATGTGGTTGCAGTTCAAGTAAAAGTTCAACGTTTCTTTGGGAATTGGTTGGATATAAAGCCAAAGTATCACCAGGAAGATAGGTCAATTCTGAAGACTCAAGGGTCAAATGTCTCACATCTTGGAAATGATCTGGCGACGTTAATCGATCATTTACTATAACCTTACCAATCTTCAAACCGGTGGCATTATTAGCCCTGGAGAGCGCTAGGGCTTTACCGTTCTCACAGGAGTCAAAGTTGACTCCAGATACGTCGATACTGACCGGGTTTTCCGCAGGAAGTAAAAAGCCATCGTCCAATGCTACTAACTGGGGGAAATATGAAGTGATTGCCGGAATCAATGCTGATTCCCATTCGGTATAAAACCCATCGACACCTTCCGGCGACATCTCGTCAGCCTCGCATCTAGGAGAGAGCTCGGAACATCCCAACTGAGTAAGACGGGTGTGAATCTTTTTTATTGCGTAGTTGAACTTGGGATATGACGAATCTCCAAGTCCAAGAGTAGTCAACTTGATATGATTGAACAAATCTGCTGGTAGCTTCTTCTTCAACAAAAACTTCATAAACTTTCTAGCATTTCGAGGAAGCTCACCTTGGCCAGTAGTAGAGCATATCACTATTAGGATTTCTGTGTCAGTAACCAACTTCTTCATGGGATAGTCATCAAGTGCTGCCAAAGTCGGCTTGAGTTGGAGGTATTGAAGCTTCTTATATAGATACTCGGCGTAATCCTGAGCGTTCCCGGTTTCAGACCCGTATAGCACCGTCACACAGGTCGGCTCCAACTGCGTATCCGTCGACATTCTGAAGTGTTCTTCAAGAAGGTTTGCCAAAGCAATGGACTGGGCCAATTTTCAAAGCATCTTCAACATCAATAATCTAAACTGTAAAAAAATACAGTTTACACTATCACACTACAAAAATTGTTAGGAAAAAAAAAACACAACAGTTGAATTTGAGATTATATAAACAATATCGGACTTTTCACTCGACTCCAACCAAAGCTCAATAAGAATAGGCCAGGTCTCGATAGAAGTGACTTAGTGTATTGTGTACGAGAATGCCACCAAAGAGAAGACATACTGCAGAGCCCAACCAGTCTAAGAAGGCCAAGGTTCCTCAGAGAAGCAGGGAGGACTTAGAAGCTTTTTATGCTTCGACCTTAGACTTGATCTACGAATTGAAGGATGACGAAGATGGAAGACAATTGGTATCAGTTTTTCAGAAGATTCCATCGAAAAAACAGTATCCTGATTATTTTGAGATAATTGCCAATCCAATATCAATTTCTGAAATTCAAAAGAAGGTTTCCAAAGGCCAGTATTCTACAGAGAGTGCCGATGAATTTTTGAAAGATTTTGAACTCATGCATAATAATGCAGCCACCTATAACGATCCTGAATCTTGGATTGTGAATGATGCTAAAAGAATACTTGATTTTGTTAATGAAGAGCACGATAAATTGAACAACCAAAGTCAATCTACTGCTGAGATCACTCCAGAGCAGGTTCCACACGCTGCAACCGATCTTATTAATGATGTCATCGAGCACGAGTTCCCTGATTTGGGAGCAATAAGTGATCCTTTCATGGATGTTGTTGATAGGAAGGAATATCCAGACTATTTCCAGGTTATTCAACATCCTACTTCGTTCAATCAAGTCCTTGCAGACATCAAGTCCAAGAAGCTTCTCTCTGGCTCTGACTCAATTGCTAACGAATTGGAGGATTTCCACCGCGAAGTAAACTACATTTTCCAAAATGCTCAGTTATATAATGATCCTGAATCTTTACTTCACCAGGATTCCTTGAAATTACAGGAATACTTCAACAATAGATTCGAAGATTTCAAATCAAGTGTTAAAACTTCAAAACCATCTTCAAAGAAAGAAGGTGGTCCAAAGCTCAAGCTCAACTTAAAATTGAAACCAACAGAAAAAGATGAATCGGAAACTCCTGAACCATCTAGTAGAAAAAAATCGAAAAAGAGAAAAGAGATCAAAACAGAATTGTCTGATAATGAAGCATCAGAACTGGCTCCTACTCCAGGTCCTACCACTCCAAAACCCGATGAAGAAGAAGAACAAGATGTGGAAATGGAATCAGCAGAATCTCCTCATGAGAAAAATATCAAACAAGAAAATGTTGTTTCTACAATCAAAAGAAATGCTCTAGGTAAAATTGATAAATCACCAATACCAAGTGAAGCCTTCATACAGGGTATAAGTGTTTCATCGGCTTCTTCAACCGTGACAAGTGTGATTCAAAACTCTCATAATCACAACTACTTACCTCAACAATTAACCCAATCCCAAAAACTCAAATCTTTTTTATTTCCTGATCATCCTCTTGGAACTAGCTCTTCTCTTTTTGAATATCATTTTGCTCCTGCTGGTTATATGTCACAATCTTATACGATCAGTTTACCCCCAGATACTAACTCCTTGATAACATTGAAAGTTGCTTTGCACTCTTTGATTCACGATATCAAAAGAGATAGTATAGAAGATGGCCAGCTTCTAATGAACCTGGGATCAGATGATGATTTCAATTTCAAATTGTCGGTCAATGATGATGAAGTTAGTAGCGGTGGTGAAGTGATTGAAGAAAGACACACCGATGAAGATATCTTATCGGCTCACTATGATCTCAAATTAAGTCATGGTCTTAATGTCCTTGACTTTGAATTAAAAGTTGCGCCAGCCATAGCTAAAAGATTAAAGAAAACTACCGCAGAATCAGAAGTCGAAGAAAATTTAGGTAGACATACTAGACACCAACTCCAACAATTAAAAATGAATTGGGATGTTGAAAAATTCACAATCTATGTTATTTGTAACAGTGTATAATAAGATAACATTTTCCTTCCTGCAAAATCTATATAATGAAACATATGTATCAGTACTCACTAAATATATTACACTGTAAGTCCTATTTACCTATACAAAAGCTTGAAAATACTACCCCTAAAATTTCTTCAACACCAACTGCCTGTCCAGTGATTTTCCCAATACCTTCTACTGATTGTCGAAGACTTTCGCTGGCAAGCACAACATCCTCATTTTCTTTCCAAATTTTGAATTGAGAGAATCCATAAAGAACATCATTCTTCAATAAATCTTGAGCTCTTTCTGATATGACTATTGGGTCTGCAGAATCGGACAACGAAATTTTTTTGAAAATGTTGGTGAACTGTTGAGTCAATTCTTCCATTCCATACCCAGTTTTACAAGACACTAGTTTGAATTGTTCTGGTGACAAATTCAATTTTTTGCTTAACTCGGATATGGTTGTTTCTTCAGTTTGAGTAAGTAGATCTTGCTTATTTAATACTACAACCAACTCCTTATTTTCCCTTTTCAAAGATTCAACCAATTCCAATAAATCATTGTAGTCCACTGTTTCTTCTTCGCTCACGGGAATAATTATCAAAACAACGTCACCTCCAATTGCCTTCTGTTTTGCTCGCTTGATTCCCTCCTTTTCAATAGTATCGGCTGCACTTGGTGCTCTAATACCTGCGGTATCACCAACAACTACTTTGTATCCATTAATATCAATGGGTATATCAATAATGTCCCTAGTGGTACCAGCAATGTCACTCACTATAGCTGCATCCTGATTTGCTATATAGTTCAATAACGATGACTTACCAGCATTAGGTGGACCCACAAGTATGAGCTTGATACCTTTTAATAAAACTTCGGAACCTTGAACTCTTTTGAGGTATTCTTCTATTTCACTTTCGAGTCGTTGAATATTTTGATCCACATCTTGGAAAAGATGAGCGACTTCTTCTATGTCATGGTCTTCACCAAAATCGATAACTGTTGTTAACAATGCAACATTTTTAACAATTTCCTCTCTCCAGGATGAGAAAAGATCCTTCAGTTTACCGGTTAAAGATGAAAGTGCAGCAATTCTTTGAGACTCGGTTTCAGCATCAATCATATCTCTTACCCCTTCAACTTCGGTCAAATCGAATCTCCCACTGATGAAGGCTCTTCTTGAAAACTCACCATTTTCAGCGTACCGTATGTTAATCCCTTGATCTGGATCGTTCAAGCCCTTGATGGCTTTCAATACAGACTGAATAATGGCAGTCCCACCATGTAAATGCAATTCTAACAAATCCTCTCCAGTATAAGTTCTGGGACCTTTAAAGAAAATTGTAAGGCATTCATCAAGTAATGTACCGGAAGTGGGAGAATATAGTCTCCTTACACTAGTTACCCTGGATTTAGGTTTTGCCTTGGCCCTGGTTAATGTCTTGTAAATGAACTCAGACTGGGAACCAGATATTCTGACCACACCAATGGCAGATCTGGCTAATTTTGTGGATAATGCATAGATGGTAGGATGATAATCAAAAGAATTCGATGAGCTGAATCTTTTTGCAATAAATGATGCCGGCAGTTCAAAGGTGTATTTTGCCAAATTAGACCTGGTTGGTAATGAAAATAACTTGCTGGATGCTGCTCTAAGAGAGAAGAATGAATTCATCCTCAAGAATCATTGGGATACTACCGTAGAAACTGATTGATTGACTTGATCATAGTGTTTTTTCAGTGAGATGACAAACGAAAAAAAAAAGAGCTGACTAGCTTTCTTTCTTCTCCAGAGTAAAGTACAGATGATAAGATCCTTAATTTCTAAGCCATCAGGCGTATCTCGGACAAGAAGCATTAGGGTACTTAGCTCTTTGCAAATAAGGTCATTTCAATCATCTCAATGGAGGAATCATGAAAATCCATTGGGTCTTCCAAAATTGAAGAAGGATAAAAATGCCCCAGAAATGCCCCGTATGTCAAAGGGATTACCTATTAAGCAAAAAATCCCAGGTGTGAACAAGATAGTATTAGTATCATCGGCAAAGGGAGGAGTTGGGAAGTCCACTGTCTCAATAAATGTTGCATTATCATTACAAAAACTTGGTAAAAAAGTCGGTATTCTTGATGTAGATCTATTTGGACCCTCAATTCCAAAACTCTTGAACCTTTCGGGGGAGCCCCGGATATCAGAGAACGGGAAACTCTTACCCTTGAGTAACTATGGACTTGAATCAATGTCAATGGGCTACTTAATCAAACCGGAAAATCCAGTTGTATGGAGAGGATTAATGGTAATGAAAGCATTACAACAATTGCTATTTGAAGTCCAGTGGTCTAACCTAGACTACTTGGTCGTCGACATGCCTCCTGGAACTGGTGATACCCAGCTCACCATCAGTCAACAACTAAAAGTCAATGGTGCAATTATAGTGACAACCCCTCAAGACATTGCATTGATTGACGCAGTTAAGGGAATAGCCATGTTTAATAAGGTTAACATACCACTTTTGGGCTTGGTACAGAACATGAGCCACTACATCTGTCCTAATTGCCACCACGAATCTCATATATTTGGAAGTAAAGGTGCCGAAAGGGAAGCTAAAAATCACGATTTAGAAATTCTTGGATCTATTCCCTTAAACGAAGAGATTTGTACCCAGTCCGACGCCGGTAAGCCTGTTGTTGTCAGCTCTCCAGACTCTCCAATATCAGATCCATACGTTGATATAGCTAGAAAGGTCTTGAACCAATTGGAATAATCCATCAAGAGCTCAAGATGTATGGGTTTATCCTATATTTGTGTTTTTTTTTTTTTTTTTGATTTGGTCGCAAACTTAGCAACAAATGAACATCATTTGCAGCAATATCCAAATATGGTATCGAGAATAATTTTGCAGTAACTTTTATAAGTACTATTTATAGCTATGGTTTTATTAAATTATAAGTATCCAGGTTTTCTTTTCATTTTGAGTTTCACCTTTCCCTATGTTTTTCCACTAAATGTAAATGCCTCGATATATAAAGAGTACGATGGCAGCAGCATGCAGAAACTCCAGGATCATATCAAGATTCTTCGAGAGGTATTGCCATTGCAAGATGATTCTGAGAAAATACAATCGTTTAAGCAGTTGTTTCGGCCAGTACTGGCTTCAATTAATACCACTTTATTATTGGAATCGCAAACAATGAATCCACCGGAAAGCACAGCACCTGAGCCAACTACGGAAATAGTGATGCCAAGGGACAGTTCCATTGCAGTTGAGGAAAGATTTCCTGACGCTCAGGCTCAATTGATGACTGAACTAGAAACAGCATCGTCAAGCGAAATGAAACCCAACTGGGTGACTCAAACGGTTACACGTTATATATCCAGTGCACCCAGCTCCACTCTCACTGCTTATCAAGAGTCAATTGCCCATGTCACCAGTGATCACCGAAACGTTGTATCTGTCGAGCAATATAATAACCTCATTAGATTGCTAGAACAGATTCAAAGAGGCATGAGCAGAAAGCAAGAACCCAATCCTACTGAGATAAACGTGCCGGATGGGAGAAAAGAAATGATAGCGAAGGAAACTGAACAATGGCGAAAGATTGAACAAGAAAGGGAAGAACAAAAAATGCTAGAAAAATTACAAAGAGAAAAAGAAGAACAACTTTTAAATCAAGAGGCTCAATTACGAAAACAAGAAGAAGAACAAAAGATGCAAGTTGAAAAAGAAATCCATAGAAGGGTTTGGGAAGAGTTGAATAAATTGAACATCCAACTGGCCATAGAGAAGATTGTGAACTCTAACAAAGATGAGATCCCCGGAACACTGACTACTCAAATACCATCACAGTCCGAGACACCAATCACTTCGCTAATTTCACACGAACCAACAGCAAGTACATTCTCCCAAACTGCCTCGACAAGTGTATTGCAAGCGAGGCCAAAATCGGGGGCCATTAAAAACATATTAAACCAAAAGGGACCTTCTTATAGAGTATCACTCAAACCGCAGTTCAATTATCACGACAGAGACCCCAAAATAGGCCCTGGGCAATCTTTGATTTACGCCAAACCCAAAGAGGCTCCTGATTTGGAACCCATCAAGAGCGACAACTCAACCAGTTCAGTTGAATACGGCTCGTCTCCTACAACGTTGACTGAAGAGCCAATACATGGACATGGTGGGCTTGAGAAGCTCTCTGGTGAAGATACCCTTGAGTACCTCCAAAGAATATATCCCGAGTTAAGCAAGATAATTGGCCAGGGATCTAATATAGAAGCTACGTATGCCAATATTTCATCCAGTTCCCCAAGATTACAAGAACCGAAAGAGACCGATCCAATAAATATCCTTCACATGCCCAAAGATATACAAAAGCAGCACAATCCATTTTCCACCTTTAATTCAAAAGAAGACTTACGAAACTCCTACTTGAAGGAGCAAAACAAAAAAGGCATGCGCAAATCAAACATTGAGCAAGCAGCAGTCTCCCATAGTATGGCTACAAGTACGAAACCCAATTTCATGGACATAGAAAAAGAGTTTGGTTCACTCGATAAATCGCCAAAGGACAGTCATCGGAAACGGAAACCCCATAAGAAGCACTCGTTTCGGTTATTTGGCATCAAGGTCAAGGAAAGCAGTGCAGTTCCATCGGTCCCTTCCTTGACCTCGTCCCCTTCGTCGATGGTGGCTGCGATTGTGCTTGTTGGTGCTTGCCTCTTTCTCTTATAGGTTGTATATTCGTTTGATTAAATGCTGATTTACGAATTGGTTAAATTTCGTAGTTACGCACAACGTTTTTTGTTTTTTTTTTTTTGTCTTTTTTTTTTTTTCGTTTTGTTAGCGAAATCATCCTCTTTGTTGTTTTTTCTGATGATTTCTTTGATCATCTCTTCTGATCCCCGTCTTCCTTATACTGTCAACCCCTTATAAATCGTCAGTAGAAGCAGAGCCATTATGAGTGTATCGCAGCCTCAAACGCCACGCAAGTCCAATGCCGGTGGTTCCATTGCCAGTGGAAGCAAAAGCTTACAGGGGACCCCGAAGTCAATTAAAAGAAGAACCGTTTTGGATCCAAACAGTTCATACATCGAAGAAGAAGACGAGACGTATGTGTTCAACGAGAGTACGGTCAACACCTCTGAGGCAGATTTAGATGATTATTCGGAGATTCTTGAGGAGGAATTAGATCTTGATACCGATGAAGGCAATCAGCTTGCTAGAGACAAGCAAGCTATACCGGAAGCTGGTGATAACCCCACCGATAGTTCAACAGAAGTAGAACAAAAACAACCGAGTAGACTTCGTGAGTTTTTAGTCAAGCATGAAATAATTAGAAAAGGATTACATGCATCCATTGGACCGTTTACTTTATGGATGTACACTCTTGGAATCAACCAAAAACAGTTTATACCCCCTTTACTGCTTTTGTTTATAGTGATTTTCATTCAAGATTACATTCGTTTGCACAATCCTCAACTCAATGCCAAAATCGTTAAAACCTGGTGGTTCCTTATTCGCGAATCGGAAGTTAACAGTTATAACGGAGTTTTATGGTACCTTCTGGGACTTGTGCTTGTCTTTTGTTTTGCTCCCAAAGATGTTAGTTTGATGAGTGTGTTATTGTTGAGTTGGGCCGACACTGCTGCTTCCACTTTTGGCAGACAGTATGGCAAGTACACTCCAAAAATCCTTCCTGGCAAATCCTTAGCTGGGACGTTTGCTAGTTTTGTAACCGGGGTCTTGAGCTGTTATCTTGTGTATGCATATTTCATCCCAGTCTATAATGAAAAAGTTAATGTCCCCGGTGATATTTATTGGTCTGTCCAGCTGAGTAACTTGAACTTACATTACTTTGCCATCTTAAGTGGAATTGTTGCTGGTGCTTCGGAATTAGTAACCTTCTGTAACATCGACGACAATTTTTCAATCCCAGTCTTGAGTGGTGTCTTTCTCTATGGTGCAGTTCGCTACTTCCATGTTTGATTCATTTTTGTTCTTCAAGCATCCCTTTATTTATTAGACCTGAAATACTAAAGAAAAAGTAATAGAAAAAACCTGATTCAAAAAAACATGAAAAATTGAAAAAAAAAATCCTTAAAAAAACATAACACAAGTGAAGCAGGAGAAATGGAGAGAATTATAGATTGTTGTCATATGAATATTCGACTTACACCAATATTAACAACTTGCCAATATATGTATATGAAATTTTGCGTTTGTAGATATTTTTTTTTTTCTCATATGGAAAACTTCTCCATTCACCGACTTAATTGTGGGGTTATACCTTCACTCAGTAGCCAAAACAAGTTAAAGCCATGCCAGTGACCAAAGCCTTGACTGGTGCACGGCTGGTGGGCAGCTGCCAGCCTTGCATTGTAGTTTGCCTGTCAGATCATCTGATTGGTTCGGATAACTCTCCAACAATAAGCTTATAATGGTTTGTAGTATTCCAAGACAAGTTGCGAGAGCTTATTTTTGTATTTTATGTCCTAATAAAGGAAAAGTCTTTCAACGAGAAATTCAAAATATAAATATGTTGGATTCTCTTATATGAACTTTTAATAATAGGGGTCGGGGACATAATGACATCGGTTTCAGGTACCCATGTCAGACGGTTGACACGAAGTCAAGCTGCTCTTCTCAAGAAGCAAGATTGCAATTATAAAATAAGTACTGCTAGCGATACCGACTCTGACTGCTCAGATGGACCCCTTGATGAGACCCCACGACTGTGGTCTCAGTGGTATGATGTGATAAATGCTAAGCATGAGGTCCCCCGTAAGTTGTTCCATTCATTTACGGGGTTTTTCTCGATTTGGTTATACGTAAATGGGTACAACGCAGCTATCTTCACTAAACCTTTCATTATGGTTGGATCCTTCATGCTCGTGGTGGAGGTTTTACGTTTCCGATATCAGAAGGTGAATCTAATGGTGTTTAAACTATTCGGGTTCATGATGAGGGAATCGGAACACCAAACCTATAATGGAATTTTATATTTCTTGCTTGGACTTATCTTAACCACCGCATCCTTACCAAAGGACTTGTGTCTCATGACAAACATGCTTCTTAGCTGGGCTGATACCTCGGCTTCGATTGTGGGGAGAGAATGGGGGAAGTATACCGTTAGTCTCAAGAGAGGAAAGTCTTTGGCCGGTTCAATTGCAAGCTTTGTGACCGGGGTATTTGTTTGTTATTTGCAATATGCCTATCTCATTCCAAAATACCACCATTTGGTAGATTCACCTGGTGAAGTTCTGTGGTCCCCTGAATCATCCAAGTTAAGTATTCATGTTTTCGCTGCTGCTACTGGCTTGATCGCTAGTGTTTCCGAGTTTATTGATTTGTGGGGGCTCGATGATAACTTCACCATTCCAACCTTGAGTGGCTTGTTTTTATATACTCTCTTGTATTCAACAAGATTATAGTACATACAATTATACAGATATTTAAGTAGTATGAGTTTATGTAGCACTTTGATTCAGCCGTACTGTTAAAATTGAACGCGTCCATTTGAAAAAAAAAAAGATTTTAGAAGAAATTGGGTTATTTTGAAAGATTATCTGATCTGATACCTGTTGATCTGTCAGTGACTAGCACAATGACTCCAATTAGTGCTAGACAAATACGATGTAACATAGGTTACCTCCAGCTCCTACTAAGTAGAAGCTTCTATAAATCCTCATGTCTAAACTTACCTAAAAAATCCAAGATCCTTCAAAATCCTTCACTATCAACAGCTTCATCAAGCTCGAGTATCATTAATCCAAGATTCATAGCTCCACACTCTTCGGAGTCTAGATTGGAGTCCGCACTAGAGCCAACTTTGGAACCCTCTTTGGAACTACCTGACTGGGATAGGGGTGGTCGTAAAGAAAATGAATCGTTGACTCCTTTATATGCTTCAATGAGAAAGCTAATCGACGCTAATCCTGAAAGCGTTTGCTTAATTCAGGTTGGTAGTTTCTACGAATTGTATTTCGAACAAGCTTTGACCTTTGGTCCTAAACTTAATCTAAAAGTCGCCACTAGAAAGACATCATCTTATGCGGTTCCTATGGCAGGATTTCCAACTTTCAATCTACAAAAATTCGTTAAAACCTTAGTTCAAGATTTAGAAGTCAATGTGGCCATTATCGATCAATACCCCAATATCAATAACGAATCAAGCTCAAATATCATTCATCGGAAAATCTCCCGTATCATTTCGCCCGGAACTTTGGTCGATGAAAGCTTTTTGAACTACAACCAAAACAACTATTTGGCTGCAATATATTTACCGGCAAACTGTACTAAAGTTCCAGCTGATCCTGATTTACCGGTTGGAATCTCCTGGATTGATATTTCTGTTGGTGAATTTTACGTTCAACAAACTACTTTATCTGAAGTGATGACTGATATATCTCGTATTAACCCCAGCGAAATTGTCTTGTCAAAAGATTTCCAACAAGATGGTTTGATAATGGGTAAATGGTGTCCTGATTTACAAGAATTGAAAAAATACATCTTGAGGTACCATAAAACAACCTATAAAGACTATAAACTCCAATTTAAATCTTCCATTCAAGCTACCAGAAAATACTTGGAAAATCTTTCGCAAAGAGAAGAAGCCGCAATGAACATGATCTTATCTTATATAAACGTTAACTTACCAGAAAGTACTCCGTCAATAGACGTTCCTGTTCAATATTGGAATGAGAAGTGCTTACAAATGGATCCAAGAACCCGTGAAGCATTAGAGCTTACTGAAAGACAGACTAGTGGCTCTAGTTCAGTGGTGGGTTCGCTTCTCACCACTATCAAACGTACAGTAACTCCTTCGGGAACGCGTTTACTTACTCAATGGATAAAGTCGCCTATTCTAGACGTCGAGGAACTACGTAGAAGACAAGCTTTCGTGACTATATTTAAGGATAATACTTACATTCGTTTGCATTTGAGAAATCAACTCTCGAAAATAGGAGATTTCATACGATCTATTCAGCATTTGTCTTTTGGAACTGGTCATTCAGTTAATCAACTACAAAGCATCGCCGAAAGTTTGGTCAAACTAAAGGAAATTGAAGATTTCTTGCGATATGAAATGCAGAATTTAGATTCCAAAGAGTTAAATTCCTTCTTGAAAGATTTCAAAATCCCAATAGAAATTGCCCACGAAATTCAGAATACTCTTCATATAGAATACGAAGAGCTCGAACCAGTTGCTGATTTGAATGAAAATGAATTAGATCTAGAAACAGTGGAAAAAAGTCAAGACTTCCCAGATAGTGGTTCCTATAGTAATAATGGCATTGAAAGATTCAAAATAGTCCCTACAACTCCTGAATCAAATGAACCAAGTTTCCTTTTTGCAATAAAGCGAGACCATACAGATAAACTCAGTAAACTTCACGATGAATTTGACTCGCTCAAATTGCAAGAGAAAATACTCATTGAAGGTTTACAAGATCAAATATACAACGAAATTGACCCCAAGGTCAATATTGTTAAAAAAACTCAACATGGAAAGTTTGCTAATGTCATCCATATTTCAGGTAAGAAGTCCCTGATTGACTTAATAAACACCATGCTCGAAGATGATATCAGGGAGAAACGAAAGGCTTCAGTAATATATTCTCCAAGAAATTGGACTGACTTACAGTGGTTGCTCGTAAGTAAAACAGAACAAATCAACAGAATCGAAACAGAAATAATTATCGATCTCCGTAATAAAGTATTAGACAAAGTCACTGATATTCGAAAGGCTAGCAAAATGGTTGACTTTTTAGATATCACTTCTTCTTTCGCAGTATTGGCTCACGAATATAATCTCGTCTGTCCCCGTCTAGTGAAAACACCTCAAATAAAGATCTCTGATGGTAGGCATATAGTTGTTGAAGCTGGTTTGAAATCTGCTGGTCAAATGTTCACACCAAATGATATCAACATCGGAAATGATGGAAAATTATGGGTAATTTCGGGGCCTAACATGGGTGGTAAGAGTACTTATTTAAGACAAAACGCTTTGATTGTAATACTAGCTCAAATTGGATCTTTTGTTCCTGCTCAAAAAGCAAGTCTCGGGATTGTCGACAAGATATTCACCAGGATAGGTGCTTCTGATGACCTTTTCAGTGATTTAAGTACCTTCATGGTGGAAATGGTTGAAACCAGTAATATCTTGAAAAATGCAACATCTCGCTCATTGGCCATTGTCGACGAGGTGGGTCGTGGTACCAGTGGTAAGGAAGGGTTGTCGATTGCATACGCAACACTTGTTCACTTACTAACTGTAAATAAATGTCGTTCATTATTTGCAACTCATTTCGGAAAAGAACTCGAGAACCTTCTATCAATTGATACGATGAATCAAGATAAAATAAGATATTACCGTACTAGGGTCATAAAAACCCCCAAAAAAGATGACTCTATGGACTTCATCATCGATCACAAACTAGAACCGGGTATCAGTGAAAGATCTTATGCTTTTGAAGTAGCAAAGCTTGCTGGTTTTCCCTCACATGCCCTTAAAGATGCTAGCCGAGCACTATGTTTATTGAATGAGTAGGTTCAATAGATAAACTTTCTTACAGACAAAAACTTTCGAATCGTCTCACATTTGCATTAAACCTTTACGTATGTAGGTAAGATAATATATACATATATTCACACACTTGTGAACTAGCGTATATAAAACGTTCATTATTCTGATAAGTAAATGCCGTTACTTGTAAATAATTTCGCACCCATTTCATGATAACTTGGATAATCATCTCAGTAAATTGGGTATGCCTCGACCGAATATTTGTAGTCACTTTCGTCGAAAACATCGGTTTTGCTTTCCTTACCTATAGCTTGTCTTTTCTTATGTCTTTCAATTGATGCCTCTCTATTCTTTCGGAGTCTATCCAATGCATGTAAGGCACTACCAGTACAGAGTTCAAGCATTCCTTGAAAATATAATTCTAATTTCTCAAAATCATCAAGGTTGTCTGTTAAATCTGAACACATTCTAAAAGTGAGTTGAGTCATTACAATTTTGAAATTAAAAAGGTGTTTCACCAAATAATAATTTTGACTTTCTTTCAAAACATTTTCAGGTTTGTAATTTGGATCTGATTTTGGTTTGAGGAAGTACATAGTTTCCATGCACTTATTGATTGTTTCTTTAATCATTGGGTGTCTCTTCGGTAAATAAAGAAGACCAGGAGTGGTCAATACTTTTAAATATAACGCATACGTGTGTACCCGTTGAGAAGCATCACATGTCGAAATATAAAAGGATCTTCCAGTTTCATCCCAATCTTTTTCATAAGCACCATCGGGAAGGATTAGTTTATCTGCATAATCTGGATAGTTTGGATGACCTGGACTATTTTCCGGAATCATGAATCTAGGTGACCCTGTCATCAAGGGAACAACTTGCTGTCTAGAGGCCTTTTCTAGTAAACTCATAAAACTCCATACTTCGGAAGGCGAAACTTGATTGTAGTTAGAATCATCCGTTCCCGCAGCCTTTTTGGCTAGTAGGACTAATTCCTCTATACAATTGGTAAGCTCTTCTGATAATGATAAATATAGATTAAAACCCGACAGTGTCATGGTCTTTGGCGTCAATATCCCATTTTCTGTAATGCAGCTACATTCTGAGGATTCTTATCAAAGCCAACGTGACAAGGATCAAGAAATGCACCACGCTCAAGGTTCACTTCCCTTAATTTACTTGGAGGCAAGGCTAGCTTTGATAGCCAATCATAATTGAAAAACAAAAGCTTTGGCAAGTGTTATCCCAGGTGAATCGACCGTATCTTTTCCACCATCTTGCTGTTTGATTTTTTTATATTTGATTAGCAAATCTCTAGCGCCATTTAAATGCGACGTCCACGAGTCTGAAACGTTATCCAAATCCAAGCAAGCAACGTCTGCAAATATCATTGCCAAAACAATAACCGTTAAAACCAAACCTTCTATACTTCTCAAGAAATGTTTGTTATTTTTTAAATCGGAAAATGCAACCACCAACAATTTCATGCAAATCGTTATATACTTCCTCAGGTATGCATCGTGATGTTTATCACCAGTCATGTTATACTTACAAGAGGCACCTAGCGCGACCTGTAGCATAGGTTAAATATTTGAAGTATACCATATACTCTAGCAAAATGCGAATAACTTTATCATCTTCCACTGAAGTTCCAAAGGGGTATATATAGAATGCCAATGGAGAATAGGTTATGTCTTTTAAGTATCCTATTTCTACTTCGTTCAATTTGTAAATTTGAATAATTTTTTCGATCAAGTCTAGATTTGTCCTTTTTTCAGCTTCTTGTTTATTGGTTTTAGGTGAATTATCACTTATTAGAGGCTGTTTTTCTCTCCAAAAAGAATTAGAGTCGAATTCTGCAACTCCAGGGTTAGGGTTTTGAATATACGACTCGATATCGAGATCCTTGAAGAGTGAGTCTGCGTCGTCCGCATTTAAAATGATATTCGAGTGGAAAGGTTTGAGTGAATTGTCAGAAAAGTTTTTGATATTAGTATCAAATACATTAAAGTCAGCCAAACCATGACTAAATTGTTTGCATCATCCCAGATGTTATCAAATGATAATAAATCGTCATTATTCGAACTAGTTAATGAACCCTTGATTATTGGGCTCTTACCATACACATGCACATCTTCTAAAGAAGTTGCAGTTGGAATTGGATCCTGAGAAGGAGCTCCAAAACTAGTTGAGGAAGAGTCTGACTCTGGAGAAGCATTAGAGCTAATTTGCCGAAGGATTTTGTCTTTGACATCAGCAAAATCATTGGTGAAACTATTAGCATTCACCTGTTGAAATCTGACTGGATTTTTGCTTCTTGGTTTCCTTGGTTTTTTAGGGGCATCCTTTACTTGGATAAACACAGGGTATTTCAATTCTTAGACAATTTCCACAGCTTTTTTCACTCAATTCATCACACTTGATCTTCCGACGTTTACATTCATAGCACCCATTCCTACTGTATTTCCTCTTCTTTATCGGGTTAAGTGACATCTTGATTTCATGGAGTCTGAAACACCTCCAAAAGCTGTGTCTTTAAATTTCTAAATAAATAACCAGTAATTCAATACCTAACTATCTTAGGTATATGCTTTATATCACAATAAGTCACGAATCTTTCTTGTGCCTCACAACTTATTCACCTTCAATGGTACAGACAACAAAAGCGTCAAAGCCGATAATGGATGTTGAAATAGTAAATGGACTTTTTCTTACAGCTTAAGACGAAAAAAACAAAAAAAAAACTCCACGCGGAATTTGATTCATTTCTTGATCTCTTATATATTAGAACAACAACTATGTATGACTAGCTCAATGAGAAGACAGTCTGGCCAAGTCGTGGAGAGTTTGGCTGGCGCTTTAGATCTAAGTGCTAAAGGATTACGTTTGGGAAGAATATTTAGAGTTGGTTGGCAACCAGTATTCATAGATTGCCATAGCAAAGCGATGGACGATCAATGCAAATCCAAGCCTGAGAAGCCCATCTTCTGAAGGATCTGCAATATACTGGAACTTATCAATTGTTTCTCACAAAGTCAGTGCTACGGTATAGAAACGGTCCAATTGTACCATATGTATCAGGTAGAGCGAAACATTCTCTTGTTTAACAATTTTGGGATATGGATCTGGATCGGTGAAGATCTGACCAACCTTTCAAAAATGGCTTTCTACTACTTTTATCTAAATCCAGTGCTGAATCCACCCAAAGTATTTGGCATGTCAACAGAGCCGAACTCATCCCTTTGGATCTGACTATTTTAAGGAACAATATGGGGGGCAGGCAGAGATAGCTTCACTGCCAATGACGTCGTATAATTCCAGTGTTTGAGGTATTCTGAGTAAAGTCATTTAGTTACGGAATCCACTTATGAACTCATTAATTCGAGTCCAATAAAGATAACGGTTAAGATGATAACTGTAGTGACTCGGGCTCGTTGTATTTTTTGCAAATCTCGCTTCACTCTTGATAACAGCCATGTGTGATATGAGCCCATTGACTACGCTGATCATATAGACTCGGTTATCGAAGGCTATCACGAACATGTCATTTAATTGAGTCAGTCATCGATGGAAAGCGTGGTTGTTGCATACAAAAAGGGAAGGTTCGCAGGAAATGAACCCGTACATTTGTCGATAACGGCTGTCATTAGACTTATTCAGCTGATGGAGTTGATTTACCGAAGGGAACCCCCGACTGGGAGTAGGTCTAAACAATATGGAGCAGATATTCAGTCTAATTGAAATGATGTACCATGACAAGAATGAATTCGCCCATGGCTATAACTATATAAATAGAGACGAATCCCTTCCTCAAGAAAAGTCTATCACTTATACTAAGCAGTTACGTCCATTACTTATACCAAAAAGCTACGTCTAACTAAGTATAGTAAAGAAAGCATCTGTTTAAGTTTTTCATACGTTAAGTGATCATACTAAGATAGTTCTTTAATGGCTGAAACTGGATTCTGGCAAAGTACTCTAAGCAAATTTACAGTTAGTTTTGTTAATCCGACCGCCCATTCATCCGTCTACCACATACCTAATGCTTTTCTTGGTGACATACTTGAAAGCTCGATCCTTATTCAGAATCCCCTGATTGGAAACTCTCATGAGGACGAATTGAATTCCAGTTCGGAAGAGATAAAATGCCTTGGGCATTCACTTGAAACAAAGTTGGCTAACCCTGATACGAAATTATTTGTCGTAGACCGCCAAAAGTATATAATCAGTTTGAATCCATCAATAATCAATTCTGTTTTAATGGCATTAAAGCAATTCCGGATGCGTGCCCATTTCAAAGAAGTATTTGAAATTAAATTCAATTCTATCCTTTTCAAACTTAATTTACAATCGTTCGCATACCTATTTGAATCCACTATTCTTACCCTTGGCTACAGTTCTGCTCAACTCAGCGAAAACTACTACGACAACCTTGGTGCTTTAAACACTTACTTGATTATCTTTAGCACTCAATTTATTACTTCGCAGCTGAAAAATTGGTTTTTTTTTGCAATCCTTCTGGGGGTTTATACCCAAGCAAGGCCAATGATTATCCAGTTAGGTAAATTGTTTGAGAAATTGATTCTCACCTCATATTTCACAATGGGTGTTGTGACTTTTGGACTCCTATCTATAAGTCCAGACTCCTTGATCAAATTCTTCAAGAATTGCCTTGTTATTGTGCTTGTTAGTGTTTCGTTGTATCTGGTTTAGTATTCGCATTTCTCTTTCTGGTTGAGAAACTCCGAGTTTCAGTAGTTAGGATAAGCTTTGAAACAAAGGGAATCCATTACCAATTTTGAATTTAATTGAACTTTTAGAACCCCTAAAGACCCTCTCAATTTGGGAAATACCGGAATCCTTGAATGGAGGGCCCCGGGTCTCTGAAAAGCTTTCTATGACGTTTATCTTTATACCATTGTTTTAATGATTTTATGTATAGTATTAGTCTTCTATTTTTTGTGTCTTTTTAATCTTGTTTGTTATGAATTAATGTATTCACTATGCTATATACGGTATGTAATGTTCTGAAAACTGACTAGTCTTATCGGTATCTAAACTTATTTTGTAATGGAGAATGGAAAGAAGAGTTTATGTTTTTTGAACGAACCAAGGTACCATCGTCAAAACTATGGGGGGATTCCAATCTAGTAGCACTGGGAGTATCCATATCACCTTGGTAATAAGATTGATTTGCTTGTAGTTTTTCATTTTGCTCCTTATATTGTGATAGAAGTTGCTCTTGATCATACAATCTAGACTCTAGAGAGTTGATTTTATTTGTTTCTGATTCTTGATTCATATAAGTAGAATGACGATAATCACCGAAAACCCTATTAGTGAAGAAAAAAGTTATTAAAACATGAAATGTCATTAAGAAAAGAGATTTCCAACTAATTGGCTTTAAGAAACCATTGATGATATCAGCAAAAGTTTCAGCAGTAACCTTTGACTTACCAATCAATTGAGGATCTCTGTTCATACATTTCCCCCACATTGTACATGTTTTCTCTAAAGCAGGCACTCTAACATTACCATTTTCAATTGAGCACTTATTTCTAAAATATTCTCTTGAACAAAGGGAGATTTCATGTAAGGCATCCATGGTATACATTTCAATTTTTTGATTAATATCAGATCTGACTGTCTTTACAAATATGAATATTAAGTAAGCAAGTAAAGAAATCAGCGAAATGTTAAGAAAAAGTTGTACATAAAGCGATAAAACGTAAGGAATTTTGGGATCAGTAACCAATATATTAAAAACTTTAAGTATTCCATCATAATATTTAGTTTCATTATTATTTTCATTATTCGTTTCATTGTTTTGTTGATCAAATGTTTTTGAATTGCTGAAGGAGCTTCCTAAAACATTAGGATGTTTTTCAGCAGTTAAATTGATATATTCATCATCATCATCGTCATCATTTGGTTCAATATTTGCTTCAGCTTCCTCATAAAATCCTTCACTCAGAATGACTTTGGCTCTATTCTTATCCAAATTAATTTTTTTACTTCTACCTCTTAATACTTGAGGTGGTGGTGAAGGAGTAACATCATCATCACTAAGATAATCATTTCTATAAGATAATATCTCTTTAGTTGGTGAAAAAATTACTCTCGCGCCTTTCACTGGATTGATTTCGCCATTATTTGTGGTTGCAATTCTTAATCCTGGGTGTTTTTTGAGTAAAGATTCCGAGACTGATGCCAAAGTAGCTGAATTATTTTGGTTATCACTCTTATTGGGACTATTTTTCAATATAGAGTGAAGTTTCTTCTTTTCTCCTCCCTGGCTATTGACATCACTATTACTCGACGGAGTGGATCCATGCTTTTCGAATGCCTCGATTGGAATCTCAGACAAGTCTCCTTCATCCAAGACTTGAACATCGTTAATGGGCGTAGAAACTGACTTCATACCATGTTTGTTAATCGGCGAATGGGTTTGACCATTCGAAAACGACATGCCAAATGAAAAGGACTGATCCGCCATAGAAACGGATTACAAAGGTCTTGGTCAATTGGATTTACTAAGGCCTTTTTCAAAGGAACCTTTAAGAACAAGTTGTGATGATGAAGAAAGAGAAAAAAAATTTAAAAAAAGATCAAAAGTTACAAAGGTCTGTCTATACAAATTGTGTGCAGGTGTTTTTTTTTTTTAAACTGGAGTGAAAAATCTAGTAGCAGTCATAAATAGCTGAACACTGGCTAACAGAATGACAAGAAACCTTCGTAGTGTCATCCAGTCGTTTAAGTACGATGGTGGAGAGGAAACAAAGACAAAAGCAGTGGGGATAACTCGAAATGCATCGACATTGGCTGGAAAAAATCGAATCAATAAAGCAAATTCTAAGAAGAAACTTGACCTAGAAGAGAAACAATACCGTGATTTGGCACCGTCGATTAAGCAGGATTTAAGTGTATTGTTTATTGGTTATAACCCAGGATTAGAGTCATCGATACAACAACATCATTATGCACATTTCACCAACTTATTTTACAAGTTGCTTAATCAGTCAGAGGTATTAATTAAAGTATTGAAAAGTAACCAAGCAAATTTGAACCAGCTATTGAAAGAAGATGAACTATTTCAAGAGTTGGTTGAAGACCCACTCACATTCAAGACAAGGGTTAAGCCGGTGCATGACTTTGACTTGATCAAGTATGACATTGGGTTCACTGACTTAGTTTTGCGTTGCACCCGAACAGCCCAAGAACTATCAATGAAGGAAAAATTGGAAAATGTTCCTAGATTACTTAGTGAGTTTAAAGAAACCAAGACAAAGCACTTGGTGTTCATAGGGAAAGGAATATGGGAAATCATTGTGAAATATATGTGTCAAGTATTAAATATTAGTAAATTTAAATTGACTAAAGAGAATTTTGTATGGGGGTTGCAAAATGAAAAGCTGTGTTCAGATTTGCAATACAGGAAGATAATTGCAAAGATGACTGAATTATGTGAATGTGATAACAGGATATATGTATTCCCGAACACCTCAGGTTTAGTTACATCGTTAACTTACCATGAAAAATTACAGCTATGGAATAACTTGGGTAATGATATATTAACAGGAGAACTAAAGAAATAAATAAGGTAAGAGAAAAGAGGGAAAAAAGTCTATGTATAAGGAATTAGAGGAGATTTTACCTCCAGATTTTATAAAAAACATCATTAATGTCATTATTAAATTTCGATTGGTTTTCTTCATTCACTTGGTCGCCAAATTGACCGAAGTTCTTAACAAATAATTGATCAATGACTCTTCTGATTTGTTGGCATTGTTTTTCATTATAGCAGTCGTCGTAATATAATTTTTTCAATCCTTCTTTTTGAATCTTCATGCATTCCATTGATAATTTGATTTCTTCGTTACAGTGATTGGCCTCGGTGAAGGACCAACCTCTTAAACATTCGTGAACTTTTTGTTGTAATTCTGCACAATTTATCCCAACAACCTTCTTCGCCGACTCTGCTCTTTTATAATTATCAAACTGGTATGAATAATCAGGATTGGTCTTTTCATGTTGGTATAAAACTTGATTCACTCTATTCTGATGGGGAGAAACTTCGTGGGCTCCTTCAAGCTTACGGTCGGGGTTTTTCTCTTCGAAAAAACCTTGCAAATGCTCGGGAAGCTCCTTGGTGATTTCGGAAGTGACCTTCCCCTTGTCTGAAGTAAAAGGCCACATTATCTAATGCTTTTGTAGTTGTTCATTAATCGTTACTAAATACTTTTCAAAATATATGAAAGAAAGAGAGAAAAAAAATCAATTTCGACCCGTACACTACCACCTTTTAGCAGTTTATATGGAACTTCTATCCAAGATACCTTCGAAAAGTCTACCTATTTCTACTTCAAATAGGTTCAGAAGGTCTTGTGCTTGTCTGTTAGAAGGATTGGAGGTTTCTGAAGCCACTTTGTTTAGTTTTAGTCTGATTGGATCGATTTTGGAGATGATCATCATTCTTAACCTAGAAGTAATGGACAACAATCGAACCAATTCCGTACTGCTGATTTTTTCAACTTTGGTAGTTCCTTCTAAAGTGTACCCGTCGATTAAGAAGGATAATCTGACATCCAATGATTGTAGGAACGTGAAAAGTTTAAGAAATTTAATATTATTTTCTTTTGAAAGAAGAGTAGGGGAGTTAATTTCAATCAAATGATGCAAATCGTAATGAGAAACGTAGTCTTCTAAGTCGTGGACAATCTTGATAAGGTAATGATCCTGACCAAATAATTTGGATCTTTTATCAATCGAGTACCAAATAAGATCAATGACCTGGTTTAGATCTTGAGCCAACTGGAAGATCGAATAAATCTCGATGTTATCCATATTGGCGATGTTCTTGATGAATTTTCTTTGGATCTGTAACAATTCGCCGTCAACGTAGTTGACAAATTTGCTCTGTTGCAGTTCACTAGCATTATTGGGAGACTTCCTATCGAAATCAAGCTTGAGTATTTCATATGCGGTATCAAATGGAATAGAATACGACTGTAAGTCTATCTTGACGTCTTCAAAGTCTTCAAAGTATTCGTCGTCGTTATTCCCGCCACCAGCATCATCCTTAGCCATTTTATCATCACCATCATCGTCATCATCGTATAGTTCTGGATTTAGATCAAGGTCTGCTGCCGCGGACTGGGGCAACGAATGGTCCGGCAATCGAGTCTCTTGGTTGGCCGCAGGATGGGGAGGAGTTGTTGGCGAGTCCGTTGGTCTTGACATGTTTCAAAATACTCAATCACTATTGGATTAGCTAACGGTTAGTTGATTAAACCGATAATCGCTTTCTTCAGCCATTTTTTGGTAGCGCGCGCCATACAAATTTTGGGGGAAAATCTCATCAGATAAGAAGCAGACAAAACTACCCAGGGGGTTTTTTTGATTTGTAGTTAGGCTATTGCTATAGGGTATAGACGGTATAGACGGTATTAGTTAGGTATAGCTGGTTGTTATACCGAGTGTATGTGTGAGTTTTTTTTCTTCATCTTTAATAGAAAATATTTGATAGGAATCATCGATAATATATTTGCTACATACAATTGATAAGACATGCCGGTGACAGAAGCTAATAAGAATCCAGATGATTTAAAACATGGAAGCGAGAATAGAGTAAATAAGGAAATTAGGAGGGGCAAGCTTGCCGATTTGAATGGGTTTTATCGGAGTCATAAGGAGGCTAATGCTACAGTATTGAATTTACGTACTCCAATATCAAAGAATGCAAGATTGAATGTATATCAGACATCAAGTAACCCTGGGAGTGAAATCGAAGATGAAAGTGATGATGAGGACCGCCAAATTGATCAACAAGATAGTAATCGAATAAAAAGAAATCATAAGCTTGAGATTGCAAGGAGTCCAACTGGAAACAAGTATAGAGACTATTTAAGTTTATATTCTAAGGTTAGTGCTAAAGAATATCAATCGATGAATAGAATGACCAAAATACCCAAATTGATCAATGAATATTTAAAGCCAAATGCAAAATATATTGGACAGCAACAATCGGGTTCACATAAATATCATATTGAGGTTGAATTTAAGACGATTGATTTGATTGACTCATTAGTTACTGGGTTCTTACAAATCAAGGGGTTGACTGATGATCATCCCGTGATAACCACATGTTTTAAAGGAGAAATCATTAACAATCCATTGAATCGGTATGAATGGGGTAACGAATCAATGAATAAGTATAGTAAAGATGTGATTAAGAAATACTCATTTATAACGGAAAATGATAAATGGGGGTCATTTATTGAAAATGATTTAATACATTGGAAAAAATTAACTGAAAATCAAGAATTGAATAACGAAGAATTAAAATTGAAATTAGAAAAAATACAGAATGGTCAAGAAGATAACCAATTCATATATATGAGATGGAAAGAAGAGTTTTTATTGCCCGATTCCAGAATCAAGCAAATAAGTGGTGCATCATTCGAAGGTTTTTATTATATTGTATTAAATATTGGAGGAGGATCCAAAGATAATGAAAGTAATAGTGGTAATAAGAAATTTTATTCGAGTGTATCACCGGGATCAATAAGCGGATTATATTATCATATAGCTAGTGATAAATTTCAATCATTAAGTCTTCGACATATTGAAGATCATGGAAAATCAAATATTTTTGAATTTACTTAAATATCTATATAAAATCTATAAATCTTTTTTTTCATAAATATCACGATTTTCATAAATAAAAGCCGTGAATGGTTCTTCAAATAAAAGAGCTATTTTATACATGATGAAGACAAATAAACTAACCAAAATACCCATTGGTTTAGCATACCATAATGCAGTGGCTAAAAAGCAAAGAGTACTACCATTATACATTGGATTATTATCAATGTTAAATGGGAATCCTTCCACTCTTTCCTTCATCAAAATCCCAAAATAATCTCCTAAATAAGTACCAGTAACACCTAAAGCATACATTGAAGAAAGCACCAAAATATTACCAAAGGAAAATAATAAAATTGCTAAGGATTTAACAATTGTATTATCCAACCAAGGTTCATAAGTAGGCTGATTTAAAAGAGCACCATGATAAATGGAATCTCTATAAATACCCAAGGAGAAAATCGTAGCAGCTAATAAATAACATCCTCTATAAGGAGAACCAGTTAATTTAGTTAAAAAATGATTTTTAAATTCTAATCTGGCCACAATATTCCAAAAAATTGGATTGAAGGAGATGGTTGCAATTGCATAAGCAATTTCTGGATTGAAGTCCAAGTATTGCAAGTATTTAGAGTAATCAATTGAAGACATCTTTGCTTAATTGAATCAGAAGTTATTTGAAAAACTTTTGGTTCTAATTGTCTTTATATACTTATTGGGTGCAACTTGCAAATTGCATGTGAAAGGGGGCGAGTCTGGCGGGCCCGCGCACGACCATGAGTTGTTAAGTAGAAACTATGAACTAGTGAAACCAAATAGTAAAAACCAACTACTTAAACCAATTAGTAAGACCAACTAGTAAAAGCAACTAGTAGATAGATAATGATCAGGGAAAGAATCACTATACTCAATCCCGGGAGCAGCCACGAAGGTTTCATCGAGGAGGTTGATGGAACGCACTTAAAGTTGAGTGAAACCGGGATGGTTGAAAGAAAAATCACTGGGGAATATAAGCTACCAGACTCGATTAAACAAGTGAGGATTCAAATGAAAAGACAGGAGGTTGACAGTCGGGTGTTCCAGTATGAGTTTGGATCAGGATTGCATATCTCGGTGGTGCCCAATACGCGGGACGAAGAGGTTTTCTACCAAGAAATGAATGATTTTTTAGACCTGATTGGGCTCCAAGGATCAGATGAATGGATAATGTCGTACAATTCGTTATACTACCACACGCCCGAGGTGCGTGATTGGACGCTTGAAGGGTATGGTATTGGCCGCGAAAGCGCCCTTGACATCAACTGGAGTAATGGGCAAGTTGTTATTAAAACGCTTAACGATCAGGCGGTGAAAGAGTACCAGCAAGAGACTGGGGTTAAAAAGGAGATTGGGGTTTTTTTAATCGATGACGAGATCAGCACCAAAGACGATTTAGTATTGAGTGGGGTCAGAATCGAATTAATGGGACAGGAAGATTATATTCATCGAACATTATTTCATATCAAACCACGAATTCGCAAAATTGGGGAAAGTGAGGTTAAACTCGTTAGCAACGGGATGCATCCCAAGCTCCAAACCAATTATGAGCACAAGCAGGACCTTGACCAAGACGTTGATTTGGAGAGTTGCCAAAAATATCAGTACATGACAATCCCCAAAGAGTTTTTCCTTGACAAATACCAAATCGGGAATAACCAATTAGTGGTTAATTTTGGGAACCTGGATCTCGAAAAACCAAGCTATCTTATCAAAGAATGGGGCACTGAGCTCTTACTACAAGTCCCCAATCAATTGGCAAATGAAATTGAAATTCACTCAAGGTATCAAACCCCGAACAATCTTGGTAAAACCACAATTTCTTTCAACAAACCCATCAATTTCATTGCATGCGATTTGGCCAAAGACGAAGAATACCTCTTACAAAACAATCCCTTCGATAATAAACTAAGCATTGGAGCTAATTTCGATAAGCTCTTCACCAATAAAACCGTCTTCTACCTATTTGATCAGCCCCACGATCAACTACAAGTGGACATCCCCAACGCCAGACCCACCAACGTTGATCTTATCACTTTGTCAGTCTTGTTTGTGGGAGTGGTCATTATCCTCAAAAGGCTTTTGCTGAAAAATAAACTCAAACTCGAATAACCCGTATCTGTATAGTAACTAGTTAATTCGATAATAGGGCTATCTTCCAACTTTGACGTGCGGATATGTACCACCCTTTTGGGCGGTCGGATTGTGTCATTTCGGTCCAACCGTTTCTGTCACTTTTCCCACCGCAATGCGCCCGGTCGGAATGGCGCCGCCCTCGAATCTCCTCTTCGGATATACCTACGTAAGACAATGCAATATCCATATCCAATCCTCCCATTAGTAATATCAATCCACCGACTATAAGGTCTACGCCTACCCCTGCTAATTCACTGTGCTGTAGGCTTCTAGCAACACAACGTAAACATTGTAAGTACGCTAAGTATACTAAGTATACATTAAGTATACATTAAGTATACATTAAGTATACATTAAGTATACCGTAATAGGCCGTAAGTTTACAGTAAGTAATAATACAGGAGGTTGATGTAGTACAAGTATGTACAATAGGGTGGATATCAGTCCAATACCTGTCGTCGTGGCCGTCGTGGCCGTCGTGGTCGTAGTCGTGAAGCATCCTTTCGTAGTGGTATACGACCTCCGTTCGAGCCAATAACAATCACAGATTTGACAAAAAATATTTTAATAAGTCATCAAATACGATTTTTCAGCTGAACAAAAGTCGCAGTAAGTTTAAGCGACCACTGGCCACCTTGAACAACGTCCTATCAGCATAATTTACCCAACAAGTACTCGAATACGTAATAGTATTTTCATACCTATCCAGTAGACACTCTTATTGCAAGGTTCTTTTGTTTTGGGTGCTGGAGAAAAGAAATTCGGTATCTTCTCAAAGAGAGAAAAAAAAAAAAAAAATAGGTAAAAATAAAAAAAAGAAAAGAAAGCCTGTTGGAAGACGTAAATAGGTATAAAAAAAAAAACGATTTCCCTTTAACTATCAAGATACGAAGTTTCCAGATTAATATTAGTGGGAAATGGCAGCAAATAAGATTGAAAAACCATCTTCTACCCGTAGAAGACATACAAACTCCAAATTGGGATGCACCAACTGTAAAAGGAAGAAGATTAGATGTGATGAAAACTTACCCAACTGTGAAAACTGTTCTAGAGGGAAGAAAGAAGTATGCTCGTACTTGAGTTTATCAAGCAGTGAGATTAATAGAATCAAGATTACCCATTCGTTGAGAAACAGCCAGAATAAGTTGTTGAATTTAAATTATCGATTACCAACATCATCAAATGAAAAATTAGATTATCCTGATGAAAAATCAAGTAGTGTCTTAGAATTCAAATTTGAATTAACCAAATTGCCTTTGAAGATTCCTTCGATCCCATATCCACCGGTCCAGTTCAATAACTTAACCATTAACGATTTTGATGCTGATTTTAAAGTAATTAGTTCGACTCCGGAACCGAAAACAAATTTGCCAAATTCAACTAAAGGAGGCAGTTTCTCCAGGCTTGATTACCAGAGAATGAATAAGAAACGAGTGATGGACTTGCCCAACGTTAAGGTGCCACCCGAATTGAACTACCATGTTGTTCAAGCAAAATATAATTTGGTGGATTATTTGATTGATTTCATTAATCAGTTGCCTCATTGGGCAAGAACAAACGATTATGATTTAATATGGGAATCGCTCAATACATTATCTAGGGTTATCATCTTAAACCAATTCAAAATGAAAACCCAGTACCAGCCGGATCAAATACTTAATTTGAATGAGTTTGAAAAAACTTGTTTTGAAAAACACGCAGCAGCCATACTAAAATTAACTAATGAATCAAATAATTTCACCAGTGATATAAACTATAATCATGAAAAAACCCATTTGAATAGTTACTCGTGTTGTTTTATCAACTTCACCAGTATCTTGTTAAATTTTTCAATCGATACTTATTATCAAACATCTAAGAAACTATACGAGATTTTTAATAATTACTCAAATTACTTACAAGTGAATAATTTGAAACCACTGAAAATTTTCCAATTCATGGTTAATAATCTACAATATAATATGATGAGTATAAACATCCCTTCGTATTACCCTCAATTCTTAATTGAATTATCTTCAAATTTAGAAAACTTATCAATCATTTATAAAAAACAATCAACCGACCAAAAATTCTTCAATAATGATTCATTAAACAAATATTATTTCAAATTAAACTTGCAATACAATAATTTATCAAATTTCATTAAATTTGATATAATCCCAATCATTTTCGATAAAAGAAACGAATCAAATATATCAATTTATTCTCCTAGTATCATTTATTCTATTTTGAAAAAATGGTTAAGTATCTTCCCCTCAGAAGCAATGAACTTTAATGAAAACTTAGTCCCCATGAATCAATCAATAGATGGTCAATTTTTATCCGATTTATCAATAACCTTATACAATTATTATCACAATATCTCGATCATTCTCGATACAATTTTCCCATCTTGTAAATACTTATTTTCAGTTAGCTGCATGACTCCATTCACTAAATTACCCCCAAATATTCATTATAAGAATTCAAATCATGAAAATTGGTTCGTTCCAAATTCAACAACCGGCTACATGAGATGTAACGATTACTTAATTAAACATAATTATTATATTATTAGAATCGGGACTTTTTTCCAAAACCGTTACAAGTTCTACCAAAATCATGTCATTTGGAAAAACCCTTATAATAAAGATTTATCCTCAATAAGATCAAAACCAAGGTACATGAAAAACGTCTTGGAGATCCCAATTCGTTTATTCAATCAAACCATTATCAGACCAGAACACTATCCAATTAGAATCCACTCGCATTACGATATCTTATTAAGAGATCCAAAAGTTAACTCGATCTTCACCAGAGTCGACGAAAATATGGATCAAAACCTATACACCTCCAATTTAGAAACAATTGACTTCTTCAATAAAAACTCCTCGACTGACTTTGACTATAACAACAACTTATTGGTAAAAGATTACAAACCGATGGAAACAATCCAAGTCCCAAGTGAAGTCGATTTGCAATTCAAAGATTTGAAAAGTTATTACGAAGATCGAACCTTGATCATAAAAGAATCTCTCTAACCTACATCATCTACCTCTACAGCTACTCTGACCTCCATCATCTACCCCTACAGCTAGTCTGACCAATGTCAATCGATGTTAATCGATCATTCTAATCAAGTATATAATGATAAATGAATAATGAAAATAAAACACCAGTACACCATGATAATGACATCATAAACAAATGGGAAAAAATACTCCTTTTAACCTCAAGAAAGTGTCAATTCGATGAGCTTAAAAGTTTGTTTCGACTGTATTTCTAACAAAATCCCCCATTTCCAGCGCCCATTAAACCTATAAACATCATTAAACCATAAAAGTAAAACTACTCCAAGGACCAACTCGTAGTTACTTCGTGATAGTTAATTTTGTGTGTGTAGTGACTATTTTCAAAGGAAAAAAGAGAAAAACAAAAAAAAAAAACAACCACCGAAAATTTTTTTAAAATCTCATCAAAAGATATCAGTAGAGATATCAGTAGAAGTATCAAGATAGGCAAGGAGTGAAAGAGGATGGATAGCAGGTTAATAATACCAGGTGATTCTATCGACCTAGAAAACACCAATGGGAATAATGAAAGATCAAATAAAACCACGATTGGACCAGGCATTTATAAAACTCCTCAAGAACAAGATATTATACCAACACAATCAGGAATACTAAAATCGAATTCCAGTAATAATAATCGATTAATCTATATTGAATCAAATCCAAAAAGATATATACCTCAAATAAATGATTTTGTTATTGGGATTATAACTGGGATTTATGGAGATTTTTACAAGATTCAATTACAGGATTTTAGTCCAGCAGTTCAATTATCAATGTACTCATTTCCAAATGCAACTAAGAAAAATAGACCAAATTTAAAAATTGGACAAGCAGTTTATGCTAGAATTGCAAATTGTAATAAAGAAATAGACGTTGAATTAGATTGTAATGGATCAGGTTTTGGTTTATTAGATGAATCAGGTTATATTTTCGATATTAATTTAAATTTTGCCAGAGAATTGCTTTTCAACGAAAATTCCATTTTCCTTAATAAATTAAGTACTAAATGCTCATACGAAATTGCTATTGGTATAAATGGTAAAATTTGGTTGAAATGTGGAGATGGTATCAAAACTAATAAAGACGATGATGAAGAAGAAAATTCCACCATTGATGAAGATTTGGAAGCTGCTGAAATTGCAGCTGAACATGATGATATCGATGGTTATAACATTTCAATGTCTAAAAAGAAGAAAAATGATGAAGAAAAAATTAAAAAGGATAATAGTTCTTTAGTTAAAGATTTGAAAAGAACTTTGGCTGCTTCAAGGTTTTTAAATATTTGTCAAAAAATTAACTTGGATCAAGTTGATGATGAATTAAATGCTGCTTTTAGAAATATTGAATAGTTATTTATAATGATTGCATTTAAAAGTTTGTTTATATTGTTTTTGTTTTATAGATTTTATATATTAATGATCATATCTTGGTGTAGTGTACAATTAAACCCCCTTTTGTTGAAATTTGGTCAATATCTTGTCAAATTTCCAGCGAAAATGGTTGTAAATCTCTACTGCTGTGTCCTTCTACATCAGAGGCCAACGCTGTATTCCGTATTGCTTGCCAGCAAAACGACAGACAGTATCAAAGCGAGTCACTAACTACACCAGTGACAGTAACTAAACCGTAGTCCTCTTCAGCTCATCCATGTAGTTCATTTAGTGCTAGTTTTCGCAATTACATCACCTAAAAGGCATCGAGTCCAAAAAAAAAAAAAATTGCTGAAAAATTTCTGAAAACTGATGGAAATTCCAACAAACCAGGGTCCCCAATGAAAGAAACCGATAAATCAAGTGCCAGGGATGCTTCTATAGCGGCTGCAAACCGTAAGAAGATCGAAAAAGATCGCCGGAAGAAACAATACGATGATCTTCAAGTTCAAGGGACCAATAACTCTTCGATTGTATCGAAGAGATCAGTTGAGTTACTTTACTCGACTAAATTACAACCAGAATTAACAACCTGGTTCAAGTTTTTTGTACCAAAGGGTAAAAGAAGATCGCCGGCCATTAATCGGGGGTATTGGATCCGAATGGAATCAATTAAAAGATTGGTTATGAAGATTATCAATAATAACCCCACCAAAAAAATTAATATCATAAATTTAGGATGTGGATTTGATCCACTACCATTTCAGCTATTAGAAATATATTCAGAGACAAGGGACCACTTATGCTTTCTTGATATCGATTATCCAGAGTTATTAGATAATAAACTTGAACTAATCAAAAAATCCCCAGAAGTTTTAGACATACTTGATGATTTACAAGAAATCACCAAAGAAGAACTGGAATTGGGTATGAAATTAAAGTCAGCCAATTACAAGATATTAGGATGTGACTTGAAAAACGAAAAACGCTACCAAGAGCAGTTGGAATCAATGTGTGAACCAGAATCAGTCAGCGTATTCATAGCCGAGGTTTCATTGGCTTATATGCATCATCAAGATGCAAATAAAATCATTGATATCTCAAGTAAGTTACCCAACAGTCATTTCTTGATCTTAGAACAAATATTGCCTGTTGATAAACATCATTCATTTGCAAAAAAGATGTTATACCATTTCGAACATTTACGGTCCCCCTTAAAATGCGTTGAACATTATCCCAAAATTGAAAACCAAAGAGAACGGTTTAGTCAGTGGTTCCACTTTATTGAAATCCATGACTTATTACAAAATTGGAACTTATTAATTGATGCTGATACCAAGGGTAAAATTAAACAAATTGAAGAATTCGACGAATGGGAAGAGTTTATTGTGTTTTGTCAGCATTATACCATAGTCCACGCAACCAATCAAGATTCAGTCAGCTTATACCAGAAACAAACAATCATGCCACCTCCGAAGTTCACCGTTGACCCAACGCCAATCGAGGTCAGAGTTGATGAAAATACATCACTAGAATTGAAATTTGCTGCAAGTGCGTTGCATCACGGTAAAATTATCATCCATGGAGGGCTAGCCCAAACTCGTACAAACCAAGTATTAAGCTATGACTATATCACTGGCCAAATGACGCCTGTTGAAACAATCAACCCACCAAGTGCCAGAATGTGCCATACGCTCACGCCAATTGCCAATGGACAATTATTGATGGTCGGGGGTCGCGGCAGACCTCATCAGACTTTTGCCGATGTTTACAAACTTACTGATAATGCATGGGTTCAAATGAAATCTCTTCCTAACGGTCGATCAAGACACAGTGCAGTTAGTGTTGCCAATGGGAACTACGTACTTATATGTGGAGATGGCGATGGTTGCGAAAAAGACGATATTTTCCAAATGTATAGCGTTGAACAGAACACTTGGATCTCATTGCAACAAGAACACGAGGTGATCCCTCCGGTATCAAGCAGCTCAATGGTGATGACCGGAGAATACACTGGTGTTATATACGGGGGTATGATTGAAGACGTGACACCAGAAATTAATTATTCAATTTACGAGTTTGAAATCAATATTGCCAACCACCAAATTAGACTTACTAAACTCGATTCAAATCTACAATTTGGCAGAATCGGCAGCCAATCTTTGGTCAAAGAGAATAAACTTTACATAATAGGTGGTATACTAAAAGAAAAACCCACTGACAGATTCGACAGCATAATAACTTATGATTTAATTCGCAAACAGTTTTCCTCAACTGATTTTGGCTCGGACATATGGACCCATCGGTCTCCCACCATGATTGGCTTCAATCTAGTCACGTTGCCAGACCAAAACCAAGCCTGTATCGTTGGAGGAGGTGGTGTTTGTTACTCTTTTGGCAGTAGTTATAATTCAATCTACTTGATCAAATATTAATCAACTTACATAATGAAGAGGCTGCTATCGGCAGAAAATCGCCCCAGAAAGTTACTAATCCCCAATCAGCCGATTACCACCACGGGAAGAGACAGGACTCCGGCCGAGTTAAACAACGAGATTCTTAGATTATAAATAAAATTAGTTTCTTACAAATTATCATGTCATTGTATGTACTTATTTTTATGTTTTTTAACCACCTTACATTTCTCGTTATTATTTAGTCCCTTTTGTATGGGGTAATAACTAATGGTAAGTTCGGCTATCCAGATTATTCTGGTGGATTCTAGCTAAATCTCTATGTAGCCTTTGTTATTCCCCCTATTATAAGCTTTAACATTATTTATATAATAGCTGGGGTTTGCATTAAAAATTAATTAGGTCCCCTTACTATTTTCAATTTTTTCTTTTTTTCCTTTTCGTCCCTTTATCTCACCCTTGCTTAATTTTTTTTTTTTTTTTTTTCAAAATTTTTAGAGCAAAAACACTTATAAAGCAATAACCACCACCACCCTTTAGTGGGATCTATTTGTTTTCTTAAGTGATAGTCTGGTTATTTGGTTTTCAAAATCAAGGGTGCAATTCCACGGTTGACTATGGTGGGTAATGAAGATATGAACCTTATCAGAAGACACAATAACAAGATCCACAATCCTAATTCGCATCAACAAATTAGCCCAAGTACTTCAAGTATTGACGATAAACCAAGTAAGTCGCTTTTCCAGTCGATTGACCTTAACCGTGCATTCAGTGATAGCTCTAATGATAAACCCAAATCTGGTGAGAGACGAAACTCATACACTTATCAATCCCCGGGTACAAATGAAAACGAAGACGGTAATGGAGAAGTTCCATTATCGATGAGGTTTATTCATAAACCTTCTAGGTCTCAGGAAGCGTTTGAAAGGGCCAACGACCCGACTAAACAGAATAGTTTATTGAACTCGCAGCTTTCCACTTCCACCACTGAAACCGAAACCTCTGCTTCCGGGGAGACTTCACCCCGGTCGTCGCAATCACCATTTGAAAGTCCTACTCCGGATCAGTGCAAATTGGTTCGTAAGAAAAGTGGAGAGATCTTGAAGTCTTCTTTGAGAGAACGAAGCTATTTTGATAAGAAAAGAGCCCAGTCGGAGCCTTCCACTCCTTCTTTTAAAACGGTTCATTTCGGTGGTGATACCGATGTGAAGTACTTCAAAAAAAAGGACCGTCCAAATGCTATAAGTGCCACCAACTCTCCTAATTTGGACGATAGTGATCATTTAATGAGCCATATGAATATCGACGACTGGTCCGATTCCGATTCCGATGAGGGAAGTGCGGTTACGGATGAAAATTATGATTACCTTGATGACGAATTAAATACTCGAAGTGATGAGAGTATTGATGAGCCAAGTACTACCAAATATCCAAACCCAAAACATGGTAAATTAATCAATTGGGATTTGGTTCTACCAAATTTCCCAAACACTAATTATATATCTAAAATACAATCATTACAATTACCAGTTTTTTTAGAACGAGTTTTTATAACTGTTGATAAAAAATATTTATTGGGCCAAATTGCAGTGAAGAATCTTTCGTTTGAAAAAAATGTGGTGGTTCGGTATACGGCCGACGGTTGGAATTCAATTATTGAGATTCCGACCATATACGTTCCTGATATCCCATCGATATTAAAATTGAATAACTACGATCGTTTTGTTTTTAAAATCCCCTTGGATAACATTTTCAATACTTATAAATTGAATAATAATACCAAAAAACAAAATGAAAAATATCAAGAAAACTCCTATGATTTATGCATTCGTTATTCTTCTAATAATCAAGATTTCTGGGATAATAATAATGGCTCAAACTATAATATCAGACTAACCAAGAAAATTGTCATCAAAAAGGATGATTTCAAACCTCCTTTGAATCTATCAACTCCCAACCAGATACAAGATCATAATAAAAAACCAAAGTACTCTAGCTCTTATTTGAAAAAGAGAAACTCCGACTCCAGCATTCCCGATGATCACATGTTCCATAACGATAATGGGTCTTCTGATTTTATTCGAAATAATTTCTATCTATCTTCGCCTTTATTGTCTAGTCTCGATACTAAAGATGTCGATCATGATTTAGGTCTCGACCACCCAAAGAGACCTCCTTTGAAATCAAATCTGTCTCAACAATTCCAACAAACTCCTTCAAAACCTCAACCTCCCCAAAATCAAGATACTCAATCTCATTTCAAAAGAAACTTTTTGGATACAAAATCTTATAAAGAGCTTTTGGAATCCTACTGTTTTTTCTCTACCCCCCGTAATATCGAATCTCCCAACTCCTCCTACGTAAACGGCGCCCCCGATGATGGCTTTTTCAATTACAATGATTCGCAAAGAACTTCCGATGGTTCTAATGTTAGTACTGTTTCTTCTTTCTTAAAAGATTAGCTACACCTCGTCATTCTTCAATTCTGATCTTTCTTCAATTCTGATTTCTCCGGTCTTTCTTCTGGCCACCTGTTAATGATCATCTTGTTTTCCACATTCTTACTTATATAGGGTCTACATAATTTTGCTAATATAAATAATTTCGTCTTTTAATCCGGTGTATGGGTCTTTTTAATCGGTTGCAAAAAAAAAAATCAACAATACACAAAGGTAATCCCTACTTTTTGTGGGGCATTGTATTACATTACGGGGTCGCTCACCGCAAGAAAGCCTTGACCTGCTCCTATTACCAGACGCTTTTGACCCTGAAACTCACCGCAGATGCTGGAATAATCAGAGGCGGGAAGCAAGATTAGATGTAGACAGGCTTGTTGGTTGCCCTGTTCCATTACCCCAGCATATTTAAGAACTGAACAAAGGGATGGTTGCGGAAGAACAATAATTTACGGGGAACTCCAAAGAATACTTCTTTGTTTTTGCAACTACAATAGCTTAAAGAAAAGGTTTCGTTTAGAAAAACTGACGACCCAAAACGGACACCCCGAAGCAATTGCTAGGTCTACAAGATTTTGAATTAGATTAAATATATTAATACTTTGAAAGGGTATTGAGCCCATTATACCTTAAGAAACAAAAGAATTAGCAATAACAAAATAAGAAAGAAAGAACCCCCCAAATAAAAAAAAATATATAATACACGATTATTCGAATGAATACATCTTGACACAACCATTGTCCAAGCCTGTAACAAAACTTGAGTCACTTAACCCAACACAACCAACACTGGCGTTATTACCAAAAGTATGTAGGCATTTACCGTTTTGTAGGTCCCATACTTTAACCAATCTATCGTGAGCACCACTAATGATTCTGAAAGTATCTGCACTGATAGACCAGACCCCTTCAATATGACCGAATTGGGTACGAACACACTTACCGGTTTTGACGTCCCATACTTTGATGGTATTGTCCAAAGATGAAGTTAAAAGATGGGTTGGATAATTCGGATTTTCCGGTAGGTCGGCATTGTTAACGCTACTAAAGTCATTATTACTTTGTGGTTGGTTTTGTTGTGGTTGGTGGTGGTGTTGTTGATGATCCCAATGGTTGATTTCTGAATCACTTTCATTGTCGTCTTCGATTAATTTATCCTTATAAATTAAGGGAATAACACACTGTACTTGACCAATATGACCATTATTATCAATTCCACCAAAGATTCTTAAACAGTTATTTGTATTCAAGTCCCACATTCTAATAGTAGTATCATCAGATGCACTGAACACTGTATTTGATAGCAAATGGATTTTAACCGAATTGACCCCATCAGTGTGTCCTCGTAAAGTATAACAAGTTCTTGAATCGACATGCCATACTTTGACAGTATTATCCATTGATCCTGAAACAATGGTTTTGTTCAGAAAATCAACACTCGAAACCGAATCATCATGTCCTCTATAAGTTGATATACATTGACCAGCATGATAATTCCATACTTTGATTGTTGAATCCAATCCACCAGTTATTAATTTTTGAGAATCAAAAACTAAGGATTTAACCCCTTTGGTGTGTCCTGTTAAAGTTCTTAAACATTCTCCGGTATCAACTCTCCAAATTTTAATCGTTGCATCATAGGACCCAGTCATCAAATATTTTCTATTAAATTGTAAACAGGTTACGCCATCAGTATGGCTATTAAAGTGTGATATTTTATAAATACCTTTTCTCCAATTCTTTTCCAATTTAAACCGTTCACTATAAACAGATTTCCAAGGCCTTTTCTTCAAAACGGCTTTTTGTTGAACTTGCTGCTTTGATTTTAATCGGTTCATTTCGTCTTCTACTTCTGACGATGTTCCTTCGACTTTACGTTTTTTCAAGGCATGGTCATTATCATTATGATCATTAGAGGAAGAAGAAGAAGCTCCTGGTTGTTGGTGATGCGGTTGTTGCGGTTGATGCGGTTGTTGCGGTTGTGGTTGTGGTTGATTTTGTTGGCTTTGTTGTACGGTGTGATCTTCTGGACGAATAGGTGCTTCCCTAGCTCTCTTCATATGCATTAAAGGTAGCCCCCAACCACAGTTTGGACACTTACGATCGATATGTTGTTCACACATATGATGCCATACTCTATCATCATCAGCTAATGATTTCCACTTTCTTGATACTTGAGCTGCATTACATAATGATGCACAATCAAGATAACATAAAATTTTAAGGGAGATTTCCATGGGTAAAGTCGAAATAAAATCAATCCTAATTAAAGAACTAACCTCTTGAGATATGAAAGATAATTGAGGGAAACAACATTGAGTTAAAATACCTTGCAAAATTAAGGAGCGATGATGATCTGGAGCTGCACTAAAGATTGACCACACATGGCTGATCGCTTCTTGATCTCTTGAAGGTAGTTTTTCCAATTGCTGTTGGATCTTTTTCATCTTGGCCTCATCGGTTCTCTTATTACATATCACGTCAGGATTATGTCTATAACAATAGCGATGGAAATTATCTTTTGGAATCATGGTCTGATCACTGATATGTTTCACAAGAAATGGAGTAACAACCGACATATCTTTTTCAGTATCAATATTAGGGTCAGATGTTTTCAATATTGGTAAATCAGAAGGTTGGTTTTGAACGGCTAGTTTCTTCTGAATCTCCAATTGCTGAACACGCTTGGCCTTTGAGGATGATGTTAAAGAGTTAGACTCTGAATGGATAAGCTCCGATTTGGTAGATTCTGAGTTATTACTTAGTGAGGTAGTCTTTGAAGATGAAAGACTATTTGAAAGGATGGAATCAAAATTGTGTGTGGTTGATGAAGCAGACCCTGGTGCATCAGAGTCCTTCGGAACACAGATATCCTGGAGATTCATCTTTAATCGATATAGTAATTTGAAAGAAAGTAGGGAAAAAGTCTAAATGAAATATATATTAGTAAGATACCGGGGTAAGCTGAAAACCTTTTTTTTTCAATTTACTAAACAATACAACACGCTAGCAACCCTTCTTTAAAACCACAATCTAGCGAATAATAATGATGCTGGTCAAAAAGTAAACAAAATAAGTTCAGAATCTCAATCGTTAAATCAACAAGAAGCGCCCAATACTCAATAAGACCAGATGACTAGGTTGTAAAGATGACCACGATGTTCTATGCCAGAAATACTAAACACTGGAGCTTTTGTAAGACCAAATGAGTTCACTTAAAAGAATTGTGGAGTTAAGCAAACTGCAACAAAAAACGAATATGTCAGCCAGCTTAAAAAGACGAACACAGCTTCCTTATCTAAAATTTCTCAAAAGTAAGTCTGGAAATACCAAGCTGAGGAGTCCACACAACAATAATTGGGCTTCCAAAAACTTGTTTCGCTTGTTAATGAAAGATCTTGGGTCGATCAAACTTTAGTGGCCCCAAACTATATAACAGGAGATACGCTATCACGAACTTCTCTAGCACGATAAAACTTGCGTTGTGTAAACTTGCCTATTTCAGGGCGTCTATGTGAATGTGGTGGTTACTTGAAGTTGATCGAAAGCACCGATAAGATGATATAAAACTGTGGCTACTATTGCAATACTCTGCTAGTCTTTTTTGTTTTCTTTCGAGTATAGAAAAAGAAAAAGGAAACTTCAATAACTAGCCCGTACACCCATGGAATCGGGTCTAGATGAGATGTACGGGTCATTTAAATTTTTTATCGCTCACGTGACCAAAAGGATGATTTCAAAAAAATTTTCAATGAGCATCAGATTTTTTTGGAGCAAAACGTCTAGCAGGTTCCATAGTGAAGGCGGACTGTTAAAGTTTTTCTTCTTTTGATAGGTTATAAAAGGGATCCAAGGGCAAAGGTTATTTGCAACAGATGAAAAGAAACGATCCGCAAACATCCAACTCGCACGAAGATAAGAAGCCTCGTTTAGAAATGTCTGAAAGTACTAATCCAGATCAATTCACCAATGTTGGTGAACAAGTTGAAGTTATGAATACCCCAAGCAACCAAGGGATTCACTTGACAGGTGCAGCTGATGCCGAAGGACATCCAGTTCAAGAGATCGAGTCGCTCTGTATGAACTGTCACGAAAATGGTACTACACGTTTATTATTGACTAGAATTCCATTTTTCAGAGAAATTATTATAATGTCTTTTGAGTGTCCACATTGTCATTTTAAGAATTCTGAGATTCAGCCAGCTGCTCAAATCGCAGAAAAGGGTTCTCGTTATCAGCTCAAAATTGAAGCAAAAGAAGATTTTAATCGTCAAATTGTTAAATCAGAAACCGCTACTTGTAGATTTAATGAATTAGATATTGAAATTCCTCCAAAGAGAGGTCAATTAACTAATATTGAAGGTTTGTTATCTGAAATGGTCAGTGATTTAGAATCTGATCAACCAACCAGAAAATCAATCCAACCAGAAGTTTACGATAAAATTAATGAAGTTATTAATAAAATTCAATCTTTCCTCAATGCTGAACCAAATACTTTACCATTGACTTTCACTCTTGATGATCCAGCTGGTAACTCTTGGATTGAATACATACCTGATCAACCATCTCATAAATGGTCTATGTTTGAATATAATAGAACTGCAGAGCAAAATGTTTTCCTTGGTTTAATTTCTGCAGATGATGTTGATAGAGCCCGTCAAATCGAAGCTGAAAATAAAAAACAAGCCACCAATTCTAATATTTCCTCCTCTTTGAAGAAAGAAGGTGTTACAACCAATGAATCCGAAAATTCAAACAATCCAATTTCAAGAAGTATCGATAATGATGATATCGAAAATTTATCAAATGAAGTTCAAACGTTTCATGCCACTTGTTCATCTTGTTATAGACCAAGTGAAACTCATATGAAAACCGTTAATATTCCTCATTTCAAAGATGTTATCATTATGTCAACTGTTTGTGAACATTGTGGTTTCAAATCAAATGAAGTTAAAACTGGTGGTGAAATCCCTGATAAAGGTAGAAAAGTTATTTTGAAAGTTACTGATCCAGAAGATTTAGCTAGAGATATTTTGAAATCTGAAACTTGTGGTTTGGTCATTCCTGAATTAAACTTAGATTTAACTCCTGGTACCTTAGGTGGTAGATTTACTACTATCGAAGGTTTATTAAACCAAGTTTACGAAGAATTGCACGGTAGAGTTTTCAGTGAAACTTCCGATTCAATGGATGCTGAAACCAAAACTAGATGGACTTCCTTCTTCGCAAAATTACAAGATGCTATTTCTGGAAGAATTGGATTTACCATCATCGCTGAAGATCCATTGGCTGCTTCCTATATTCAAAACGTTTATGCTCCTGATAACGACCCAAATATGATCATTGAAGATTTCGAAAGAACTCATGATCAAAATGAAGATTTGGGTTTGAATGATATGAAGGCTTAAGCTGAATAGTTATCGTCTATAAATCGTCATTTTTTTCCACTTGTGTATATTATTTATTTTTCCCAATCTTAATATTTTCGAATAGCTGTTTCTACATGTAGTTTGTATTAAAACGTAAATTTAAAATGTAAATTTTTCGTATGCAGATAAATAGTTCTGAAAATGATATAAAAAGTTCTGAAAATGATGCTTGAATTTCTTACTAAATAGATGCTTAAATTAAAGTTCTTATTAAATGCTTGTTTCATTGACTCACATTTCCTTATTAGGATCCTTACCATTCTCGGATCTATCAGATGATCTTTGGTCTGATTGAACTTCTCTCAAAGCTTCTCCCCAAGAACTGTTTTCCAAGGTCTCTCCAATTGTAGTCAAATCAATTAAGGAGACATTACTTATTTGGTCATTTCCTCCTCCAGAATTTGTAAGCTCGTTAGAGTCCAAGAATGGAGAAGCTTGTTGACTGATGATAATATCATCTTTTGAACTCATACTAGAATGCGATGAAATAGGAGATGTAGACTTACTGTTACTAGATGGGATTTGAATATAAAGTTTTGGTGGCACTTCTTTTTGAGATGAGGATTGAGCTTGATCAGATTGACTAGCTGGGTTTTGAGATCTATTTCTAGCTTTATAGATATGGATTGGTGACTTTGGAACATAGATTCCACTTGTTGTTCCTTCATTAATATCAGGAGTGCCAGCACTATCGATATTATAGTCAGATATTCCAGTAGATTTTGTCAATGGGAAATTCTCATCTTCATCGTCATATGATTCATTTAACTTGTCAGAATTACCATCATCAGGATTCGTGACATAAATAGAAGGAGCATTAACACCCAAGTTTTCATTGGCTAAGTAACTATGACGTCTTAATTCTTTACCGAAATCAATATTGTCATCCTTGATACCATGTCTTTGGTCCTTCTTATACTTCCAACGACAGGCATAAGCAGCAATAGTTTCATAAAGCCCTTTTAGTATGTAATCGTTTCTCAACTTTTTGAATCAATAATCTTCTTTCCAAGAAATCAATTAAATTCAAACATTGACCACTTTCAAATGCAGTATATAAAGGCAATTGCAATAAGATTCTAGTGAATGATATTCCAGGATCATTATTGATTTCCATGGTCATTATGGCTTCTTCCATAAATTTTTCGTAGGATTTTCTTCTCTCACGAATTTTTGGGATATCCATGGCTTCCAATGTTTCTTCAATGGATTTATAGTTAACCGTTATGTTATAAGGATCATTTGGGTTATTCCGCTTGAACCATTTGCCACATAAGGTTTTTGATCTCTAATTCACCGGTATAGAAATGGTAACTAAAAGCACCTTCTAAGGAGTGAAGTAAAGTTGGCAAGTGAATTGGTTTGATATATCCTGTACCCTTAGGGTCGAACTTCTGCCAGGTCCTTTTGAATTTTCTGACTTCTTCTCTCTTGATGAAATGGCTATAATCAGAACGATGGCTTATATAACTAAAGCTATCCAAAATAAGCGAAATAAACATATTCAAGAATATATACATTGACACAATATTCCATGCCATGAATAAAATATAAGCATATTGTTTGTTCCCACAGTCACTATCATCCATACTACTTGCACTTGAACAGAAGGGGGACTCAACAGTATAGTCTTCCATTATGTAGTTCCAACCTTCTCCAAACGAGCATCTAAATAATAAGATTAATGCCTTTGGAACTGAGCGCAAGTTTATATTACCAGTACCGTGCAGACCAACTTTGGTTAAACCAAAAATTTGATTCATAGCAATTGCAAACACCAAAAAGATAACAACCCATGTGAACGATAGAGAAAGTAGGGTGGGTAACGATGCTGAAGCAAACCGTAATAACTGACTCAACCTGTTACTTCTTGGGATAATGAAAGCTAAAATTCCGACCAAAAATAATTTGTTGATGTTTATAAAGACACTGTCTGCCCTAATAAGGAATGAGCAAATTGTTGATAGGAAAGCACCAACAGAAACAAAAAAGTTGAATACATTCCACTTGAATTTGATAAACGTTTTGAAACCTTGTCCAATACATAACATAACAGCATTGAGCACAAACATTGATGATGCCAGGATGAAAACTACTTCTCTAAATGTATCTAAGCTATGCCTAGATGGAAAGCATTCGAGCAATAAGGATAAAACATGTAACACTAAAACGGAATTTAATAAACCGTTCCAATACTTATTTTTCTCAACAGTCATTCGATAACAAAACCTTTCAAGACTAGATAACGTGGAGAAATCCTTTCTCTTAGATGGTTTGACCTGTATCAAGAACTTTTTCACTTGGTACCATGATATTTGATCAGTGGTCATATATGCTCTACCAGTTGTCTTAGAGTAATTACTGATAATAACAGAAATGAACAAAGTCAAAATGAAAACGATACTTATAAAGTTGAATAAGACAACAAAAAAGCCATTGAACGGTGTTGCATAATCTTCAGGAACAGTCCCAACCCCAGTGCTTTTCATTACATTGAGCAAAAGATCAGACCAACCTTCTAAGGAAACGATTTCAAACAACGTAGCAAACGAAGTGGGAAAAGTATCGAACTCAAGTTGCGGATTCGTATAAACGTTGGGACTCATGACATCCCAATTAAAGACAGTACTTTTAAATTCTCCTTGACATTCACCTTCGGTTGATTCACCATCTAGACAGTAACCAAGTCTTCCATTGAAAACATTGAGACCCCATATTGAGAACGGGAAAAGCAAACAAAGGGATATGATAGCAGCACTGATAATTTTCCAAAATCCAGTGATAATGGTATTATGAAAATTGCTTTTAGCGGTTTCACTAATGGTCAATAATCTTAATGCACGGAGTGCTTTCAAACCTCTAACAATTCTTGATAAGTTACCATCATTCTTCAAAAAAGCAATGAACTCAATCCATAAAGATACTAAAACCAATAAATCGATCAAGTTCCAAGATGAACGCATATAAGAATTAGGCGTAAATATTAAACCATCAGCAGTGATCTTAATGAAAAATTCAAGGGTGAATAAAACGTTGAATCCAACTTCAAGATAGAAAGTCCAATTAAGAGTACCGTAGAGGTTGACCATGTATTTCCTGTATAAAGGAGTCAAGTAACAAGCTGTGACAACTAAACCAATGGTTGCCAAAAACATTACCACAACAAATATTTCAGAGACGATTTTGTTTGGTTCCACACCATCGATTCTTTCACCATAGCTTGACTTAACAAGCCTCTGACAGAATCTTCTCAATCTATGACGCGGTTTCAAGACATAGAAGACATTATTAAACTTTGGGTTTTCTTTCAAAAATTTGTTTTGTTTGGAAATTAATAAGTTACGTTCAGTGATAATATTTTTAGCGAAATGAGCTGGTTCGAAATTGGTGATTTCATGCTTTTGGGAACGGCGAGTAAAAAAAGGATTTCTAAGATAATTGCTAGTACGCCAAAAATTAACCTGAAACCAGCGCTTCCAGCTAGAACTTGGTAGGGTTTTCACTTTCTCGGTGTCTTCATCTTCTGATTTTGTAGGATCCCTATCTAAAAACTCATTCACGGCAGTACCACTTAATAGTAAGTTCACCACAGCTTTTTCAAGATCATCCTTAACACCTTTATGTCTAAAGACCTTTTTCTTAATTTTGCTCAACAAGCCCGATTCAGAATCGAGATTTTGCAATTTTTCCGTCATGTCGTCAATAAATTGTAAAAGCTGCTTCTTTCTTTTGCCCTCTTCTGAAACTTCCAATGTCTTTGCGATAACAGCAATAAAAATATTTAAGATAACCATATTAGATAAAATAAACCATCCAATGAGAAACATGGCACCGAAGAAACGAGAGGAGGTGGTGCGTGAGTATTCTTGTAAGCTATAGAGAATGTCGGACCAATTTTCAGTAGAAGTGATCACATAAAGTGCAACAAAAGAGTTGGGTAAAGTATGCATAGGAAAATCCACATCATCTAAATCATCTTCGGGTACGGTACCCTCGAAATATCTAGAGAGAATAATGCTAACAAGAAAAAGCAAAATGAAAAAGAATAAGGCCAAATCAAATATGGCCCTAAAGTTACCCATCAATTTCATCCAAAGGTTTCTTGTGATACCAGTTGCAAGAACAACACGATAAAACCTCATAATTTGGAATACGGTCAACCAATAATAACCGTGTCCCAATCTGGTTTTGATTGGGTCAATGATGATTATTACGGTTATTATGACCAAGAATAAATCGAAAACATTTCTTCTAGAAGTAAAAAACATCCTCCAATTTGGAAAGTGAAGAGCGAAGCGAATAATGATCTCCACAGCAAACACAGCAGTAAATGCAGACTCAAATCTATAAAGTGTATGTCTCTGTGTATCGCTCATGGAGTAAGATCTAAAACATTGAACAAATAAATCTAAAATAATTGCAATTATGAAAAAAAACTCAAATTTGTAATAGTACCTCAATCCAACATTCTGTCTTTTCAAGAGATTTATTTTTTCATTGTGAACAGAGGCATCTGTATTCACAAACCCCAAAAAATCCATAATTCCCTTTTTCCTTTTCCTTTGTTTCTTTTGTTCATCCGCTTCCATTCGAGTGATGTTAAAAGATGCAACAATGACTGCAATGAAAACGTTAATTAACCAAACAGTCAAAATAAAGATACCAAAGATAAAAAACAAACAAGCAGCCATATTGTCAGAGTCCATAGTGTAATACATGATATCAGTAAAAGTATTTGCACTCATGACTATAAAAACCATTTCCAAGGATTGAAGAATATTATCAAAATTCACTGTACCAGCATATGGGTTCTCTCCACTCACGCATTTGGAGAATTTTGGACACCTGTATCCTTTGATGGTGTCTGATGATGACCCGTCTCTCGTGATATAAGGTTTGGCTTTCCCATCAAGCCCTATATAAGAGCCACAATATTGATCGGTATTGGTGTATGTGTCATTTGAATCGTTAGGATTAGTCCATTCGCAATGTCTGGTCAATGATGACTTGAAAGATTGCACACCAATAATACCAAAAAACAACCAAAAACAAGAGATGAAAATAGCAACGTCGATCAATTGAGGTATTGCTAATTTACAAGCCGTTAATATCGTAGTAGTACCAGTGGTTAAGTTACATAAACGAAGGATTCTCAAACAACTCAAGGCTCTGAACAAAAATATGTGATGTTTGGCATCATAGTGACCAATTGATAAAAGAAGGGATATCCAAAAGCAAATCATGGAAAGGAAATCAATTCTGTGCCAACTATTCCTAATATAGGCTCTTCTTAATTGAAGTTGATCTAAATGGTTTTTATTAGAAGGGATAATGAAAGTGTTGGTTACATCAAATCTTTGAGACCCAATAATTGGCTTATCAGACAAATCAGATGGATCAGGCTCATTTTTTGTATGAGCATCTTGATCAGCAAAAGTAGCATGACGTTCATATTTATTTTGGATACGATAATTATTGAGTTCTGGTTCGCTTTGATTAACTCGTGAGCTTCTGATCAGGTAGTCATCTGTGAAAGGATTATTTTTTTTATGTGAAGGCTTTTCATGGGTGTTTTCATCAAGATTTATTTCCTTAATATCTAAATCCTCACTCAAGTTGCCATTTTCCTCATCTGATGAACTAAATTGAGGCTTGTTATAACCTTCAGTTCTTCTTGTTGTTTCAGTATTACGGAAAAATACCTTACCAAAACCTAATTTCTTTAAGAACCTGACTATGTGGTTCTGTTGGAAATAATTTGTCTTCAATTCATTTTCGGGATATTTCAAGCCCAAGTCCGAAAACATAACATGATCATCAATAAAGCCATATGCAATGATTTTACCGAAAATTTCAAGTGTATAAAAAATATTAATGGTAATTAATACATAATCGGCCCAGTTATAACCGTGGTAATAATACCCGCGCAATTTCATAGGATTCCACTGTCTATAGGACAACAAGATTACTTGAAGAACCAATAAGGAAAGCAAAAAAAGGTTAGTTGAATGATGTGAAAGCAAGCGATGGCAGAAACGGCGGATCTTTGAATCTGGGGAGAATATTTTTAAAGTGTTACCGAATAAATAAAGGCTATCATTATTTGCGAATTTATAAGGCTTGAATGGAGAAGTAGCAGTGTGAGGAGATTGAGGTCCATCCGAAGGTTTTAGATTGTGTAAAATCCCTGCTTGGGAAGCTCCAGCATTTGAATGGAATGATTCATCGGGATTATGATTACTATTGGGAGAATTGAATGATTTATTGCTTGGATTTTCCGAAAGATAAAGTCCCAAGCCGTTTGAGAATGTTGGGTTATCAGAATTTGTAGAATCGCCAATTTGAATTGAGTTATTATTTTCGTCTGTTACGGTTGTTGCCGGAACAGCGGTATTTTGACTAATATAGGAATAAGAACGATCGTAGTTTGGGATTGAATTAGGAGAATGGATACTTGCTTCACCGCCAGAGGAGTGATCGCTAGAATGAGCTGAGCTATTACTTTTTTGGCGATAAAGTTGACTATCTTGTGCAGGTTTGTCAGTCACTGGTGAAGCAGCAGCCCCAGTACCAGCGATACGATCCGATAATCTAGTGATTACATTTGAAAATTTATTGGGTGATGCATCATCAAATTTGGATGAAGCGGATGATGGATGATTCAAGGCTGGGGATAAAAGACCTGATTCTAATATGCTTGGATCCTTAGATGCTTTGGGAATATTATTGGAAGAATGCGATGTTGGCGAAAGATTTTCACGTTTATTAAAGTCATGAGGAGAAAGGTGAGACGGAAAACTTTGATTTCTTGCTGAAAGGGGAGGACGGGGAGAAGTACCTTCACCAGTATGATTGGGGGAAATTTTTAAATTATCTAATGGAATATTATCGGAATAAAGATGGGAATCGTTGATACCGCTAGGACTATGTAGGAATTCATTTGATGTAGCATTTGAATTATTACGCTCTGGGCTTGACGTTGCTTTGAAACCAGAACTGACCGGGAACCATTCAGCATCTTTGTTATCGTTACCAAGGGCAAAACTTAAACCTTCTCTGATTGCCTCGAAATCTTGATCCTCGGCTGCCTCGTTAAATAAAGACTTTGAGTTTATATGAGGCGAGTGTGGTGAATGACTATTAGAAAATCTTCTTACCGAGTTATTTCTTTCAGGAGAAGGAGTTCTGGCCTCTCTTCCAAGATTAGGAGTATGAGATGATTTTGCACTAGAGTAAGATTTGGACAGGGAGGAGTTTCTTCTAAACGGGTTTCTTCTGGATATTGACCGTTGAGTACCGGTATTACTACTTAGTTCATCCGTACTGCTTTGAGCGCTGCTAGTATTATTATTATAACCCAAGTTCAAATTAAGGTTTATATTATGATTACTCGTATCTTGATTATTATTTGATTCGTCTCTGCGATCAACACTCAAATCGCTTTCAGTAGGAGCATGAACCAATATCCCGGGGGATACTTTTGGATCTTTAAATGGATCGAAATCCATGCTATGATATTAAATCGAGTATTCTAATAGCTTGTATTGTGGAATATCTGGTATATTTTAGTATCGTTTTAAAGAGCGGGTAATTGAAAGGCTAGAAAAAACCGTACTCTTGTACTTATATGTGTCCGTTATCGTGGCAGTGATTAACGGGAGAACGGGGTTTATGTATCTAAAACGAAAAGACGTGTTTAAAGGAAGAATAAGTAATCAGAAATCACAATTAATAGGATATCCGGCGTATCTTTTCTCTTTCAATTTTATATGAGGTGGATCTTTTTTTTTTTTTAACCTACTTTTTCCTTTTTTTTTTTTTGTTTTCTTTGTGAGAAGTCTTCTTTTCAATGCCTTTGTTTCTCTTTTTCAGTATACGTTTATTTAAAGATAACGAAGACGCATTAAGTTACGTGAAAGGCTAAGAGTAAGGCAATTCTACAATAAGCTTTGCTAATTTCATGGGCCTTCGAGCGGTGAGAATAGCTGAGAGGGAAAGAGCATTGCTTTTCAGGCATTGCAAAAAAAGAAAAAAACTAAAGTAGGATAAAGTGAGATAGGCTGCTGTTAAGTTGACTTTTCTTGTTCTAGTGACTTCAATACAGTTACGCCCACCATGTAGCTGGGCCTCTAAAAAATAAAGAAACAGGAAAGGACGTGGAGTACAAAGTTAGTAACCAGGCTGATTTTGATTCTTGTTCTATTGTAATGGATGTTCAACGACTCTAATTGGAATAATCCGATCGATTTTTTAGTGCATTGTACCTCTGCCATATAACACTAAAGGACAGGATTGAAGGGAAAGAATAAGACCGTATACAAGACTTCTAACGGCGTGAATCAAAACCAATGCTTCGTATTCTTTCTTACGGTTTTAGTGGATGCTAACAACTTACTGGGATCGAGTTGGTTGTTCGCTTCACACTACGAGAGACCTTTGTGAAAGGACAAGCCCTCCAGTTAGGTACACTTTTCGGTACCTGATAGTAATGACCTACTCAAGACATAGCCCGTCATAGTTTTTCATCGTTATCTTCACCAAGCCTAGTGTATTGATGATGAGTAGGCAGTTCCAGAACAGCGAGCTAATTTTAGATGGTGTTTGGGTTTGTAGACCAGGATAATCCGGGGCCCGGAAAAGAAGTATCACGTGACTGGTCTCGCAGGCCGGTTTGCATGTTGGAGCTTTGCAGGTTGTTGCTCTTTAATGAAAAAAAAAACATCTTTGAAAAACCTTTGAAAAGCTTTTGAAGATTGGTTGATATATTGATTCAAGGTTTACTTCAGGCAAAAATGACTTTTCTTAAGGGACCACCAAGTAGGTCTAGATTGAACCAGGTAAAGAAACTCAGTGCCGAGATATTTGGTCACGTTTGGAATCCTAACAATGTCAGAAATGGATCTAAAATCTTGAGGGCACCATTAAAGGGACCAGAAATTGTTAATTATTATGGGGTTAATGGGTCGGTGCCAACTTTTAAAGACTTCAAGAAATGGTTCCCAGAATTGAACTTGGTTGATCCAAGAGAATCATACCGTGTTATGATGGTCGAATCGAGAAAGAAGAGGAATAAGGGTGCTCCAAAAAAGAAGAAGAATTAATCGTATCTTTCTTTCTACACTTCTCCATTTATGAAGTTAACGAATAATCCTTTATAATAACTTGTACATATACACCGTATTTAATATACACATTTGATCTAATTTTTTGATTTTCTTTTATTCAAATTAAAAGTATCGGTAATATCATCAGATGTCAACTCATTTCTTTGATTACGTCCGTATACTCTCAGTAGAATACCTAACCTTCCTTCACTGATACGGCTTCTTCTTTTCCGTGCTGCTTGACCCCATTCAGAGTGTTGTACATCTCTCATTAATCCCACTACTCTTGAATCGTCTTCCTTGTATTGATACTTTTTCATGATTTCTGCATTCGAATCATCCTCGTAGTTGGTACTAACGATGGTGGACGAGCCATCATTGAGTCTGTCAAAATCCTTTATGTTATCTGCAACATTCGATTTCTCGGTTTCGATTGTAAATAATGTCATATGCCAATGAGCCACTGAACTACCCGGAAATGAACTGGTATTATCAGTTATTATAAATTTCACCTTCTCTCCTGTTTGGAATATGAATACATCCTTTATTTTATGTTTGTTGGTATGAATGCATCTGACCAGCCTTGTAATCTCATCATAAACCGCTATATGATCTTCCGTGGTAATAAATATTTTCCGTTGGTCGTTGTGCTCTTTATAATCAATGTTTAAAATCCTAGCTTGAGTTTGAATGACATCTACCAATTGCCACTCTATTTCAATCTTAGCACCCTTTGTGGTTTTGTATATGTATATGAAAAAGTCAAATTGAAATAATACCAATCCTTTTGCATCCGTGAAAACATCGTGAAGCTTATTATCTTGTAATGTAATAGGTGTCAGTGGGAATATCTTTCTATATTTGGTATCATTATTTTGGCTCCATAGATTTTCAATCGGTGTATCCGGTAAGGTCCAATGACAAGTGATCTTGAAACTTTCCATCGAAACAATCATTATTTCGATTTTACCATCTTCGGTCTTGGTTGATATTATAATGCTCTCGTCAATTTTTTCTGATTCATTGGCCTTAATCCATCGGCTGATATATTTGATAGACCCAAAGTATACGGGATGATCTTGAATGTTCTCTGTAGCCCAATCCAACTGAAGCATTGCATGACCAACATGATCAAATGCCTTGGTCGATTTGTGATTTATCCCCATCAAATTATACACTTGTAAAGAATACCCAAATAAAGGTTCACCAAAGTACATAAACCATTTACTTGAAGGGGACCACGATATAGATGGAAGGGTTAAATACTGCGTAGGAAGCCTGAATTGGTATAACACTTGACTCTGCAGTCCTGAATTGTAGAAATGATATATTATAGGTTTGGTATCCGCCAGAGCCACCTTCATTACATTAGTATTTTTTTCAAGATATGGTTCAGCAATCACTGACCAAATCTGATTATTCAGATTTGGCCGTATTATAGGCTTCAAAGATACCGGTTTGGGGATCGTGAAAAGAATATGAGTACAATCCACAGAGTACACCTTTAGCTCAAGTCTATTCTTAGTATAAAGAGCAATCTGTTTACTATTAGTATAAGCGCCAACCTCTTCATTCTGCTTCTTTTCCCCTATAGGTGGAGGAATCCATTGAAAATCCTCAATGCCTTCTTCTGGTGATTGTTCGATCACAATGGGCTCTGTTGATTTTCGAATATCATAGATCAAAAGAAGAGAATATGTTTCAATCACTAACGCAATCTTATCGGCAGTACTGGTAGCTTCATCTAACTCTTCCCACTTTAATTGAGTAATCCTTATTCTATCCTTTTGTTTGCCGACGTAATTCTCTATCTCCTGATTCAATCCGTACGACCTATACAAGTCTTTAACTGCAGCATTTGGATTCTCTGGCACTCGAAAGATTTCAAGCGATGCCTCGATTGACGATACTCTGGCTATGTAAGTTCCACACGGAGAAACCGTAGTTATGCTCAGTGTATGGTTGGACATGGCGTTCAAGGCTAACATGGAATGAAGTCTTTAAATACTCTCCCCCATATCTTGAAAAGCTCATTTGATGGAACTAACACAAAATTTCAGAGCGTGTTTAATGAGAATCAAAAAAAATCAAAACAACTACACCAAAAACTAAAAAAAAATGTACAAATACCAGAAGAAAAAAAAAAAAAAAAAAAAAAAAAAACATACGGCATAGAAGTCTTATTATCAGAGACATCAACAGCGATACAAGTGATAGCTTAAACAAGCCAGAGGGTTCAAGTATTTCGAAGAGAAGAATTGCTGACTATAATTTACATGCCACCCAAAAAGAAACAGGCCCAGGCCTCTAAAAGCACGAATCGACCAGTGAATGGTGGTGGTAAGAACGAAGGAGAATCCTCTAAATCCAAGGCCAAAAACAAAGGACAACAGAATAAGACGAACTCAAAGAAGAAAAAGGTTCAGGCAGACCTTGATTTTTATTCGGATATTGATAAAGAGTATAACTCAGGACAGTCTAAACCTAATCGATCCTTGATTTTAGGAAAAGAGAATGGTTTGAAAAGCTTGTTCTCTTCTAGTCAATCCAAGGAGACAAAGCCTGCTAACGACAGATCGAATACTGCGGTGTTCTCACCAAGCTCGTCTACTGCGAAATCGTTCATTCGAAGAGGATGAAGGATTTATATATAAAAGAAGCCAGGAAGTGGATAACGGGAAACCCACATCTAAACCAAAACCAAAACCAAAACCAAAAGCTTCTAAAGCTAAACCTAGTAATGCTAATAATAAGACCACTAAACTGAGTCTGAAACAATCGGTAAATGGGAAGAAACGGCCGAATCAGTACTCCTCTAGCGCGTCTTCAACAAGAAACTGCCAATCTATCAGTTAATGAAGATGATAGTATACATTTTGAAGACGCCTGAAGAAACTACAAAACCCCCAAGCAAGACTAATGGTAAGGCAGGATCCAATTTGGAGCCACAGTTGTCCTCGCCCATAAGATCACCATCCACATACAAAAACTATTCAAACGCCTTTGATGATGATCATTTTTCATCCGATGGATATTCGGAGGAAGTGTCGCATCACAAGATTGAATTAGCACCTGAATCTCCTCCATCTCCACCAATACCTAGACCAACGACAGCCAACCTGAAAAAGAGGACAAAACACAGTGACACTAATCGAACTACTAAACGTAGAGCATCATATCATAATCGGGGTAAACGAATACTGTCTATTGGCAATGGTTACGTTGGTGAGCCTCATGAGCAAATTGATCCGAAAGAATATTATAAATTCTTGGACGACTCAATGCCTGATCCTAATAGAATGAGACAATTATTGGTTTGGTGTTTTAAGAAAACTTTACAGCGTCATGACGAACAACAAGAACAACAATCCCCCTCGGCTGAAACTGTTAAAGGTATTACAAAAGTAATTGGAGAAGAATTCTTAGAAGGCCTTACCAATGGTAAAATATCAACCAGTTGGTATAATAGACAAGATGACGATGATCAGTATAATCAGGTTATGAGACCGGTTGTGCCGAATCCATTGAATGAATCTAATGAAGAAAATATCAAAATTTTTGAAGACAAATTGATCCAATTACAACAAGAAAAGCGAGAGTGGCACCAAGCTTATAAAGATGCAATAACACCAGTCTCCAAGATGAAGCTAAGTCTGATTGAAGAAAAAGATCAAAGTCAAGAAGATTTAAGAGACTATCTCAAAGAAAAAGTTACTGCTGCGAGCGATGTTGATTTTCAACTCATCGATTCTTGATGAGTCGCTTTTGAAATCCATCAACAAATCATGGCAAGATGTTAAAGACGAGAGCCCTAATGATTTGGAATCTTCGGTTGATAAATTATACAATACATCATTTCAAGTGCAAAAGGCAAACGAATTGGTCCAAACAGTGCAAAATAATAATATTAGTGGTAAAGTAAGTAACCTATTTAAAAAGTTTTTCGTCTCGAGAAATGACATGATTAACTACAAATCGGATTCACACAAGTCTCAATTCAAATCACCTTGGCCGGTACCTCCAAGACCAATTACGACTCATGAACTTTTACGAGGAATTTCAAAAATTGACAACCCCATTGATAATACTCCTAACGACAATTGAATATCTCTCGGAAAATCCAATTGAAATTCGATTATCGAGTCTAATTGAGGTTACATTATGCACATTTATCCTTGTGAAATAATTAGACTTTCTTCTTGTGTCCCCTTGATAATCCAGCTTGTTCAAAGTTATTCCCGTTTTTTCTTCCTTTTTGCATATCCTTGTACACTAGCACCCACTTTCATCTTCAACCCTTAATCCCCAATTGAATAGATTTCAATATGTAACATTATCCAACCTTTTAATATATATTCGTATTACTCAAAGATGTAGCATCTCGAAATAATCCGACGTACGTGCAACTAACGGTTATTGTTTAATGGAAAAATAAAATTGCCCCACGGCAAAATCTGAGCTTACCCCAGTTTTGTATAAGACAAGCGATCACCATTGCTATCCTTGAGCAGGGTTTAAAGCGAATCTTACTCTATAATTGCCTGTTTCTTATGGCATGCTAATTTAGTTAAGCATTCTTTTTTTCTCGAGTGAATTTGGAGTATCTTTTTTTTCTGGGGTTTTTTCAGTGACTACAAGCTGGTGGGGGATTAACTCACAAAACAATAGTCCAAATTGGAACTTGCAATTGACAATTCAGGCAGTCTTTGTCCTATCGTTGAGGATAATAATCTCAAGGCATTTCCGATTTCGTTTACTATCCTTGAGTTGGTTGCATCATCACAAAAGCATTGTATGGACTCTTTGAAATATTGGTGATTGTTATTGTTGCAATAAACAGAATATGACTTTGATATAAATATGCTTACGGATTCAATGAGTTTTGGTTCTATTCTGAAGAACGATTATCCTTTATTACGTTCGTTGATATTTCTTTTGACTAAACTATCAAAACGACGAGTTTTGGTTAAAATTATGATTATTACTAACGTTTTAGTCCTCTTGGGACTTCAACTATACTTAACTCAAGCTGTACCTTCACCATTCCTTGATTTTGAAGCCAAGCGTTCTAATTTAGTTGATACAGCTCAATTGGTTGTCGATAGGGATAGTTTGCATTCCCAAAGATCCAATTTAGTTGAGTTTGTAAATAGTCGTGAAAACAGAGATACTTTTTCAAAGCTTCAACATAACCAGTATGGGTTTTTCGATGACGAATTGAATAACGTTGGAACTATTGCCTTCCCCAAGTATAACCAATACCAAAGACAGCCATATGTGGCAAATGGGTTCATTGGAAGTCGTATTCCAAATTTGGGCCAAGGTTTTACCTATGATCAATTGTCTGATGGACCCAATGCTAACGAAGAAGATATATCTAACGGTTGGCCTTTATTCAATAAACGTTATGCTGGTGCTTTTGCTGCCGGGTTCTTCGATATTCAGGATAATGTAACTTCTACAAATTTCCCCGAGTTATTAGAAAATGGATATGAAAGTATTATAGCTGCAATTCCTCAATGGACTACTTTCCAAATATCCGCCGAAGTCAACGGTACTGTCTACACTCTAGACCCCTCTCATAATCATACCAGCTTGGGCTCGATAACAAATTACGTTCAAAATTTATCTTTGACGACCGGTATTGTTACTACCCAATTTACCTGGTTAGATCAAATTCAAGTTCAACTACAAGTTTTAGCTCATAGACTGTTATTGAATAATGGGATTGTTGATTTGAAAATTGGTAATCTTAATGACAATGTCCCTGTTAATGTTAGCGCTATTGATATTCTTGATTTCGAAACTGCTCAAAGATGTCAACTTACAGAGATTGATAAGGATGAATCAGGAATTTACGTTACCTTCCAACCACATCAAATCGATTATATAAATGGTGCCATATATTCCAAATTATTCACCTCAAATGAAGTATTAAGGCTGTCAGATAATAATCTGACTGCTAAACAGTATGTTCAATTTGAATTGCAACCGAAGGAAATTAAACATTTAACAAAAATTGTTGGTGTCACAACAACAGATTTCGATCCTGCTAGCTTAGACTCATTGGACCTGGTACTCAAAAAGGCTAAGTCATCTGTTACTGATATCAATGATGATGTTGAGACTTTAATTAAAAAACATGTTAAAGATTGGCAGGAAACTTTGGACTCAACTTTATCAATAACTTTTCCCGATGATCGCTTATTGACTATGGCTGCAAGAGCTTCTATTTATCATTTGAATGCAAATACTAGACCAGAAGCAAAGGGAGTTACTGGTGCTGTGGGTGTCGGGGGGTTATCTTCTGATTCTTACGGTGGAATGGTGTTCTGGGATACAGACTTGTGGATGCTCAACGGTTTATTACCTTTTAATCCAGATCATGTTAAAAGTATTGTTAATTATAGAATCCATACTCATCAACAAGCTAAAGAAAATATTCCTGATAACTACACGGGAGCTGCGTATCCTTGGACTAGTGGAAGGTTTGGTAATTGTACTGCTACGGGCCCTTGTATAGATTATGAATATCATATAAACTATGCAGTTGCACAGGCTGCTTGGGAAGTTTACTTGAGTGGTGCTGCAGATGATAAATACTTAGAGGATGTGGTTTACCCCTTGGTTAATGATGCTGCTTTATTCTATTCAGATTATGTTAAATATAATGATACCTTAAATCAATATACTACTCGTAACATGACTGATCCTGATGAATATGCAAATCATGTGAATAACGCTGCATATACAAATTCTGCAATCTCTTTGATAATGAAAATTGCCATTTCAGTTTCAAACCAATTGAAAAAACCATTCCCGGCTATTTATTCTGATATTCATGATAGTATTCATTTACCTACTTCAGAAAATAATGATAATATTACTTTGGAATACACTGGAATGAATAATTCTGTTGGTATCAAACAAGCAGATGTAATTATGATCACATATCCTTTAGGAAATGAACTTATCGATGAAGATCAAGCTAGACTCAATAAAGATTATTATGCAATCAAACAAGTCAATTATGGTCCAGCCATGACTTATCCAATATTTTCAATTGTTTCATCGATCTTATCTACATCAGGCTGCGCTCTGTATTCATATCTTCAAAAAGCAGTTATTCCATTTTTAAGAGCTCCATTTGCCCAGTTTTCAGAGCAAAATCAAGATGACTTCTTAACTAATGGTGGTACCCACCCTGCATTCCCATTTTTAACTGGTCATGGTGGCTTCTTGCAAGCAATTCTCCAAGGCTTTACTGGACTAAAATTTGATTTCGAAATCAATAAGTCAGGAACCTTCGAAAGAGTACTCCATTTAGATCCTATATCTCTTCCTTGTTTATCCAACGGTGTTCAATTCGATGGGATTAAATACCTAAATCATTCAATTTCATTTAATTTGAATAGTGATTCTCTCATAATTAAAGATAACGGTCCAATAAACGAACAAGGAAAATCAATCGATTCATTTAATATCCGTGTTGGTGAGAGAAATACTAAAGCTGGCAAATACATATTGAATTCAGGGGAAGAATTAACAATCCCACTTTATAGTACTTATAAAGCAGTCGAATCAAGTATAACGGAATGCAACAATGCCATTTTTACAAATATTACGGATGGATTCTATGGGGAAATATCCAGTGCAATGAATGATGGTGATAATACAACCCATTGGGAAGCCCTTCATAATGATTCAACAGCAAAGATTCTTGTGGACTTGAAACAAATTCAAAACGTAACCAAAGTCAATATAAACTGGGGTGATAAACCTCCAAAGAAATGGGGTTTATCAGCAATTGAACCAGAGAAGTTATCTAGTTACAGTTATTTGGCAAACACGGTCGATATACTTTCATACGTGGATTTTGGTACTGACCTGTACCAATATTTTAATTATGACAAAAGCAATCAAAATATCGTCAAACAAAGCGATATCTTTACTGAAATAGTAAATGAAAGTGTTGAGATTAGTGAACCCTATAATACCAAAGAGAGCCAGATTGTTCAGGTACCGAATCGACACAATACCACTACTTTTTATCATGAAGAAGGTGCATATTCCAGATTTTTTTTGATTGAAATAAAGGATATTCATAACGAGGCCCCAATTGAAAATGATATTGGTGGAGCAAAGATATTCGAAGTTGTTTTTGAATAGTCACAAAATTTTCAACCTACTTCTGTACTTTACATAAAACAAGACATTTAAATTTTTTTAATTATATAATTTATAGTTTGATGATTATAATATAATTTACAGTAAATTACAGTATGTTATAAGTAAGGATTAGAAAAACTTTTGAAAATGGACAAAATGAAAATTATTAAGGAGTTGCTTTGCTGCATTAGACTAAAAAAGATAAAATACAAAATCAATTAATTGTAAACATATTGTATAAGTAAATAAACTTAAAGTGCTTCACTCATACTGATAAGGTGTTTGACACCGGTATGCCAAATACCAACTTCTTCACTATGGGTAGTTGAAAATTCTATGTTTAAAGCGGCTGCAGTTTCATATTCTTGAGCATCCAATGATTGTGAGATCTTTTTCAAGTTTTCAACAGCTTCGGTTGATAAATCTTCATTATTCAAAGCATCGAATAAAGCATTAAGTCTAACTTCCATATGTTGACCATGTTTTTGGTATTTTTCGGGAATTTTGGGTTTCAATTCTTCCAATTTACCGTTCATGGTTTCATATATAGGTAACCAATCTGCTGGAATATGGGATCTATCACCATTAGGATGTCTTGGTTTTGTTTCAGGCTCAGGTTCAGCGGCCTGTGAGACGCTTAGTCCCAGTGGTGGTGGTGGTGGGAAATTGCCAGATGCTTGAGCTGCTGCTGCTGATGTTCCAGCTGGTGCTGGAGGTGGTGGTGGGAAAGACGAGCCTGGGAATCCATTACTAGCTGCTGGTGGTGGTGCAATACCGCCAAGTTTTGGTGTTGGAAGGCCAGATCCAGGGCCTTGAGGAGCGATGGATCTCGATTGTGCAGCTGGTGGCGGAGCATATGGATTTTTTGGTGGTGGTGGAGCTTGACTCAAACCAGGAGAAAATTGACTTGCAGGAGCTGCAAATTGTTGAGATGGTGGAGGTGCAACACCTGTGAGTGAAGGTGGTGCAGGAACTGCTGGAGCGTAAGGGTTCTTAGCTGCAGGTGGAGTAGCAGAGGCCCCTGGAGCATATGGATTCTTTGGAGTCAATGGTCTACTCAATGTAGCGTGAGCTTGTGGTGGAGTTGAGGTACCAAAACTGTTAGCAGCAGGGACAGGTGGTGGTGCATAACGAGTATTCACGGCCGCGTTATTAAGACGGGGTGAAGTAAGGTTGTTAACTGGGTTTGAATCAGGAAGATTAGCCTTGGAGTTGGTACGGCTCAATCCTTTTGGTGGAGGTGGAGCGGTTTGTGAAACACTAGGGACTCTCTTAGAAGGTAAAGCAGTTGGAGGTTGAGGTGCAACGAATGGAGATGGTGCGGGAGATGGGGATGCCACGGCGGAGGCAGCTGCACGGCGAGGTGGAGCAGTTGTTTTCTTAAAAGTCTCTGGTAAGTCATTCCAGCCATCAGTTTCTTCTTTGTATTTGTTCTTTGCTGGAGCAGGTGGTGGTGGTGATACAAATGTTGCACCAGGAGCAGGAGCTGCTGCTGGTGCTGCAGGTTTGTAAGGGTTGCTGTAAGGATTATTGACAGGAGCAGCAGATGGAGCATAAGGATTAGAAACAGTTGGAACTGATGGTTGCCTTGAATAAATGTTATTGGTTGCAGGAGCTGGATTATTGGCCACAGGAACAGGAGGTTTGTTAACAGGGGCCGGAACGAAGGTTTTTGGTTGATATGGTGCAGTTGCGGCAGTTGCGGCAGAGTTTAAGGAAGGAGAAGCAGCATATTTAGAAGCTTCTCTGGTTCTATTATAAGGGTCCCTAGCAGTAGAACTGGCGCTAGTGTTTCTGGTAGTTGAGCGTTTGGAGGTTAAACCGAGAGCTTTAGAGATACGGTCTTTTTCTAATTTCAAACCTTCAAAATCGGATGGTAATAAATTTAAGAAATTATTTGCCAAATCAAATAAGCCAAAACTTGCTAATAAATTGGAATATTCTAAGATTGCTTTTGAAATTGGTTCCACAGCAGGACCGGATAAAACATCAGAAATTTTGGAAATGGATCTGTAGGCAGATAATTTTTCGATGAAAGAATTCAAAGCTTCAAATCTAGCATCTGATGGAGTTGCGATGTTAGTATGTTTTTCTGACTTCAACAATTCAGCTTCTAAGGAAGGTAATTCTTTGAGCCAAATCGAACCAACCTTATCTAAAGCATTACCTGCTAGATAACATAAAATAGCATTGTCCCTTTGATTTGGGTCAGCTTCTAAAATACGATCACCCAATTCCACAATTTTAGAGTTGAAATCATTAGTATCAATACTGAAGGCAGATATACTGGCAGCAATTTCTTTCCAATCTTCAACATCAGCATTAGAGACTATATCTAAAACATTCTTAGAAGAAGCGGAATATATGATTCTAGAAAGTTCGTCGTTGTTTTGTTTGAAGAATTCATTTTTAACTTTACTTTTAATGTCATTAGAAGCATCTAAAGCTAAAACCAAAGCTTCGACAAGTTTACCATCTTTCAAACATTGAGAGACTGCCTCTTCAATATTGTTGGTCAAAATTGATTTAACCAATTTTTGAGATTCTTTTGATGCATCTTTATTAATAATTTTGAATTTACCTGATGGTACAAAAGCTGAATCAACTTCTTCATTCAATTTACCATTAACACTCAATTTATCAAAGAAGGAATCTTCAGCTCCATCTTCGTTAGTGGCAGCTTCAGCTTCACCATTAGATTCTTTAGCCTCAGCTTTTGGTTGTTCAATGGCTGAATCAGAAATAGCATTTGAGAATAATTGGTCTTTACCTTCGGTAGATAATTTTTTCAATAAATTCCAATCGGCTTTATCAGAATCTTTTAATAAGTCATCTTCTAATTTTGACTCAATGATAGGTTTAAAATCATCTTCATTCAAAGCTTTTGTTAATTTATCGGTTGAATTTTGTAAATTACTGTTATTGACAAATTGGGAAATATCAATGACTGATTTACCAGAAGAATCCGAAGTAATTTTAACTAATTTAGATCCAAATCCAAAGGAAACAGATGAAGGATTTTTCAACCAACGTGGAGCTTGTTGTTTGACAAAAGTTGGTTGTTGAGTATCAGTTGTCGAAATTTTATTCCAAAACTCATCATCATTATTTGCGGTAACTTTAGTTGAAACTGGAGGAGAGGTATCTTGTAAAGATTGAATAATAATTTTACCATCAAAAGAGGCAGTACCAAAGATATCAGGAGATGAAGGAGCGAATCTAGTTTGGAAAGCCCAATTAGCAGTTGTTGGATATTCGCCCAATTTTTCACCAGTTATTGGATTCCACAAGATTGTTGAATTATCTTTACCACTTGAAATTAATAATTCAGGATCTTGTTTACACCAATCTAAAGAAAGAACACCTTTTTTATGACCTTGTAAGATTTTTTCAGGTTCATTTGCATTACGTAAATCGTAAGTTAAAATCAATGGACAATTATCATTTTCACTAGCGACTATTAATTTGGTTGATTGAGTTGGGTGCCAAGCAACAGAAGAAAATTCAGCTCTACCTAATTGACCATTATAAGATAAATGTAAAACTTCTCTTTTTGACTTTAAATCCCAAATCGAAGTATAACCACCATTACTAGTACTAGCAAAAATATGACTAACTGATTGATTCCAAGCAACACTGTTTATTTCATCCATTGGAGTCATTGCTTTACCTGGAGTGAAAGGGTCTGAAAAAGTTTTAGTATCCCAAATAAAAATTTCACCTTTGCTACCACCAGTAACTAAAATATGATTTTGATTTGGATTGAACTGTAAAGTCTTAACTGCACCACTGTGTTTAGTAGATTTATGAACTGAAGCTTTAGATAAATCTTTAGTCTTGATTAGTATATCTGCATCCCAAAATTCAACAACGCCATTTTCAAAAGCTCCAGCCAATAAACCTTTTGGTCTACCTTCAAAAGGCTTGGACCATTCCAACCCATAGAATCTATTCTCAACTGAAGCACTGAAAACTGGCTCATCCTTATCAGTTGGAGAAAATATATTCCATAGTTCTAATGAAGATGAGGAGTTGAAATTAGCATCAACAGCACCAGCCACAGTACCAGTAGCAAGTAAAGGAATCACATCTTGACTCCATGCAAAGGTGGAGGTACGATCAATATCGTTTATCTTCACCATACTCTAAGAAACTGTAATTGAAGAAGAAAAGTGATAATCAAGGTGAGTTTATGTTATTTGTTTTTTTTTTTTTTTGTAAGTCAACTGGGTTGTTGGTGATTGATCAAACTACTTTAATTGGCTCGGTTCACTCAACTTATAAAACTCAATTGTATTTCAATTAGGATGATTTCCAATTGTTTCAAGCAATTAAAAGAAAGGTATCCGATCTATATCTCAACAGCGGCTAACAAAGTTCAATATTTCCATACACCGCACACCGATTTTGGAGAATCAATTTGAACTGAATGGGACCTGGAACGAAATCAATTAAGCTTTAATCGATCGGGAAGCAAAAATGCAAATGATTAAAACAAACTTGACGAGAATTGAAAGAAAAATAAAGTGAAAAAAAAAAAAACAATCAAATCTCTAAGTGATTTGTATGTGATTTCCTCAGTTTTTCAGGCCAACTCACCAATTTGATTTATTTGCGTGTTGCTGTTCGTTGATCGAAAATGTTGTGGGTACGGGCTTTCTTTGGGTTACGGGTGTTGTGTTCTGCCTCGGGTCCAAAGTGGATCGATTTTTTAGATCCTTTCGATTTGATGCAAATCCGGTGTTGATAAAGGTCTAGAGGATGTCAGTCGGGTTGCAGAGGAAAGATAGGAGGCTACTCAAGGTGCTTGTGCTGTTCTTGGACAAACAGGTCAGCAGACCGAGTTTGAAAGCGTTGTTATTTGCTTATTTGTACGTTGTTTTACCTAGAGTATTCAATACTGTTATTATTTCAATACGTAAGCGGGAATATGAAAATATCATACCAAGATTAACCCGGATTTTGATTAAAGCAATCCATCCTTTGAGGTTCCCGATGTTTTGTGCAAAGCTAGTGGCTGGTATCAATTTTTTCGAGCCATTGGTGTATCAATTATTAAAGGTAATCAAGATCAATCATCCGGTGCATAATTTATTTATTTCCACTTTAATGTCATCGTTTGTATCTTCATATGTTAATTTCCCATTATTTCAAAAACATATGGTTACTTATGGACGGTATTTATCTCTTGATTTAACGCTATTGGTGGTTACCAGGGCTTGTGATACCATTTTATCTTCTTCGTTATCGAAATTGATTCCAATTTCAAAATCTTCTTATGGAGATGCACTTCTTTTCATAATATCGAGTTATTTCATAATGTTTTCTTGGTTTTATTATCCCGAAACTCTACCTCCAAGCTATTGTAATTGGATTACCTCTGCCGCAAATATGGATCGAGAAATTGTTAAAATTTTAAAAGATTTACGTGAAGGTAAAGTTCGCTATGGTGAATATACTTCAGATTTATCCGATTACTGTAAACGGTATAATGAGGATCCAAAACAAGGTGATCTTGTCACTGATCAACCTTTGAAATGTAAAACAGTCCATGCTTTCCAAACTGATAACTGTGAATTACATGCCTTATGGAGATTTGCAAGAGGGTTTAGTTTTGCAATTAAAATTTATGGTCCTTTAAATCTCTTAATGTTATTGACTCCCAAAAAAAATGTTAAATTGGCAACTAGAATCATAAAAGCAGTAAAATCCTCAATAAGGTCTTCTTGTTTCCTTGGTGCTTATATATCATTTTTCTGGTACTCGGTTTGTCTTGCAAGAACAAGGTTATTCCCAATCATTTTCCCTCAGATTCCAAAGACTCGTTTTGACGATACAATTGCACCTGCGCTAGGGTCAGTCTTGTGTGGGTTCAGTAGTTTTATTGAGTCTGCTCAAAGAAGGAAAGAATTGGCCTTGTTTGTTGCTCCAAGAGCCTTAGGTACTCTTATTTCTTCTAAGCCTTCAAAGCTCAATTTACAAATTGAAGCAATTGCCTTCTCAATAAGCATGGCTATCTTGGTGGCTTTTTGTAAAAAGGATCCAACCTCAGTTAGAGGTATATTCGGTAAAGGGGTTCAGCAGGTTTTCAATGTTAATAATTATACTTAAACAGATTATAGATGGTTAAACTTAAAACAAATATACTTACTAATTATCACACTTAAACAGACGATTTAAATAAACTACTACCTATGTTTAAACAAACTAGTTAAATAAACTATTACCTATGTTTAAACAAACTAGTTAAATAAACTATTACCTATGTTTAAACAAACTAGTTAAATAAACTAATATATATTAATGCCTATGCTTAAACAGACTAACAATTATCTTGACAAACCAACAACTATCTTAAACTCAGCAGTGTATATTTTGCAATCTTGCAAATCGCACCCAAATTGTTTTTTGCACTGTTAAAGCCATTGCTTGTTTTCGTTCGATATCGAAAATGGGAGAAAAAAAAACCATCAGGTTTTGCAAAAAATCAGTATTAGTTAATTTCCTACCTTTCCATTTAAAACAATGATACGATATGCTGAGTGAAGAATTAGATAGTGGACAGGAACAAAAGGTGATGGAATTCGATTTCCCGTTACCTGCGAAGAAATTGAACTCAACAACCAATTTTACTAAGAAACATAACGAGTTGGCTGAATTTTTAAAACTTACCAAAAATAAACAACTATATCATATCTTCACTACTGTCGCTGGGTTGTGTGATCCTTTTACTCAACCAGAAGAAGTGAATATAGTTTTAAGTATTGATTGTTTGGCAGATTTATTAATTTCCATCTCTTATTCCAATTTAAAACATATGCCACTTCCGGAACAAGTAAATATTTATGACATAGATGATGATGAAAATGATGAACATGACGATGATTTTGATGTTGTTTATGAATATAATCGTTTAGAAACATTTGATATGCAATTTTCAGAAAAAGATTTGAAAATACTAAAAGAACCCGATATAAATAGTATCAAATTTAACTTATCCACATTTTTCTTTATTATTTTGCAAAAAATTCAAAATATAGCGTTAGATGCGGGCCTGGAATTAGATCTAAGGTTTGTCGAAAACGATGAAACTCGTTGGATGGAAAATCTATATCAATGGAATCCTAATCCTGAAATTGCAGAAGATCATTATAAATTAAGACTTTGTTATTCAATATCTTGTGTTTTATTAATGGCAATTTATAAACTTTTCAAACCAGCTTCTGGTTCTTATAATCTAGCATTAAATCCATATCTACATTCATTTATTAAAATTTGGAAATGCCATTCCAATATAATAATCTTGGGTTTAGAAATTGATCGAAGGTTAGAAAATGAAAATGAAGAAAATGGTACTTTTTTACAGACCCCACATATAGTGAAAGAAACTTTACGTGGCTCTAGTTCAATTAGAACTGTTCTTGCATGGATCTTAAACCAAAACCCTTCCCTGTTATATCTGACCGATGAGTCCCCAATCTTCGGTCATGACATCAAAAATGAATCTCTTTTGGATTTCACTCATCCTCTTATAAGAAAAAATCGTAGTGGTGGAGCTCTTCTGATTGATATGAGATTTGTCATTGTTGCTCTTCTAATAATAAATTCTGGTCTAGCTTTCGCTGCTGGAAGTACTAGTAAAAAGGATGCTCATGAAAAGTCTGATGAAGAATTACATAGATGGAAAAATCAACGAACATTAATTGCTGAAATAGGTGATTTATTGATTGATCTTGAATATGATGATAAATTTGATGAAGACATTAGATACATCTTTGGCTATGAATATTTTGATTCCGATGATGACGACAACGATGATGACGATAACGATATTCATGATAATAATGACCATGACAACTCGGATGGGGAATCCACTGAAGTTTCTAAGTTAAAAGAAGTAGACCCATCTGAGGAGAAAAACCCAATACCTACTGCAATAAGGTCCCAGAGTGATCTAAACTCAATTGATTTTGACGAAGAAGGACGTGATTGGCGAGATCTACCTAGGGGTGATAACATATACGACGCAGATTGGTTTAAAGATTTGCTCAAACATCATAATCAACAAAGTAAAGAAGACCAGAGTGTTTCTGATGATTTCTTCTCATCTTGGTCAGAATTATTAGCAACATTCGAATACCTTAAAGAAGATGATATTGATGGAACTGAAGCCGAAACAAAATTGGGTCAAGTGGTGATAAACACTGTTGCTAAGGCCATTCGGGATGAAGACCAAACTGGTGCTAAATCTAGAGATGATTCAATTGACCCTGACCGGATCTATAAATATTGGACATCAGCTGCTTCAAAAGAAGATATAGAGATTGCTCAAGAGAAGAAAATGTTAGTTCCCTTTTTCACAATTACAAATTTTGAATTACTACTTATAAATAATCAGAAATTGACCAGGTGCTTAATAGATCAAATGTTAATGTGTAAAGGGTATCGTCGAGTATTAATATGGTTTTTGACTCATAATATAAATTTATCTACGGTATTGATAGATTATGTTTTTGAATTACTTACTGGGTTAAGAGGACAATCAAAAAGACAAACACCTTATAAATTTACTAGAAAAGGTGAAAACGTTCATCTTTCTGAAGTTGAACGACTGATGTTACTTCATGAATTTCTTACTAACTGTAGCGTTTTCTTATCTGCCACTGAAGGAGTTGAAATAGAACCAGGGGTTGAATTTGTTTTAGCCGAGTCGATCGCTAAAAAGATGATGCAAGTTTTATGTATGATGATTGAACGTTTGATTAGTTTGGATATAATATCATTCACAAAAGGTAAAGAAGATGACCTCCATGATTATTTCAATGAGCTTCAAGTTTTATTGATTAATTGGGTAGGAAAATTACCCGAAGCAAGAAAATTGTTCTTCCAAATCAAAGATGAAAGTTTCAAAGCCAAAAAGGAAGATGATCCTCAGGAGAGTAAAGAAACAATAAGAAATGAGAACATTATCGAGAATCATGAGGATGAAATGCATTTTCTACAAAATTACATCAATTCATCGAACGATGGAGAACAAAAACAAGTTTTTGATGAGACTCGTTTATCTGGAGTATTTGAAAAGTATTCGAGAAGATTGGGTATTCATTTGAAGTTATTAATTGCGTTACAAAAGAAAGATTTCACTGAATATAAGAAATTCAAACCATTGGGACTTGAAATAATGTTTAAGGACTTCAAATTCTTTCTCGAAAATTTCAATGCTCTTTGTGAAATGGAAGACTTAGCAGAATCTTTATTCTACATTTTTGAGAAAATCGTTGCTACTGGTAAACTCAATGATCTGGAGGAGGAACAAGAAGAGCCAGTTCTTTCTGAGCCTCCGGAGTTGGTAACTGGAGACGCGATCAGTTCAAATGAACCTGAAAGCGGTGAAGCTGAGTTTAACGATCAATTTTTGAATGGAGAAGGTGATTTTCGTGAAAATAGGGAAACTGAAAAGAAATCAAAGAAGAAGAAAAAGAAAAAGAGTAAGAAGGGTAAATAGAATTTGTAAATAACTTAGACTGTATTATATAGTGACATTTACTCACCTAATTAAAAGTAATTCAAACATGTTCGGTTGTAATTTGAGTAAAATTTTCCCAATTACCCTGCATAATTGATGCAAATTACAAGTCTACACCATAAGAGGAAACATCGATACTCAGTAAGCCCTATTGCTTCATCGATATTCGGTAGTCTCTATTGCTTCATCGATATCCGGTGGTCTCTATTGCTTTATCGAAACCGCATCCCCCTTCAAAAAAGGGTATACTTTTGTAAAGCACTCAATTCACGAAGTCAGTCTCTTTTTTGCAATCTTTTCATTCGCAGTTAAGCAGAAATACACCCCCGGATAATTATTACCGAAAGAACCCAAACCTACCGATTTGAGCAATTTCTGAGACCCACATTTTTGCTAGTTAAAGATAATTGGTATCTCTTTTCCCATTTTACTTTATCTAAAAGGAAAAAAAAAGATCAATTGCCATGTTTTCCAACACTTTACGTTCTTCATTCAATAGATCTCTCAACATGTCCGGTAAAAGATTAGTTTCTAATATTACTCCAGTACGTTAAAGTGAAGATTCGATTGGATAAAATTGAATTATCTCCAATGATTTGAGAATATTTATGACTAACAATCTACTCAATATAGGTTAAAACTGCCAACGCTCCACCACCAGCTGCCTCTTACTCCCAAGCCATCAAGTCTAACGGTATGTAATTGAAGTCAGTGCCAATGATCTTAAAATACTAACAGGTTTAGGTTTTATCTACGTTTCTGGTCAAATTCCTTACACCCCACAAAACAAACCATTATCAGAAAACCCAACTATTGCTGAACAAGCTGAACAAGCTATTCAAAATGTTTCCAATATCTTAGAAGCCTCCAACTCTTCTTTGAACCACATTGTCAAGGCTACTATTTTCTTAACTGATATGAATGCTCAATTTGCCGAATTCAACTCTGTTTATGGTAAATACTTTAGCGAACATAAACCAGCTAGATCATGTATTGCTGTTAAAGAATTACCATTGGGTGTTCCTTTAGAAATTGAAGCCATTGCCATTGAAAAAGATGACTCTAAATTATAATCTGGTTTATAGATCTAGTTTATAGAACATATATCCACTTTATGGTTCACGTATCTCATTGAGAGAACTTGTATCTACGTATCTCCTGTTCCCATGAACAGCTTACTAGTAATCCATGTTGAAATTTAAAATGTTTCAAGTATTTGTAGTAGAGCTCTCCCAACGGGTTCCAAATCGAGAATAGAGTTCCATCTTAGGGCTGTAACCCCGAAAATTACTCGGGCACGTGACAGTGTTTACTATGAGGGTGTTGTATACAGTCTCGATGAGGAATTTGGTGTTGGCACTATATTCTTCTTCTTTTTTTTTTTTTTTTTTTTTTTTTTCATTTTTTTCCTACCGTGCTGGGAAAGCTCTACTGTGAGCAGTTTGGAAAATTTTGTTACTATAGTCAAAATTAAATTTTAGCTACATCCATATAATAAAATTTCTTCTGTTAGCTCTTGCAATATAGCATAGAAATCATCTTCAAAAAATGGCTCAACGTGTTACTTACAGAAGAAGAAATCCATGTATGTTTCAATCCTTACGATATGTGAAAGACTAGAATGAATGAAGGACAATAATTTATAAGATGAAAATTCGAAAAAAAAAATTTGGATAAAATTATCAATACTAGACCGGTCAGTACTCAGTATATCCAATTACCTCCCTTATGTCCTTTGATATTAGTTATAGGATGGATGTCAGGATGATGAATAGAAGTCGTGAAATGATATACCCCAATATGAGAATTTCAGAATAGACTGTTAGTAGATAGACAAACATCGAGTTAAAAGGTGTGAACCACATATGTCCTTGAATCTTATAAATAATTATAAAGTCCTGATCTTGTTCATAAGTCTTGCATTAAAACTACTTTGATTAGCTTTGAATACTAACTTTTTTTTAGACAACACCAGATCTAACAAGATCAAGGTCGTTAAAACCCCAGGTGGTAAATTAGTTGCCCAACACTTAAAAAAACAAGCTACCAGACCAAAATGTGGTGACTGTGGTAACGTTTTAGCCGGTATCTCTACTTTAAGACCAAGAGAATACGCTTCCGTTTCTAAAACTCACAAAACCGTTCAAAGAGCTTACGGTGGTTCCAGATGTGCCAACTGTGTTAAAGAAAGAATTGTCAGAGCTTTCTTAATTGAAGAACAAAAGATCGTTAAAAGAGTCTTAAAAGAACAACAAGAAAAAGAAAAGAAAGCTTCTTCTAAAAAAACCGGTAAAAAATAAACTATTTAACTTAGGAATCTAAATAAATAATTGTAATATTTAATCACTTTGGTTAGTTGTTATGGTGACTTCTATGTAAAATTTTTATCGTTTTTCTAATACACAACTCATATATCTGTTTAAGATCATGAAAATGTAATCGATGGTCAAAAAAGACCTGAAAAAAAAAACATAGAGAGAAGTATTCGCAGTTAAATTTTTAGCCGCTAACTACTACTTCATTCTTAAGATAAAGCATATTGAATGTCGAATATTATCAAAGAACTCATAGGTATATATTACCGGGTTGTATTTTTATTGTAGTGACCCAATTGTGTACTAACTGAGCTTTCTTTTAGAGGAATCAACAAATATAGCAGACTCTCTCAATTCAGCGGATGACTTCAGCATTGAAAGAATATTGTCACTTCATGCACTGGCGGAAACGCTTCTTCCTAAAGCTGAATCAGTTTTGAAGGACTTTCTGTCTCAACCAACGCAAGCGGTTCTGGCAGGTGATTTAGCTGAACTTGAAGCTGGAGCTTCAAGGGTATGGAATGCAGCCACCATTTCATCCAGAAGTATTCAAAATGACGGCTCGCCTTTGATAGCTCAAGTGAAACTAGTTTCTATTACAGTTTTGCGTATTCATGATTACGGGAACCGAAATCTGGTAAACGGGCAAATGAGATGCTTGAAATGTTCTTTAAAATTATTTGAGTATTGCATTAATTGCAAATTGCTTGAGGCTGCTAAAAAAGTAAAAGGGTTTAGTGATGTCTTAATTCTTCAATTCAGCAGCATTGAAACTGAGGGATATGTATTAGAACAGCTAAATTCGTATAAAGCTAAATGGCAGGTATTATGTTTGAGCTTAGCTCTACTGTGTTGCGAGTTTGATGAAGCAAAAATATATGAAAGGAACTTGAATTCTAACTTTCTGAGTAGCCTTTGGAACCCCCAAACTTTAGAAATTTGTAAGATACTTTACAATTCCAGTGTTGACCTTTTCAACTCCAATAGCATGGCCAATTGCTTGGTTTTCATCAAGGCATGTTTAAATTACATTGAGTTTGGGAATGCAACCTCCAATGAAAAACTGGATCAAAGATACATAAAGCTAAAACTGTCTTTACTACTTGGTATGTAATCTAATTATAAGCATGTTGCGTGTCTTACTAGCTGTCCTTAGTTGAATGTTTAAAGCTTGAAAATAAAACAGAAAACAACCATACGATTGAAATCACTTTGAAAATGTTGCAAAAAGAGTTCGACAACTGTCTTGATGTTTATGTATCTACCTTGAACTATTGGAGAGATAAGAAAACGCAAGTAGGTGTTGATATACAGGAAACATTGATGACTATGGTTAAATCGGTTCCATCAAGGGACTACCATGAAGGTATAGTGAATGTATTGAAAAACTTATCGGGTCTCAACTATAAGGCTCTGTTGATATGTTTAGATTACTTATTTGCAAATTATTCAAGCCCTCACGAAACCCACGATAAGTTGGAAAATCTTTTCATTACAAGAATGTGGATTACAATTTCTAAAAGAGGTAATTTACCTAGCTCGTTCTTATTGAAAGACGTGAAGAGTTATTTCAAGCTTGCAGAGAAGACCTTTGCTAAGTCCATATCCGAGAAAACCAGGTCAGGGATTACCACCATGATCTGGAAAGAAGGTTCTTTGGCCTTTAAGTCCCGGTTTTACGAAGATGCGCTTGCGTGGTTCGAAATTGGTCTTTCTAGAATCCTATTCAGCATTGAGGACTTGACTGACCCTAATAATGATAAGGGAAAACTACTAAGAATGTGTTTAAGCAGTTTATTACAATTGGGGAGATACTCCGAAGCCATATCTAAGTTCGAATCCCTAGATAAAGTTGCAAAGACCCACTCACTTACTCTATACTATATTTTCCAGTGTTATGCAAAACTTGGTCATCGTGAACTTGCATTGAACTGCATTGAAGAAATGAAAAAGCGTCGAGACTCAAAGCACCTCCTAGCGATTGCTGTCTGTGCCATCGATGGTGAAATGTTTTTTGATAAGAGAGAAAGTATTAATATTATGTATAATCTTGTGAAAGCGGTTATGATCAAAGAAGAAGACGAAAATGGTGAGTTCATTCGAACTTTGAAACAAGGTTAATTGATCATGCCCGTCATATTAAGGTCTAGTATTGTTCTGCTTTCTGAAAAGTTGCAGCATGTCGAGAAACCTGGTTCCGTTGCAAATGTTTCGATGTTCGTCCAAGTATTGGAGTATGGGTTATATTTGGCGAAAGCATTGAAAAAAGGAATGTACATGAATCTCCATTCTTTACAATATTTCACACAAGGAGACTTGGTATGGTTTAGCAGCAAAGCTTACAATGCTGCTAGAGCAATGTTGACGGTTAAAGATTTTGAAAACTGTGAAATACTTTGTAATATCTCTAAGAGTTTCAATAAACTTGTTTCAAAAGATTCTGAAGAGTATGGCTCCAACAATTTGGAGTTTTGGTACTTGAAATGTGGTATTCTTGAATTAATGACTAAAAGTCTTCAAGAGGGAGATGAAATCATTCTGTGGAACGATATAAGAGTAGAGAGTATCCAATTACTCTCTACTGTCGAACAATTATTGGACAGAGAAGCTGATAATAATGACAAATCGCGGGAGAATCTAATAAGCTGTTACTGTCATCTCCAACTCTTTCACTTCAAAGGAGAATTAGCGGTTGGGATTGCGGAAGAAGCAATCAATATACTTCACAAATGCAAGTTAAGGTTACCCATAGCTGACTTAGCAAAGCTTTATCTGAGTTTTGCTGATTTGACAATTGAAAAGACAGTGAACAATAAAGTTGCGATCCTTTCAGCTTTAGTCGAAAAGGGGCTAGGTATTCACCAGCCATGTTACTTGAATAAAGTCTTCGCATGGTCCAAGGTAATCTTTGAAGCCATTGATTCCAATACAGACTCATGCAAGTCACTTTTCAAAAAAATTCATATGGTGATAAAGGTTAATAAAACCAAAGGTCAGCCTATTCCTCTTGCCGAAATCGAATGGCTTTCGACCACTTGCTGGAAGCATGGAGTGGCTACAATAATGTATGTATCTTTTGAATTCACCACCTTTTCTTGTCCGATACCAACAAGCTCGAAAAAGCGAAGATGAAAATAAGGAAGAAGGCACCGAATGGTGTGCTAGGGGGGTTCAACTTAGTAACTTTGTGAATGAAAGACTCACCAAACAAGTATGTGACACGCTCTTATCAAACATTTTGCCAAAAATACTAACTGGTTGCAAACAGCTTCATACAATTTGGAAGGAACTTTGTCAAACCCTCCATATCAGATCTGATGATCTATTAACTAATAATAGTTTGTGCGGCTAACGATAGCGAGGAGCGGCATACAAATCAGGATTGACTGCTAAAAAAAAGGAAAGGAAATAATCGGGAACGTCATCCCGCGAAATCGGGATGTGGCACCCGTACAATCAAGACTAGGAACGGGCTTTCTGGATTTTACAGGCTTTTAATGCTGTTGATGCTAGAGGGATTGCAAGAGATGATGCTCAGGTCTGAGAAAGCATTACCGATAACTGGAGATTTGAGCTTGTAAAAGATATAAAGGGTCCTACGGAAGGTGCTGCGGCACAAGGCTGGCTGAATAAAACAAAGATAAAGAAAAGAAAAGATGCTGCTAAAAGAAAGGTTTGCTTATCAGTCCGCTAAAGATCGCAAATTTGAAATTGGTTCCAGAGTTTTTTTTGCTTGCAAGGGTTTAATCCTGATTTCTTAATTGAAACAAAAGTATAAATATGACAAGTGATCCGTTTTATTTTCCTAGATGATTGGCTACAACTTATAATTATATTCTTTAGTTATGGAGTCTACTAAATTAACTCAACTCAAGCAAAGTGTCTATATCCCACCGGCCAAAAGTGAGGAACCACAAACTGTTCCTCCATATCACCCGTGTCTAATAGTTCATGACTCACATACAGACCTTACTAAGATCAAACCTTGTGGTTGCTCTTCTGCATACTGTGTGAAGAATGCTCCTGAATGGATACCCAGAGCAAAGCATTAACATGCTCTACCTGGTGATCAACCTAAACTACAATATGCATTTCTAAGAGTTTTCTTTACTTCTTGTTCCTCCCTTTTATAATTAATATGATAATTTTACTTGTTTTGTTAACGCTACTTCGTTAACCCGCCAAAATCAATAGTGTAGTTTTAGGTGACGTGCTACAGTAAAGCATGCCAGTGGCTTAAATAGGTAGAATGGACACAAAATTTTGACGCGTTTGTTCGTTGCAAAAGGTTATGTCAACTGGATTTGCAATTAAGTAAGGTTGCAAATTACAAATTATAAATACAAAGGAATATTTTTAATTAAAGTATACTAATTAAACACCACAAAAAATTACAATCGTTAGTTTGAAGGTTCGTTTTTTTTTTTTTTTTTTGAATTTTTGTCTTTTGAATCATTTCAAAACTGAATTATTGTAAGTTATTTCACTTGAAATAAAGAAAAAAAATTAAGAATACGTTGGAGAAATTTAAAAAAATGTAGGATTATGTTTGAGTAGAAGTGTTGGAGTCTTTGTTTTCTTCCTTCGCATCTTCCACAACACTATCCGGTTGGTCTTGTTCTTTGGCAATCATGACATTTGGATCGTCGTAGCTTTCCACCACTGACAAAATGGTTTGGTGGGAGATATCTGATTCTTCTTCTTGTGCTGCTTGCTCTGGTGACACTGCTTCTTGAACAACTGTTTCTTCTTTAAGTTGTTCAGCTGGTTCGTTAGCAGCTTCTTTTGCAGCCGGTTCTTCAGTAACTAATTTTGCAGCCGGTTCTTCAGTAACTTCTTTTGCAGCCGGCTCTTCAGCTTCTTGTGTAGATGGTTCTTCGGCAGCTTCTTTTGGAGTTTCAGCAGGTTCAGGTACTACCCCTTCTGATTCTGTATTTTCAACTGGAGTGAATCCTTGGGGTAGAGTTTCCTTAACCTCACTAGGGTTTATATCTTCAGTGACTTCTTTCGATTGGGGCTCTATTTCTTTGGAAGGATCTTCGAAAATACCGCCCTTTTCATCAGTTGGAGAAGATAAACGTTTTGAGCCTGAACTTGAAGATCTCAAAGATTGAATCTCAGGTTCCCCGGGAGTCTTCTTTTCAGTGGCTATAAAACCACCACCACTTTTAGGACTATCATAGGAAGTATCCACTTCTTCTGATGCTCTTTGTTTTGTATCATAAAAATTTTCCGAATCGACTCTTGTAATTGATTTATTATCAGAGTCCGAACCAGCGGCTTCCAAGTCCAATCTTTTCTTAATGACCGACATTGAAAGATGAGCATGTCTACCAATTAAGAATACTGGATGGAATATAACCAAAGTAATACAAGTAAAGAAAATCATTAAGGCATCTAAAGTCATAACAAAAGCTTCATGAGTGATTAAATAACCAGTCCAACCTTGAGCAAGTTCAACTACTCTATAAACACATCTAACATAGACAAAAGCTACTGAAACCAATAAGACAATAGGACCATAATGTACCAATTTACGACTTCTCACACTTTGATAATTTGGATTATAATAAGGATCTAACTGTTGATGTAAAGCCTTACCTTTTGGAGTCACTAAGAATAAGTGGAATAATCTTCCAAAAGAAAATTTAATATTTGGATTTGCTCTAAAATAAATTTTGAAAAGGAAATGGAATAATAAAACTAAAAATAATGACATTGAAAAAACTTGGAAAGCAATACCAGCAACCATTACATGGGTACCAGAATCGGTTGATTCATAATCTTGTATAGCAGTTGCAGCCATTGCACCACCAACAGCTTGAATCACTAAACTGGCAACATCACAAAAAATGAAAATATAAGAAAACCACATAGGTTTTAATATAGAATACTGTCGACCATATAAAATTAAAAATTGGGCTAATAAGTAGTAGATACCACCCATTATAAAAGCTGGAGCAATAGTTAAACTGATGATCTGACAGAAAAACTTGTCGTCATTAGTCCAATCATGTACCGATAAAGCTCTTGCTAAATAACCAGCTAATTCCAATCCACTACCACAAAAGAAAGCAATACCAAAATACCAAAATCTTGAATAAAGCATAAGACCAGTATGACAAACAAAGGCAAATATAAAAACTGCAGTGAATATCCAGTTGGCAGTTTTACTTAAACTAGCATCATATAAGTTTTTACTCCAAGCCAATTCTTCTAGATTAAGAGTAGCATTGAAGATTGCTTGAGTCACTTGAGGAAATTCTTGAGTAGCAGTAGCTGTTTGTAAGTACCCTTGGTTACTAATAACCGTCAAAGATGCCTGTGCTCCTCTAATAACTTCAGAAGCACTATACAAGGTAGCTTTTGCTGTAGCAGTTGCCGCAATTTCCGAAGCCACGCTTAAAGAAGATTGTAAAGCAGATGCATGAGTACTGGCAATAGAAGTCAAAGAGGTCAGGGTGGGCATGCTCAGAGCCACCCAGGTACCCATCTCTTGAGCAGAAGATATTATTCGATTTGAAAAATGAATTGAAAGCTAAAGAAAATGTAAAAAATGAAAAAAATTTCACTAAAAAGATCTCACTGGTGCTATACCCCAGGAGAAAACGGCAATGCAGCACGAAAAAAAAATGGAACCGGCTTTTAAGACAAATTTTCTTTCAGCCAATAGATTTATTTCCAGCAAAGGCTAAAGATGATACACCTGCAAGGATGTGGGTATTCTAAGGTATGTATAAGATAAAGCAAATCTAACAAACAAGTAAAAGAGAACAAAAAAAAAAAAAAAAAAAACAAGAATCAGGAGAACTCGAAGGTTTTATAAAAAAGGAATAAGACTCGAGTAGGTATTATGAAAGGGTAACAAATGGAATTAGGTTTAGAAGGTACTAGGAACCAATGCAGCCCGGTTAAGTATATGTTTCTCCTTGGGAAAACCAAAATCAATCTGAACAACGTTGGGAAGGACATCGAAGAGGCAAAATCCATATATAAATAACTCAATGTAAATCGATGGGATTAACCAAAGGGAAAGTCTAAACTGAAACCAGCCTCTTTTATTTTTCGATTGGTTTCTTTTGGATGTCCTTGCTTTTCTTCCTTTTCTTCTTGCTTTGCAAGTTCTTTGCTTTTTTGCTTAGAAGCTGTTAAGGTTTTGATTCGATTTCGAACAATATAGACTCTCATTATTAGATTTACTTGGTACAACTACCATTTAGAGAATGCCCGAGTTGCAGACGGCAATTGCAGTAGGAATTCTTAAAGGAAGGGGAATTTTCCTTCTATTACATCTGGTTTGGGTAAGTAGGTACTAAAAACTGTATTGAGGGTTCAATGGAGATTCAAACAATACCCTGCTTTTGTTATGCTATTGTTCTGCTATTGTTTAGCCAAAACGAAATAGTGGGCCAGACCCTCACTGTATTTTCTTCTGTATGTTTGTTTTTTTGCAGTAGTTTATTCTTACCTCAGGTAAAGGGTCTAGCTCTCTTAGTTGAAAATCATATCAAATCACTTCGCCATGAGTACAGACAGCCTCTAAATTTTGATTATTTTCTAGCTCTGACTTCAGTTAACACTCACAAGACAGGTTCAAATTGCTGATGATTGTTTGAGTATGAGCATTGTAAGGGTTATTGTTAGATTTATTGTCTTCTAAAAAAGTTTTGCAAGATCCTCAAACTGTTTCAATCCTTTTTTTTTTTTGTTGTTGTAACTGGCAGTTGAGTTGGTTTGATTATTGACTACCCCTTCGCTAGGTACGCTTGATATTCCATTGAAGATATTGCATTGGAAGGATTGCATTGGAAGTATCCATACTCATCATTGAAGAGCTACTGGTTTGTTTTCAGGGATGAGCAACCAGTATTGCTAAACTTCAATGCCGTACTTGTCATTTCTATTGTCAAGGTCTACTTGTAGTCCCTTCTTTAACTAATTTGTCAATTGCCTAATTGTCAAAGATTACGTTTTTTCTAGGCAGATTAGAAAGTATAATAACCTTTTCTGATATACAGTTTTATATTTATAATATGATGCTGTTATCAACAATCTCTAAGCCGTTCTCATATAATTCTTACTAATGATTTATGACGTAAAATTATTTTATTAAAATTATTTTATTGAAATTATTTTATTGAAATTATTTTATTGAAATTATTAATTTAAAAATTACCATCAGATCATGGATCCAATGATTAAAAAATGAGAGAAGAATTGAAAATTAAATACTGGGACAAATGTTGAACAACTACTGAGACATATTGATACTAAGACATATTGGGTTAATACTGAGACAAGAGTGCTATGTTTATGTTTCAAACTTCAGAACAAAGGGTCTTGCTAAGCGGGTGAGAATCTTGCAAGATGTACTGGTTTCTATTCATTTGATGAGACTAATTGGGACTGTGTTTGGGTTTGACCTTGATTTTGATTTGGTGTTTCACTTTGTGAATGGGATTCTTGGGTGCCACTAACTAATTCGTTGGTTAGTTGTTCACGTTTCCAAAATTTCAATAGCAAATCACCGTAATTTTGTAAATCTTCCACTGAAATCATTAATTTAAAGTCAAGTAATAATAAAAATTGTAATTCTAGGTAATTTAATTCTTCTAATGGTAATCCACCAACTTTAGCATATCTTAAATTTTTATAGAAAATATCACTGAAGAATTTGGAACTAACCGTGATACCTGATATAATTAAACGGTGTATGTTATATGAATCCATTACAAATAATTGTTCTGATTCATCATCAATATCTTCATTTTTATTACCTTCTTCTTCTTGTTTTTTCTTTTTCAGCTTTAAATTATTTGCCTTTTTAGCTATTCTATCAAAATAAACTAATAATGATAAGAAAACTTCATTTGTAACGGGACAATATTTAAGAACCCTAGCCAAATATGCATGTAATGATATTCCTGGAACATTAGTACCATGAAATGCTAATACGTTAGCCAAATATTTATTCTTCATTTCATCTTCTTCCTCTTCATCAGCATCATCTTCTTCAATGTCAATGTCTGAGTTAGCGTCAACTGATATACTATCATCGACGTTAATAGCATCATCTCCAGTTGAACCTCTTTGACGTCGACGATTTTCTTTCTCTAATTTACGTAATTTTTTCTCCTCTTTATATTTTTGTCTAATTGCAATTGTATTATCGAAATGATTGGGATGTAATTTATCATTGGCTTCGATTATTTTACTTAATAAACACGATAACATTAATATTAAATCATTTACAGGATAATCAACAATATTGAGATGTTCATCGTGAATAGAATCATTCGATTCATTATTTGATGAATTAGCCGCCGCAGCCGCCGCCGCTTCAGAATCTTTAATCGATAAACTATGTAGGAATTCTTTATAAGTCATATAATGATCAGGTTCACTTGGTATATATGAAGAAGGCCTTGAGTTATGATCAGGTATCGAAGAAGAAGAATCGGATTGGGATTTAGAATATTGGTATATGGGAGTTTGATTTGACATTGGTTTATTTTTAGGATTTGACGACTGTTGGAAAGAATTAAACGATCCAAATGAATTACCACCATTATTATTTGGTAATGAATTTGGTTGATATCTTTGTTGAGGGAAATTAAGTTGATTTGTTTTAGAATATTGTTGATTAAATTGGTCACCTTGCGAAGCATTTTGATGAGAATATATTTTATGAAGCGATGAAGAATTAAAAGAGTTAGCAGAGTCCATAGAAACATTGGTTGTTGGGATTGCATGAGCCATCATTCCATTTGGTTTATAGCTTCCAGTGAAATTTTGTTGCTGTTGTTGTTGTGCTAATTGATTCTGGGGCACGAAATTATTAGTTGATGCATTGTATGAATGAGGAGTGTTATATGAATGATTTGAAGAGTATGAGGAGCTGATTGCATTTGGCGTATGGTGACCGGTGGGAATATAATTCATTGAATCACTTGTTGATGCAACAAATTGCGAATTATAACTTTGACGATTTGGGTAATAGTAATGACCGCTTTGATTCATCTCGCCACCACTGCCCAAATGAGTATTTTCATTATGAGAAGTCGATACAAGAGTGTCATAACTAGGTGGATTATTTGGAACTTGATTATGTGAAGCAGCTTGAGAATCTTGAGTCTCTTGTTCTATATTAGATTTTGTTGAAAGTAAATTTTTAGTCAAATTAGATATCTTAGTTTGTTTTGGATTGAAAGATGATGACGATGATGCTAATGATGACGATTGATTCGAGCTTTCAACGTTATCGGAAGATCTGAATTCGTTGGGATCCGGATCATTAAATTGTGAACTCATTGGAAATAATAATTTAAGCTAAAAGTATAATCAAGACTTGACACATAAAACTAAATAACTGGTTAGTAAATTGAATCCTGGAAAGTATTCATGACTTTAACTAGAGTTAATGATGATTACGAAAATCGAGCAAACCTTTGAATCAACCCCGAAAAAAGGTAACTAGAAACGACAATTAAAAGAAAAAAGTATCTTGATAATACATACTAGTAATTAATATTGACTTAAACCAACCAAGGTCCAAAGAAAGAAAATCAAATACTTAAATGCAATTAAAGTAACGGTAAAGCAGGAGAAATGACAAATTATAATTGGGTTTTTTTTTTTTGGTCTTCTTTTAGTATTGTTTTAATAACAGTTTTCCAACCTTTTTTTTTGGATGAATAAGTTCTCGTCCGTTAACTCTTATTTCCTTACCAATATCAAATTGAGCAAATGAACACACTCAACCGACTTTTGAATCTAATCAACAAGAATTTATTAAAGGGATTTTGTTCACGCTGACACTCAGTTGTTTTTGTTCTAATTTTCCTTTTTTTGTGCCTCACGCACCCTCACTTATACCCAGTCAAACACTATGGGAATGCCAAACAGTAAGCTGAGAACTGGATAAACAAGTTGGTGGATGGGGTAGTTGGAGAGATCTGGTGAAGATGGTGGTTGGGCAGCGAATAACGTGGGATGTAAAAAATATGCTGACTATTGGGGATGTTATCTTTGGACTCTATAAGCCGTACGTAACTCAAAGAGAGATTTGGGATAATTGGCTCCTTAGACCAAGATATCCTTGACGGGGATTTGTGATACTTGGTTTAATGGATCACTGCCGTTCAATTGACCAGCAGCGGGCTACTTACTCTATTCTAGGAATAAGATACTTGGAAGGATGTTGGCTTAATTCGATTGAAATTCTCGGGATTTCTAGGAACGAACCTTATAGAGAACCCCCGTACATTAACATATAGCTATTCTTTATTACAGTACCCATACTACTGTAACTCTCCTGCTACTTTGTTTCTCTTACTATTCTATTGATCATATTCTCTTACCATTTACCTGCTTTACTACTGCTCTTACTACTGTTCTTGCCATTCCTACAACTCCTACGACTCCTACGACTCCTACTCCTAATACTGCACTTACTCCTGCTCTTATTACTATTTCTAATATTTCTACTCCTGCTGCTACTAGCCATACTGCTGGGGTAGTATGGATAGCTTGTCCACGGCATTAACCCTTTACTGTAAGCGTTTGCTGCACTTCGGGTGTACACCCATACACCAGGCCTTTGAAGAAGATCAAATAAAAAAATCAAACTAACTTCGAGGCCAACATCTCTTCTTTAGCGTATACCATGTCCACTGCTTCCAAAGTCACTTTTGCATCTAGTTGTCTTTTCGCCGCCGGGTCCTTTTGGTTCATCAATTACTCGCAACAAGCAGAAAGAGATGCATTAAGACAAGGGCCCATCAAAGACGCTGCTAGAATACAAGCTAAAAAAGAACAAGAATTTAATAAAAAGCAAAAGGCTAATGATGAAGAGCATAAACAACAGTTATTATTAAAACAACAATATGAGTCGGTTCAACCATTAGCTCCCGAGATCATCAGAGGAGAAGAACTGGAAAAATAAGTGAAGTAGTTCAGTTGTTAGCTTAAATATCTGCAAATAGTTCATTTAAAAATCTGTAAATAGTTATATAATACATTCTACAATTGTTTGTGTTCTTGGAGACACCCGTGGTATGGTTTACTTAAAGTAAACGTCCAGCTAGATGTACTATGATGCACTTTTTATTCTTCGAGTCATTTTCCTCTTCCGTTCCTATAAAATAGGTTCAACAATATTTGATCTGCCCTAGTTGATTCACCAAAACGGGTCATCAGGTAAGGGATGTTTGATCATCGGAAGTGAGGCTCTCGCCTCTGATCCAGCCAGGTCAAAATACAAGGATTGTTGATTTGAAAGACTCGTTAGTTGAAGAAAAAGGTTTTGTAGGTAAAAGTTTTGATTTAATGATGGCTTTTTTATAGTGATGGATTTGGTGGGGGGACTACCCCGTTGTCTTTCGATTGTCTGTTTTTTTTTTGCGTTTTGGTTAAACGATAAGCCAATTCATGTAGCTAGTGGTTCTTGTTGATGTCTAGTGCATGTCTAGCGCATGTCTAGTGTGACAGTGTAATGCTGATGTATACAAATAGGTTGAAGGTAATTATGTAAAAAAAAAATTATTACAATTATTGCAGAAATTATGCTAAATTTAGTGAAAAACATACGAATATATGGAATTTGGATTAAATTTTGAAATCTATTTAATATATATGGTAATTGAGGAGAATTTAAGAATTAAAAATGAATAAAAAATCAAAGATACAAGAATATAACGAGAAATGAAGCAAAAAAACCAAGTTTTTTCAGTGAATAATGAATACTAATAAGAGAATTCTCCGTTTTTAAAATCAATCTTCGATCGAATCAATAGCATTTTCATTATTAATTGATGGAGGAGAAGTTATTATGGAGGAAACAGGTAATACCTTATTCACGGGAATTGAATGAGTAGGAGGTGATTTTAATAATTCGTCACCGTCAGCAGAATTATCAACAGAATTATCATCATCGTCATCTTGAGAAATTGAATTTGCTCTAAATTTTTCATTTTTGATTTCAAGATTGGTTGATTTATCATTTGATAAATTATTTATTATTACCGGAGAATCTAAATAACCACCATTAATTGAACTATTAGTATGATTAATTGATTTTTCCGTTGTTGGTGGATATTGTGATATTGAATTTGATCTAAATCGATGATGGAAATCCTGATTTTGATTACAATTCATATTTATTGCTGTTGCATTGGCAACATCTTTTATATCATTATATGATATGAAATTCCCATTACTATCAATTGGTTTCATTGGAGGTGTTGGCGTGGTTGAAGTGACATTTGTTTCTGCTGAATTACTTGGTGAAAATGGTGATGAGTATCTTGAGTCTTCATCTTTAACACTCGAATTCGAAGGATTTTCATTCATTCCTACTAATATACTAGCAGCTTCTAGTAATTGAACTTGTTGATGTTTTGAAATTAATAATTTTTTGGTAACATTCCATTCTGGTGTATGTTCCCATAAATGTTTTGCTAATGAAGATATATGTTTATATCCTTTACCACATGCTTCACATCTTAAACCTTCTTTTAATCTTCCGGTTTCTCCTTCGGAAATCCTTCTAACAACAAATTCTCTTGATAAGTATGGTTGCTGTTGTTGATCTGGTGATTGAACCGATGGAGGACTTTGAGGATAATTATGTGGGTGATGGTGTTGTGGTTGATGCTGTTGATTATGTTGTTGTTGGTGGTGCTGGTGTTGTTGGTGCTTGGCCGGTATGGTATACGGAGAATGGGCAAGTCTTTTATTATAATGATTATGCGTGCTTGTAGTCATGCTGGATTCCTTAACTTTTATGATTACTCTTTGGTTATTCTATCAAACTTGCTAAACAATAATCTTACCTTTTATTATTCATTCCTGGGATTATGATCTTCGGTATAAATATTGCAAAATTTTCAACCTTATACTAATATCACGAAGAATGACTTCAAAAGCAAAAAGGTGTCAATTTGAATTTCAATCACTGAATAGAATAGACACTGGAATATACCCAATAAGTTAGTTCCTCTAGCAATTTCAACGTGTTTTCAACCAAAAGATGATGATTTAGAACGGGTCTAGTTTTTTTCTTCTCTTTTTTAAGTGACGGGGAAGCACAAATATGAAAGCACAAAATATTCACAATTCAAAAACAAGAGCCAGTCAACTCTAATATTCTGGGATCAACGATATGGAAACTTGTATAAGATGAAGAAAAGAAAACTTTTCATAGAAAAAACTCTTCTCCATAGCGCTAATTTTTTGAGACAATTAAAATTTTTTTTTATTATTATGTTTTTCTTTTTTTTTTTTTTTTTTTTTGCTTTCTGAGGGTCTTCTCTACTTCTGTACACCAGTTGCAACTTTAACTTGGCTATTGGGCTATTGGGCTATTGGGCTGTTTTGCTACTTGAGTCGGGTTGTGCCATCTGGTTGTGCCAGCGAGGTGTTTAGGTTGTGTCAATGATTTATACAATTGGTTGAACGCGTATTAAAAATTAATTATAAGTATTTAAGACAGAATTAAAAGGATTCAGAATCAATAATATCATCATCAGCGGTTTGACCATCGTCAAAGCCTTCTTCAGTTGAGTATAAGATCGATTGAATTTGTTTGGTTATATCCGAGACGGTTAAATTAGCAATTTGTTCTTGAATATCATCGTTGTTTAAATTGCCATTTTCTAATCTATATTCTTGTTCTTGAATATTTTGGGTTAAGATTTCAATTTCTCGTAATTTATTGAAGTAGAAATTTCTTTCAGTTTCCAAGCTTTCCACCGATATTTTATATTCTTGTAATTCTTCGGTTAACCCGCCAATTTCAATATTGGCTTCTTGTAAATCTTTATTTAGTTGTTGTACTTTATTATTTGGCTGTTGTTGCTGTTGTTGATGAGGAGTGGAAGGATTTAAATTGGATATTGAAGGTTTTTGATTCAATGAATTATTTGAGCCTATTCTTTTCGAAACTGGATTAACCGCTGGTGAAGCTCGACGAGGGGTTATATTTCTACTTGGAGGAGCCGAGGTGGTTGATTTAGAAGCAGTACGAAGATTACTGGAGGAAGGGGTTGATTTTCTAATTGATTTAGCATCATAATCATCGTTAACATCTTTTTTCTCTAACCATTGTCTTTTGAACCATTGCAATAATTCTAAGTTATCTTGTAATCGACACTTGACTAATCGTTCAACGTCTATTGATTTTGTTATTCCGTGTTTATTGAATGCTGCTTGTAAGATCTTCATGTTATTTCTATAATCATATTCAGTAATTGCGTTTTCAAATTTTACTTTATGCATTGGTACATTACCATAAATACAATCCATTAATTGACAATAAACTGCTCCGGTCCCACATTTTTCCACCTTGGTATAATTGAGATCAAGAGTTTGATTCAACCATTGCAATAACTCGGTTCTGGATTCTCCCACCACCATTTTGCTTCTTATTGAGATGGTGTTGTTAAAAGACAGCCTATCGAATTAAAGATCAAAATAAACATTCTCGAGTAACGCCAAAAAAGAAAAAAAAAAAAAAAAAAAAAAAAATGGGAATAAAACACCCGTGCCTACAAAAAAAGTCTATACGTATAACATGCATTAATTAGGAGAACCACCCAAAGACATCTTTCTTTGATATTCTTCTTGTTTTTTTCTAACTTCATTGACTTTATCATCAACTTGTTTCAAGAACTGCTGTTTGATTTTCTCGACATTTTCATCATTATCATCACTTTTACATTCATTAATTGGTTGATTTATAAATTTTTCATCATCGTCATCATCTTCTAGTAATATTTCCGGCAGGGTTGATTTCAGACATAATTTTTCAACTTGCTTGGTAACGTTCTGAGTAACCTGTTGTCTAACGCTATCTAAATCGTCATCATTACCGGACGAATAGTCAACTGAAGAATGAGAAGATTTTTGAAATAAATCATCGTCGTGATGATGGTGCATATGGCCGATTTCATTAACCTTCGCAATGAATTGTTTAGTGACTTCTTCTCCCACGTCATGGATCACTTTGAAATTGGGAGAGACATTGGATTTAAGATTTTTTTTCTTTTTTTGACTCGACTTATTAATAATTTCCGGATCGTTATAAAAGGGGTCTTTTAAGCTTTCTTGTAATTTTTTTTTAATTTTCGTGGTATTTTTAGTGTAAGTATCCGAATAACCACCGGTTATGATTGTATTATTTAAGTTATCTTTGATCAAGGATATATCGTCATCGTCCTCTTCTTCTTCCTCCCTCACTTCTTCTTCGCTTTTAATTCCTGATTCGTTTTTGAAATGGTTATAGAAAGTATTATATTGCCAGATGTTATATTGCACAATTGATTCAAAGGCCAACTTATCATGTCGATATAAATTAGCACTATCGATATTAAGCGGCGAGTCCGGTTCGGGATGATCAATCAACATTAAAATGGCCACTATGAGATACTGCAAATTCCATGCCGGAGACCAATTCTCAGCTTTCAATATATCTAAGCATATTTCTCCGGTTTCAAAATTTATATTGGGGTGATTTATTGGGGTTTGATTATCAAACTTAATACTTGGGGGGTTCATTGGGTAGTTCAAAGGTATTTCAATGTATAAATGCCATTTCCCGTTATAGTAATACGGATTATCTTGTTTTGTTGGTTTACTTATATAAGCTTCCCATTTCATTATATTCATTTCTTCGTCATTATTATTAATTGGACTTAAGGCTATTATCTGGTGGTTTATTTGGCTGATGGGGGACTTATTTAATTGGTTCCACTCCTTGAATAGTCTTTTCTCTGCCATGATTGATCTTTCTGTAGTTCAACTAGTCAATCAACTAATCAACTAAAAGAAAAATTAAAATTTTTGTAGAAATTCAGAAGACACTCGGTATAAGTGCACTTTAAAAAGGTAAAAAAAAAAAAAAAAATACAAAAAAAATACCAAAAAAAAAAAAAAAAGAAAGCCAAAAGAAGCCAAAAAAGAAAAAAACAAAAAACAAAAAACAGTCAGCCAGTCATCCAGTCATTTTTTCTTTTGTTCGCTTTCCACCACCAGTTCCCCCCCAGTTTAGCTAGTCTGCTTTATCTGGTCTCTGGACTCAGTATCTGGATTTAAACTTAGCCCTTCGTGCTATTCTGTGCCACCTCACAACATACTGTTGGTAAACATGGTTAAGCTTTGACTGCGTGTAGTGGGTGTGGTACGGGGGTGTGGGTCCATCTGCATCTCTATCTACCTATACATACTGTTTCTGTCGAAGGCCCAGCCTTCCTACAACGGCCCCACGAGATGCCCCTGCTTCTGGGACCGGATGATGTCAGTTTTATTAATAGGAAAACCCGGGAAATGTCAAGCGGTCATTACCGAGGGGGTATGACGTCTTCGAAACCGTTTCGAGTGTTGGTCTATTGTTTCGGCAAGATACCGGCGGGTTTCTATACGAGCCGTCACGTGAACCATGTATAGTATGTATAGAGTATAGAGTATAGAGTATAGTATGTATAGAGTATAGTATGTATAGAGTATGTATAGGGTATAGTATGTATAGAGTATAGTATGTATAGGGCATAGTATGTATAGGGCATAGTATGTATAGGGTATAGTTTGTATAGTATGTGTATGTATAGGTTATAGAGTAGTGAGTAAGGAGTCAATCAAGTATGAGCCGGCTTAAGTGATTATCAATAGACAGAGTATGTGATAGTCGATGCGTATATTTTATGTCAGTGTTACAATTGATAGGTTTATGTCAATGTGATACATCGTTTGTCAGTGTTATGTCAATTGATAGGTTTATGTCAATTGATAGGTTTATGTCAATTGATAGGTTTATGTCAATTGATAGGTTTATGTCAATTGATAGGTTTATGTCAATTGATAGGTGTTTTCACTGATGGTTCACGTGACCGGGATTACCAACGATCAAACCCTTATTGGCCAACGAAATGCCGGTTCAGGTGAAAATTTTCATGAGTCAGTGCGATAATTTTTCACTTATATACCTTTCATACTACTTCCTTTGAATAAAAGTATCAAAGAAATCCATAAAATGATTCATTTAAATGGATTTAATCGAAATTCATTAAGAATTTCTAAAAATTTGAAACTTGATAAAAGATGTTTCACCAAATATACTATCAATCAAGATAAATTGAATAAATATTCAAAAATTATTACTCAAGACCCTGGTCAAGGGGCTTCTCAGGCTATGTTATATGCCACTGGGTTTAACGATGATGATATGGATAAAGCCCAAATCGGGGTTGGTTCTGTTTGGTGGTCCGGTAACCCTTGTAACATGCACCTTATGGATTTAAATCATAAATGTAACGATTCGGTTAATAAAGCTGGGTTAAAAGGTATGCAATTTAATACGATTGGTGTTTCGGATGGTACCACTAATGGGACCACCGGTATGAGATTCTCTTTGCAATCAAGAGAAATCATTGCCGATTCTTTTGAAACAATGATGATGGCTCAAATGTACGATGGTAATATCGCCATTCCTTCTTGTGATAAAAATATGCCCGGTACCTTAATGGCTATGGGTAGACATAATAGACCTTCTATCATGGTTTATGGGGGTACCATCATGCCGGGTTCTCCTTCTTGTGGTGGTAGTAATAAAAACCCAAATGTTTCCGATACCATTGATATCATTAGTGCTTTCCAATCTTATGGTCAATACTTAGCAAAAGATATTACTAACGATGAAAGAAAAGATATCATTAGAAACGCTTGTCCTGGTCCTGGTGCCTGTGGTGGTATGTACACCGCTAACACCATGGCTTCTGCTGCGGAAGTCTTGGGTATGTCTTTACCTTACTCTTCCTCTTCTCCAGCAGTTTCAAAAGAAAAAGCCGATGAATGTGATAACGTTGGTTTTGCAATTAAAAACTTATTGGAATTGGATTTAAAACCAAGACAAATCATGACTAAAGCCGCTTTCGAAAATGCAATCACTTATATCATCGCTACCGGTGGTTCAACTAATGCGGTCTTACATTTAATTGCCATTGCTCACTCGGTTGGGGTTAAATTATCAGTTGATGATTTCCAAAGAATCAGTGATAAAACTCCTCTTTTAGCAGATTTTAGACCTTCCGGTAAATACGTTATGGCTGATTTACAAAAATTCGGTGGTACCCCTGCTGTTATGAAATTATTATTAAAAGAAGGTTTCTTAGATGGTACTCAATTAACTGTTACTGGTAAAACTATGGAAGAAAATTTGAAAGACTTACCTGGTTTACCAGAAGTTCAAGACATCGTCATGCCTTTATCAAATCCTTTGAAACCAACCGGTCACTTGCAAATCTTGAAAGGTTCTTTAGCCCCAGGCTCTGCTGTTGGTAAAATCACCGGTAAAGAAGGTACCTATTTCAAAGGTAAAGCTAGAGTTTACGATGAAGAAGCTGCCTTCATTTCTTCTTTGGAAAATGGTGAAATCAAAAAGGGTGAAAAAACCGTTTGTGTCATTAGATATGAAGGTCCAAGAGGTGGTCCAGGTATGCCAGAAATGTTAAAACCTTCTTCTGCTTTAATGGGTTATGGTTTGGGTAAAGATGTTGCTCTTTTAACCGATGGTAGATTCTCCGGTGGTTCCCATGGTTTCTTAATTGGTCATATTGTTCCTGAAGCTGCCGTAGGTGGTCCAATTGCTTTGGTTCGTGACGGTGATGAAATCGTCATTGATGCTGATAATAACAAAATCGATGTCCTTGTCGATGAAGCCACTTTAGCCGAAAGAAAGAAGTCCTGGGTTGCTCCTCCTCCAAGATACAACAGAGGTACCTTATGGAAATATGCTCAATTGGTTAGTGAAGCAAACGTTGGTTGTGTTCTCGATCCAACTGACAAGCTCGATAACTAATCGTTTCCTCTGGCTTTTTTCTTTGCTTGTTAATTGTTCTTTAGTTCGTCCCGGTTTACGTGTATATATATGGTTAAGGATCGTCATTTGAAAGACTCCTTATCTTTATTATTTATTTTTGTCATTATTATTGTCTCAATTGAGTGTTTTTTAATTTTCTTTCTTGCTTTTACTTCACTGTTCATCTTCTATATTTGAGTTACAGAATTCATTGAATGAAGCTCTTCAATCTTTGCATCTATATATTTATATAGTTAATTGTCCTAACGAAAGGATTTCATGATTATATTTTGGCTGTAAAAACGATAACCCTAATCGGGAAGTGTAATTAAATTTCTGCGAAAGTGAAAAAAAACAAAAAAAAAAAAAACAAATTAACCGAGTGATCTGATCATCAACCAATCCTTTGAATATCAGCAAGACAATTCTAGCAAGAATCAGGAGAATCTTAGTCAGAGGGCATGGGGCTTCATTTAACTAAGGACAGCCAGCTCCAGTCAGCTATTCATACCATAATAAGTCATTATGATTTAACGTCAAAGTCCAAGAAATATTCAAATCTAAGTCCAGCCAATTCCCAAAGAATAACGAAGTCGGTTCTTGGTAATAAGTTGAAGAAGGCTTCGTTGTTAGAATTGGTGGGTAAAAAGGATTACTACACTCAAAAAGTGCATAAACTATTGAACGAAAGTATTCAGGGACCTTCGGGAGATTCAAGTATTGATTCTACTGAGCCAGGCTCTTCAGGTGATTTATCTACCCGAACATCGCGTACGAATACCATACAATCGGATACTCGTCAGGGGACATTAGACCCAAAGTATATAACGAACCGGTACCTCGCCGAAAAGTATATTCGTACCGTCGTTTTGACTGATCAATCAAAAGTGAATGGATTGAAGGAGTTAATTGAAAAACATCATCAATATCAAAAGAAGATGAAGCAGCAACGAGAAATCATTATCGAGAAGTTTAATTTTGAAAAAAATCAGCTTTTAAGCAAAAGACAAAGCGGATTAAGTAAATTGAATAGTACTAACGAGTTAATTGATGGGAAGAAGTTGAAAAATCTTACGGCATTACTAAATGACGAGTTAAACAAATTCAATGACCTTATGATCTTTGAGTTAAAGAAATTGAGTCAAGATAGTGAAAATTTACTATACAATTATCAGATTCCCTTTTTCTGCATAAATGAGCATTATAAGTATCCTGATTTAAATGATGATAAGGTTTACGTTTTAGATTTACTTGGTGACTTATTAGATAGAAAGTCTACAACTTGAAAGAAAGATTTCTATAATGGTATTTGAGAGAAATGAAATAGACTATGGTACATAACTTTTTCTTTTTTTTTTGTTCTTCTTTTTTGGTGTTTTTTTTTTTTTTTAATAGAACAAGTTACTTAGTTCTAACGGTATAATCATCACCAGATTGAGTAATGTATCTGACCCAAGGGTAAGATTGATATTGTAATTTAGGTTCGTTAATTCTTAAATATCTAACTTGAATACCGCTAGTAGTGAAATAAGGAATTGAAAAATTAACCTTGATTGGTTTTTTCAGAATGATATCTTCATTGTCAACCACAGCAGGTAAACCTAATTCAGCTGTCATATGAAATTGTTTACCACCGGGGAAAGTTTTCAATTTCCAAATAAGACAAGATTTTTCTGGAATCCATTTAACAGTACCATAATCAGGTAAGAATTTTGGAGTGTCAGCATCATCGGGTAAAGGAATAATAACTTCTACGTTATTAGCGGTTGATTTTTTCTTAATTTGAGCCTTAACACTGCATTTGATTTCAATTCTTGAATGTTTATGAACAATTGTTTTGCAATTAACGTGAATCAAAGGTTTCATCAAAAACTGAGCCGACGATAGTCTATAAGACATTAAAGTGAACTCACCATCGGGAGGGATAAAAGTGATTATACGTTCATTTTCGAATTTTGATAATCTAACACACTGATGAAATTTAATATCTTCCATTTCAATACCTTTTTTATTACCAGTTATTGAAGTTTCATTTGAATCGTTATCTAAATTAGAAGTGAAGATTCCCTTATCGTTTAAACCTAATCTTAGATCGGGCATACCACTTAAATGAGATTTAATTTTAATTTCACCCAAGATTTCACTATTTAACACTTGACCATTTGCATTAATTAACATATTGATACTTTCCACAACGTCTAAAAATGCTTCATTTTTCTTATAACTAATACCGTCTGATCTCCAAGAAACCGCATTTGTTACTGCATTTGGAGGTTTAATAACTCTGGATTGGGAATTTTTAATCAATTTATAATAATCTTGAGTAATATATTCTTTCAATATCTTGGTATCAGTTGTTTGGGCAATTCCGTAATCCATCATTTCATCTAATAATTCATAAATTATAACAAAGTTATCTCTAATTGATTCTTCTTCTAAACTTTTAAAATACTGGGTTAATACTTCAATTAATTTAGATAAAAACACAATGATCGCCATGATGTTTTCATTTCGTTTAGTCAATGCACATAAATATAAGTTATTATGATTTATAAAAACATAATTAATTCCTTGATCATTTATAAACGGTTTATAATTTGATTCATCTTCATTTTCTAATTCCAATAATAGTAATGGGAATCTTTCAATTGAGTTCGATGGGATGTCTCCTTTATAATCCCTCGAAAGTAATGGCTTCCCCTTTATATCAAGGAAATGAATCTGTGAAGCCATATCTAAATCGATTATCCCCAGTTGTTAATGACATCTTATAAACACCTCAGCCATATTTCACTGAAAACATTGATTTATGTCCGGTAGTGCGAGAATTGATTTTCTGAAAAAAAAAAACTGCGACATAAACGACCCGCACACCCGACATTCCGGAAAAATGTCGCATCAACAATACACCCGTGCACCAATTTCTTTTTTTACTTACACCCATACCTCCCTAATCCCCTCTGGCATTGCAGCACCTGCCGCTAAAAACCAAGAACTAGATCAGACTGGCTAAGAAATCGCCCCGACGGGTTCCAAGATACCAAGAGTCAGGCTGTGGCATCGTCAACGGTACCGTGTCTTACCTTCCTACCTGTCCAGGCAGACCATCCGGGACAGTACCACGGTCGCCGTGGTAAATACGTGAGTGGTCAAGCCCGTATTCGAGCTAGTGCTAATACAACGTTGTTTTATTCGAATAATTGGTTATGTGAATGGCATTACGCAAAGGGCCGCTAACAAAACGAAAAAAAAAATGGTGAATAGAGGTGTTTTTGTTTATTACCGTTTTGAGCACTCGACACAATCAATTCAGAAGCTCATAATACCAAAACATGAAAAAATGCAAAAATAGTGATTTGCAAATGGCAATATTTCAGTTCAGGATCAAAAATAATTGTAAATAATGAAACATGGTTCTAAATTTGTAATCGGAGGAGGAATATTCTTAGATTGGGAGGGTAAATGGGCAAAATAGCGATACAAAATGGTGAGATTTTCGTCAGTGAATAAGATTTTCTTATGTAGTATTTTTCTTTTATAGCTTAATTTTTGTTTCGAGTCTTTATATATATATATAGATTTGGATATCTTGAGGAGTTCTCTTTTGGTTTGGTTTGTTAATAAGTTCAAATCTTTCTTTAGTCTTTCGTTAATTTTTAAGAGGTTATAGTCCTTCGTTTTTCCTTTAAAGAGGCTCATTCAGGCTTATTCCGATAAAGAACAAGCCATTTCCCCAGGGTCTAAAGATGCAATTTAGTATATTAGTTAGTTTTTTATTCTGCTCATTAGCTTTGGCCATTCAACCAATTGAGGTCAAGGGTAATGCTTTCTTTGTGAATGGATCCAAAGAAAGATTTTTCATTAGAGGGGTTGATTATCAACCGGGAGGATCTTCTGATTTGTTTGATCCCTTAGCTGATAAAACCACTTGTGAACGTGATATCAAGTATTTTAAAGAATTGGGTTTGAATACCATTAGAGTTTATTCTATTGATAATACTGCTGATCACGATGACTGTATGGAGCAATTGGCCGATGCTGGTATTTATGTTATTCTTGATGTAAATATTCCTTATGCTTCTATTGCTAGAGATGATGGTGAATGTTCTTACAATACCATGTACTTGAACGAAGTTTTAGCTACCGTTAAATTAATGGCCAAATATAATAATACTCTTGGTTATTTCGCTGCCAATGAAGTTATTAACGATGATGAAAGTACCGGAGTCGCTCCTTACGTTAAAGCCGTGGTTCGTGATATGAAGACTTTTATTAAAAACACTGGATTAAGAAAAATCCCAGTTGGTTATTCTGCTGCTGATGTTAAAGAAAACAGATTGGAAACCGCCCATTATTTCAATTGTGGTGATGATGAAATGGCTAGAGTTGATATGTTTGGTTTTAATGATTATTCCTGGTGTGGTAAATCTTCTTTTTCCACCTCCGGTTATAAAGATAAAGTTAAATCTTATTCAAACTACTCTATTCCTTTATTCTTATCTGAATATGGTTGTAATAAAGTTAATCCTCGTCCTTTCACTGAAGTTGAATCTATTTACTCCACCGATATGTCTTCAGTCTTTTCTGGTGGGTTGGTTTATGAATACTCTGAAGAATCAAACAAATATGGTTTGGTTAAAATCTCTTCTGATAATAAAACCGTTTCTACCAATGACGATTTTGATAATTTAAAAGCTGAATTCAAAAAAACTGAAAATCCAAAAGGTGACGGGGAATACCAAGCTGATTTGAAATATTCTGAATGTCCAACCAATTCTTCTACTTGGGAAGCTAAAGAAAAAGTCCCAAGTACTCCAAAAGGTGCTCTTAAATATATCAAAGGTTATAAAGATCCAAAAGGTACTGGTTTCAAAGCCACCACTCAATGGGCTTGTACCGCTAAAGGTAACGATGATGATGATTCTGATAAATATAAGAAAGGTGGTTCTTCTTCTTCTTCCTCTTCCTCTTCAAGCAGTGGTTCTGGTTCTAGTTCTGATTCTCCAAGCAGTGGATCTAGTTCTTCAAAATCCTCTGATGCTTTCACTATTAAACCTTCCAAAGCTTACTTGGGTGTTTTATTAACTACTATCGGTATTTTCTTTGGTGTCAATCTTTTTTAGATTGCTTGATTCATTTTATTTAGGTGTTTAATAAACTGCTTTTTTTTTTTACTTCATAGTAGATAATATATATCATTAGAGAGTTTACAAATATCTCACTCATTTTACGTACATTTAACTAATCTATGCTTTTTGTTTGATACCATACATCATTTCTTCTTTATTAATCAAATGACCAATACTATCGACTTCTTCCAATAACTTATCAACATCATAAATCCAATCATTCAATAATTCATTAATGCTTTCATTAGCTGATGGTGCTTCCCCTTTTTCATTCCCAATACTTGTTTTTGGAACTGGATTAACTTTATCAAATTTGACAATACCTTGAGGTCTATTAATTTTAGCATTAATCATACCTGAATTAACCAATTCACTAACATTTGTTTCAGCTTCGCTTTCTGATAATTGTAATAAGTATGATAATCGATCCAATTTAATAAATTGATAATATTTATTTATGATTCGTAAATTATGTTCCACAATTCTTTTTTGTAAGTTCTTATAATTGATTTCGTCTTTGAAAATATCACTTTTATCAAAATATTCTTGTTTATATATTTGTTCAATATTTGACCAATGAATTAACTCATTAGTTGTGAAAATTTCTAATAATTTGAAAATTGGAGAATCAACATTTTTAATAAATACTGAATTAATTTTAATTTTATTAATTAAATCTGATTGGTAGTTATCATAAGTTGATAAAATAATATAATAAATGATTGAAACTAATAATGATTTATATTCAACTTCATTTTCTTTAATATTTGATAATTCAATTAATAATAAGGAATTTTTAACAATTGAAATATAATCTCTTTCATGAGTACTAATGTCTAATAAATATTTTAAATAAACCGATTTTAAATACTCTGCTTTTTCAAAATTTTTCAAACTCTTCAATAAAATCTTACGACTCAAAATCTTAGCTTGTGAAAAGTCTTTTTTAGCCAAAGTTAATCTAATTTGTTCCAAGATATATTCAATCTTGGTTTGAAATGGCATTAATGAATATGTTTCAACTTGTAAATCACATAAGATCTCGGTGGCTTTATCTAAATTATTGAATTTTTCAAGATAAATCTCAGATAAGTTTTTCAGCACTATAGCTCTTTCAACTTCAACAAAAATCTTTTTATCAGTGATAGTTCTTATGGTTTCAATTAATTTGATCTTGAGATCCAATTCCTTTTTAACATTCTCATCCAAGTTTGGTAATTTATCAATGGTGCTTTTAATCAAAGTTTGAATTGATGATTTCAATTGACCATGTTTCTTACTAAGAATTGTCAATAAGTCATCCAAGTAATCCCAATCATTGTTGTCTACCAAGGTTTCCACAATCTTAACCAAAACTCTCTTTGATGATGCTAAATCAGATGATTGTCTAGTTTGTTTTTCCAATACTAAATATTTATCTATAGCTTGCTTATAATCAGTTAATTTTTCAATTAATGGGATATTTTCATCCAAAGTGGCGGAAAAATCTTTCTCGGCTTTCAATGGATCTTCTCTACCTGACATTACGCTCTTTCAATTAGTTAATTTGGGGTCTTTTACTGGATTAATGGATTACCTTTGAAGAAGCTTCTACTCTCAATTGCCACCAAAGAAGTGAATTGTCAGAGAAGAAAAAGCGGGTCGTGCAAATAAAACAAAAAACACGCACCCAATATGTACGGGCGTTGTATTTGGATGTACGGAGGTTTTCTTTGATTGCAAATCTATCAGACGTTTATTATATAGATACAGAGAAACGATTAGACTCTACAATTACGGAGTTCGAATAAAAGGATGTCGGAGGCACCGACTTTCTTCAAGTCGTCCATGATGTCCCCGGCTTTTTTCTGTTCAATCATGGAGGAGATGGAAACCCATTCTTCTGCTTTTGGATCTTTTTGTTCTAAAGCAGAAATGGTTGCTGATCTTCTACCAGGAGTGATTTCCAAACAGGTTGGCAAGATTGATCTTGGAGCGTTATAAGTGCATAAGACGTATTTTTGGGCAGCCATAACCCCTTCGAATCTTTGGTGAATTTTATCAACTAATTCTGGGAATTTTGGTTTTTTAGAAGAAATAAGATGAGCAGAAGTATCTAAAAGGGTATCAATTGCTTCTAATCCAGCAGCTTTCATGGTTTCACCACTTTCAACCAAATCAACAATGGCATCAGCAACTCCCAAGGCACAAGAAGCTTCAACAGAACCACCAACGTATCTAATGCTAGTTTTTTCTGAAGATTTATTCTGAGCTGCTAAGTCATTGAAATAGTCAGTTGATAATTTAGTAAATGAACTAACAATTTTTTTACCAATTAATTGTTCGGGTTTTTTAATGTCACCAGCTGCTGGAACTTGAATTTGTAATTTACATTTACCAAAATTTAAATCCAATAAATCTTCAATAGAATCAAACATGTCGGCTTCTTTGATTTGATCTAATCCAGTAATACCTAAATCACAATTACCATCACCAACAAAAATAGGAATATCTGCTGCTGGTAAAAAAATCAATGCAATAGGTAAGTTGGTCGATAATGCAATATCCAATCGGTTGGAACGTCTGAACTGAATATCACATCCGCTTAATAATTGGCAACATTTTTCGTATAAACGGCCCTCTAGTAAACTGTTAGTATCAAAAAGAACTTTGCAACATGTGCTGAAGAACACCCAAAGCGAACAAAAAAATCACGTAAAACTTTCACGTACTTTTAGGAACGGCAAACAACAAACGGTCTGGTAGGTGGTTCACTAAATCCATGGTATATATATATGTGTGTAATGATTGTAAAGTAAATGAAGTTCAAAACTATCGTTGCAATTTTTATTAGGACCGGAGTTTTTCAATCGACGAGTAGAAAAAATGAGTCAGCGCAGCTTCACACCCGTACCACGGGGGTTCATCTGTTCGATGACTTATGTGGTGTATGGATGCAAAAAACGTGGATCTTCTACACTGGATGATTGTTGGGAGGATTAGAAATTAGATTTATATATACAAAAGGGGGATATAAATACATGAGATCGTTGATCGTGGGAAAGGGGGAACGGGGCCTAGGGTTTCCCGGTGTCTTCTTCGGTGGAAGGAGAGGTTTCTAGGTCGCCTGGAGCCAATTCGCTGTTGTCCGAATCATCATTATCGTCATCATCGAGGTCGTCATCATCATCTTCTTCATATTCTGCGTCTGAATAACGAGCAAACCCAGTGGTACCAGTGGCGCCGTCCACACTGGTGATCTCGGCGTGGTGCTTAGGGGAATTGAGGATTTTGGTGGTAACCATACCATTACCATGACCGTACCAGTAGTGATTAAAACTCCAATTAATGAGGATTTTAGCCATATCCCAAGGAGTGAATTCGGGCCATAGTTTGTCACTGAATACAATGGCACACTCGGGGGAGACTGCCTGCCATAACAAAAAGTCAGATAGTCTATAGGTACCAGAAGTTCTAACCAATAAATCAAGGGGAGGAGAATTTGAAGTGTATAGATGATTATCAATGGTTGTTTCATCAATTATATAGTCCTTATTCTTTAGGTAGTCTTCCACAGAAGATTTGACTGAATGGGTGATTTCGTCTCTTGCAGTATAAGGGAAACAAACATTTAAAACTGCTCTAGTATTGTTTTTAGTAATTTCTTCGGTTTCGAATAGAATTTTTTGAACGTCAGTTGGTAATAGTCTGGTATTCCCTAAGATTTTAATCTTGATACCATACTGCTCACATAGCTCTCCATGTTGACTGATCTGTCTAAATTTAGACTTGGCTAAATCCATTAACCATTTGACTTCATAACTGGATCTTTTGAAATTTTCAATTGAAAATGCATACACAGTAGCACTTTCAACTCCACTTTCATAAAGCAACTCTAAAATACTTGCCATACTCTCAAATCCTAAATTATGTCCTTCCTTCAATTCAATTTTATGATTCTTAGCATATCTTCGATTCCCATCCATAATTAACCCAACGTGCTTGGGTGTTGGTCCGGTCTTGATGATTTGTCCGAAAACCTTCTTCAACTGTGTTAGTAGTTTCCCGTACCCTGGGAATGTCGATATCCAATCATTCATTCTTTGCTCTTTCCTTGTTCTTCAATTGCTTCTTCAACAACTTCTTGTGCTTATTCAATGAGTTCTTATGCTTTTTCAATGCTTGGAAAACTCTCTAGCTTGCTTCTTATCGATCTGCTGATTGTACGAATCAGTTCTCTGGATGATACCCTGGTTGGATTGAGGTGCGGTGTTCAAAAGAGAAAGTGAACAACTCTTTCCAAAGGAAAAAATGAATGCTTATACGATTCTTTGACATGGGTCCTGCACACACTGCGATTAAAGTAATTTTTTTTTTTTTCTCTCTTCACTCTTTTGTACCGATGAGATTGAAAGATTATTAATGAAAAAAGAGAAGATACTTGTTTCTTTATAGTTGATAGCTACTTGATATATTGGAAGAGGATGTCACGTCAAGAAGAATACCCGGAACAACACGAATCTCAAGATGAGTTTTTGGACATAAACGAGGTTGGAGAAGAAGTGCCGGAAGATGATCCAAACGGACCAATACCAGAAGATGAAGACGATGAAGATAATGAAGCTGGAATGGATTTAGATGATCCTAACACTGAGACATTGGAAATTGACTTGTCCAATAACTCGTGGACGTATTTTGACCAACATCAAGACTCAGTTTTCACTATTTTCAAACACCCAACTTTACCAATGGTTGCCACTGGAGGTGGGGATAACACTGCATACTTATGGACTACTCATACCCAACCACCAAGATTTGTTGGTGAATTACAAGGCCACAAGGAATCAGTCATTGCTGGGGCCTTCACTTGTGATGGGAAGTACGTTATTAGTGCCGATATGAATGGATTTCTTCAAGTCCATAAAGCCTCTAAAGGTGGTCAAAAATGGACTAAGTTTGCAGACTTGGAAGAGGTTGAAGAAGTGTTGTGGATCACTGTTCACCCAACCCAGCCTTCCTACTTTGCCTTTGGTGGTAACGACGGTTCCGTATGGGTTTATCAAATTGATGAAGATTCAAAATCTTTGGTGCAAATAATGTCTGGGTTTTCTCATACTTTAGAATGTAACAGTGGTGTTTTCACCAACTTAGAAGATGATCAACAACTTACTTTAGTCACCATCTCCGAAGATGGTACTATTGTTAATTGGAATGCCTTCACTGGTGCCACTAACTACAAATTGCAACCTCACGATGATTTTAAAGGCATTGAAAGCCCTTGGGTCTCAGTTAAAGCTCATAAGAATTTGATTGCAGTTGGTGCTCGTGATGGTCAGTTAGCAATCATCAATAACGATAGTGGTAGACTTGTTCACATGGTTAAAACCATTGAAAATGTTGAGGATATTGCTGATTTATCCATAGAAGCATTAAGTTGGTGTACTTCTCCCCAAATTAACTTGTTAGCAGTTGGTTTGGTCAGTGGTGACTTATTATTATTTGACACTTTACAATGGAGATTACGTAAATCAATCAAAGTCGACGATACCATCACTAAACTAGAATTCATCGACCAATCTCCATTCCTTATCGGTTCTAGTATGAATGGTCGTATCTACAAATGGGATACCAGAACCGGTGAAGAACTTTTCGCCGGTCATGGTCATAATATGGGTGTTCTTGATTTCACCACCTTTGATAATGGTAAAACTTTGGTCACTGCTGGTGATGAAGGGGTTGCTTTGGTTTTCCACCACGAATAATCGTCTCCTTTTTTGCATGCTTTCATTTGTATTTTACGCCTATTCATTTCACTCTCCCTCTCTCTGTATAATATAGATTTACTTTCTAATTAACATATAAGCTTTCCTTTATAACTTTACGTCCCGAATCGCGTCTCGATCGAAGAACCCGTACACCAACAATAAAGGAAAATAATCATAAAAAACACACGCGTCGAGTATCTTTCAAAATCAATTACTATCACTTCTTATAACAGAGTCCCGTGGAACTACGAAGTGAAAGCAATGATGTCAGTTGAAGCTAGCAGTCCGTCCGAGCCTATATTGAAATCTTTCACTCTCGAAGATGAGCAGCTCGAGAATTCTGCTTCTGATGAAGTGAAAAAGGCGTTTAATAAACCATCTTCGGCTGATATGTTATTCTTTTATGAACGATTACTACCTTTCCGTCACATTTTTCAATGGTTGAACCATTCTCCAAAGCCTACGCAAGATTTCGTGAAAAGAGAATTTGCCTTTGAGTATTCTTCGGGTGCTTATCAACGTTATAACTCTTTCCCTACTCAGGTTGACTTCAAAAAAGCGGTGGTTACTGCTAATCCTACCCGTTTTGAAGTTGGTGCAGTTTATACTGTGAATCCCAAAGAAAGAAAAAACTTACCCAAATCTGCTATGAAGCCTTTGAGTAAAGAATTGGTGTTTGATATTGATTTAACTGATTACGATGAAATCAGAACATGTTGTTCAGGAACGGATATTTGTGTTAAATGTTGGAAATTCATTCAAGTAGCTTCCCAAATTATAGAGCTTGCATTAAGAGAAGATTTTGGTTTTAAACACTTAATTTGGGTTTTCTCCGGTAGAAGAGGGGCCCATTGTTGGGTTAGTGATTCTAGAGCTAGACAATTAGATGAAGTTGGCAGAAGATCGATAGTTGAATATCTTGATATTTTAGGTTCAAAACAAAATAAAATGGGTAAAAAATCATTTAATTTGAAAAAACCATTCCATCCTCATGTTGAAAGATCTTTTGGTGTAATGGCTAAACATTTTACTGAAATAGTTCTACAAGAGCAAGATCCTTGGTATACCCAACCTTCCGATGACAAAAAAGGTAAAAATTGGGAGCAGGTCGAAGAATTATTATCTTATTTACCAGACAAAACTTTACAACAAGAATTACGTCTTAAATGGCAAAATAGCTCTAAAATATCAACATCAAAGGATAAATGGGATGATATTAATGTTGTAGCTCAAAAGGTTTTAAAATCCCAGACTCAAGCTGCATACTTGAAAGAAGCAAAAAAAGACATTGTGGTTTATTATTTATACCCAAGGTTGGATATAGAAGTTTCTAAACAAGTGATTCACTTGTTGAAATCTCCATTCTGTGTTCACCCTGGTACCGGTAACGTTTGTGTTCCTTTTAATCCTAAAAAGAACTTATCAAGTAATACTGAGGATGATGAATATGGTTTCAATCCAACAAACTCGCCTAATTTGAGACAATTGCAAAACGAAATAGAAATATACGATACTAAACGGGTGAATCGTGAATCTAGCCAACCATTGGATGAGTCTGATTCCGAACTTGACAACAACAATCTCAGAATTGCCGATTATGAGAAAACTAGCTTAAAACCATACGTTGATTATTTCGGTAAATTTGTCCAGGAATTACTTAAAGACGAAATGTCAGAATCTAAAAGGAATAGAGAAGATGATCCATTAGACTTCTGACTTTGTTCCACATTTATTATCTTTTTCTTGTATACTAAGGCATTATTTATTTCTCGAATCTTTTCTACAATTAGTTATTTATATTTATCATTACTATCATAATGTAACGTATTAATTTTAAAATAAAATATGTATTATTACTCTTTTGATTTTTTTTTTCTTTCTTTTTGAATTATATAAAAGAATGCAAAATAAATAATCACTTAAACACTTGATAAGTTAATAAAATACAGTTAGATTGATGCTTGTCTCTTCCTCAATGACGTTACTACGGAAGAAAATTATTATGCTATGTGAGTACATTCGTTTAATATTTTATGAAATGGGGCAACCTCCTAGGACTTTCAAATCATCTAAAGACCCGCTATTATTTTTGATAATGATAGTTTCCTCGGTGTTTGTTGCTGATGTTGAACTTAAATTTTCATCGGTTTCACTACCATCCTCATTATGGTACCACTCTAAATATTCCAACAGAGAATTGTATTTCACAGTACCTGAAGTTAAGTAAATATCACCATAATTCAAGTATGGATAATGCCATTTCGGTAAATATATTATGGTGGGAGTGTCACGGTCACTGTCTTCGTCATTAGAATTAGCAAATGAAACGGTCAATGCAAATTTGACTGATTTTATATCAAACTCAGAAACTCGGATTGAACCTCTTGTTGCCACGGCATAGGGCCTGATAACGGCACTGGCTGCTCTGACACCATCGGGAGAAGGATAGCATTTACGATTATGACCTAATCGAACATTTTCAGAAGTAGTTGAAATCAATCCAACAGACAGCGTAGATTGGGAATCGGTATTATCGTCCGATTCCCTTTCAGAACTTGAATTATTGGAAGCTTCACCATTCAGAGTTTCTGACCCATTGGGCTCGTTAATTGATTTATTTTCGATCATAGCAGCACTTCTTCTACGCTGATGCTTGGTACCAATTCTTTTCAAACGTCCACGACCATTACTGCTATACTTTCTTGTTTTAACTTTCAAAGTTTCTCCACCAGTTTTTATTGATAGAACAGCTTTGGATTTTAAACTAGACAGCCTGCTCATGGATGTTGAAGTAGAGCTCATATTGAAGTTTTGATTAAAGATTTCAGGGGAAGGGTCATCATTTAATAATAAATTTCGATCTTCTGGGCTCCAGAATGAAAAATCTTCGTTGTTCCAACGATCACCAAATTTATGAGAATTGATTGAAGTGTAACACCAGTAAGTATGACTCATGTTTGAGCCTTCTAAAGCGTAACTTAAAGCATCAATTGCACCTGTTTGTGAGATATACTTACAATCATCATAAGAACGCTTATCATCCATATCAAAAGGCATACCAGTTTCCGACATCAAAGTTGGAATTGACCCAAGATAATCTTCACACTCCTGTTTTATTTGTTGAAATTGTCTTTTCAAGCAGTTACGAATGGCACGTTCACCAAAGACAATTCCCAATACCGGATTGAAATAACAGCCTCTCATGATACCCATAGTGTCAACGTTATACTTAGTGTTCCAAGTCTTGAATAACAATGATACACCATCATAATAATGAGGGCAATAGATTGTTTTTGAATCAATTATATGACGAGTATCTTTTCTCAAATCCGGAGGAATTTCCAATACTGGAGGCTGAATCATGACGAAAATATTGGGAGTTATTTCACGAACCATTTTCTTAAATTTTATATAATAGTCAACGAAAAAATTATTGGTGAAGAATTCCATATTGATTTTTTTTGGTAAAATGTCTAAATTGAACTTTAGAGATGAACTAACTTGGTTGAAATAGTTTGGTAATTTTAATTCACAATTCTCGTTACCCCATTTCAATCTTTCTTGAGCGGACAAATTGGGTAAGATTGACAAATCCAAGTTTTTATCCCATTTCCAAATTCTTCTTTGAGAAAAGATACAATTACCAATTTTCCAATTCGAGCCCCTTTTCCATCCGTAATGGAAATCAATTTCTTGTGCTTCTTCCGGGGATAACCAAGCACGAGCACCTTTAGGGTCAACAATTTTAGTACCAGCTTTTTGAGGACCAGACATGGTAATTTTATAAACACTAATCTCGACTGCAAAACCCATACCCAACTTCATACACTGATAGACGGTAGGTGTTGTACCAATACGAAGCTGTTGATTGGTGGGGAGGTATCCTAGATGTTCATGACCCACAAGCCCACAGTTGGGTTCATTCATTGATTCAAATCCCAATAAGCTACCATTTTCAATCATGTGAGGTAAGCGTTCAGTAATTTTTGACCAAAAATAAGCTTGAGAATCAATATAGTGATCTTGTAAATAATGCTGAATGTTAACATTATTGATGGTTAGATCCGGAAAGTAAGTAGCACCAGCCCAAAATAAAGTGAACATGGTTAGAGACGCGAGTCTTTTATAATTAGAGGGCCAAATCATTTTAGGGAAAGGCTCGTATTCTGGATGAGCAGGATCCTGAAACCTTGGCTCGTTATGAAGAATACTAGCTTCAGTATGGGCGAAACGTTTTGGTTGTAGCCCAGCAGCGTATAAGGTCCATAACGGAGCACCACTACCCCCACTGAAACGAGACCAGACGTCCTGATGGGGGTCGATGAAAACATACAATCCCCCAATCTTATAAATGATATCCAAGATCTTAGCCGTGTAATCGATATAATCATCGTCGTATTTCCCAGGACCCTCATGTTCTATGGCTTCCCAGGTGATTATATATCTGATGGTATTATAACCCCAAGATTTGATTCTACGGAAATGCAGTTCAGCCTCTTCCAAAGGATAAGGACGGCCAACAAACGAAACATGATCCCCGTCAAAAAATACATCATCCGGATTGGTTGAATCGGCCTTATACGTAGGCATGTCAGGATTCAGTGGTAATTTCAGACCAGCATCCATATTAATACCCTTCAAGGTGATTTTCCTACCCAGTTGAGGGTCAATTATATTCCCCTTACCATCGGTCTCCAAGGGAACACAATCGAGAATCGATTGTGTGCTATTGGTATCAGAAGTAGCCTCTATCTCCTCTAAAGGATCACCATATTTGCGTTTCAAAGGTTTAATACCAGAAAGTGAGACACTAGACACCGTGCTATATACACTTAGCCGGTCATTTATAACATCTCTGACGTACTTGGCTCCCCTCATAATGTGCTATTCCAACAAGAAACTCAAGAAACCAAACCAGAGCCAACAATTAGACTTGATCAACTAAAAAAGACAAAGTAAAGGAAATTTCAAAGAAAAAAAAAAAATTCCAAAGAAAAAAAAAAAGAGAAATATCCCAAAACACCAAAAAAATAAAACTAAAACTGAAACAGAGTATGTCAGTCCTTGCTATTGCAAAGTCGAGAAAAGCGATAATATCCTACTCTTCCTCAAGGGTGATAGCGATGCAACGATAAGCAACAAAGTGAAATAACAGTGAAGAGCTGACTGAAGCCTTCTTTTTTTTTTTTTGTTTGTTTTAATTGTGTTATTTTTTTTTCTTTTTCCGCTCCGCTTAGTCTGCTCGCTTGGTAGAAGCAGCACTTTCTCACCCAATTTACTCAATAGATCGTTGTACCAGCCCTGGTTCTTGAGGGGAATCGCCAGGCCGAAGAGCTCTCCACAACAGAAAAAGCGGTGATTGCGAGCATTTCATTGTCTCTTTTTGACAGCGCTTTTGACACCCTGGGCCGAGCGACCCCCGAGCGACCGAGCCAGCCAGCCGACAAACAAACGAAGGTCGACCGAGAAGATCTGGGGGGAGGGTTCTGTTACCGAAAGAAAGCCAGGCCAGTGCGGATTTGGCAGCAATATTCACATTCACTTCTTGAGCCATCCCGAGATCAGCTTCATATGAAGTATCGAAGAGCAAGCATGCTCTTACAAATCTAATCTAACGGCAGGAAATATAAGATTGAATTATTTTTTGGGATGGGGGTTATCAACGGTTACCCAAAGCTCTCTTCTTTGCACTCTGTTGAGCACTTAATCTCCAGGAGTCTTGGTTTTTGGCAAATTTGTCATATAATGGCACAATCTTATCCTTTCTTCTTCTTTGGTTAACCTCGTTGGCATCGGCAATTTGGTAGAAGGCCGGTGCCAACTCAATTAGCCATTTTGGTTCGATTATGGTAACACAATGCATATACTCTTTGGTGGTTAATAATAAAGTATGATAAATGACGTAGTCGGGATTCTTACCGTATAAGGATGACGAAGGATGGACCGATACATTAGTTTGTTCAACTAGAGTTTTATAGGTGGATTCTTGGGAATTTTTTTTGGCCGAGTGCTTGAAGAAACCAGCACATAAAGCTTTTCGAACTTTAGTTAAATCAGATCCACAGCTGATTATTGGATGCCTATACTTTTTCATAATGGTTACTAATTGTTTTCTAACCTCTTGTGCTTTACGCATACTTCGTTCTTGGATAAAATTCTCAGAACACCATGTCTTACTATATCCATTAAGAGTCCATGCTTTGTAAACATTGAATAAGGTAAGATGATCTCCGTGAATATGATGAAATCTGGCTTTACGTTGATCTGCTAAGGATTGTTTATCTTTCGGCCGGTAAAACACGGTTTGAACTGATAACATGGCCACGATTGTTAATATTTCTTCCGAACATCCAAATTCTCCACTGATAATTAATGTTTTGGCTAATGTCGGTTCCATTGGGAAATCGGCCATTTTATTACCTAATAATGTTATATTCCCTTCATTGTCTAAAGCATTCAAAGTGTATAATTCTTGTAAAGCAATTATCATGGTATTTATCGGAGGTGGATCCATAAATTCAAAATTGAGTAAATCTTTTATACCCATTGCCTTTAACATTAATATCGTATGGGATAAATTTTGTCTTTGGATCTCCGGTATGGTATTTGGTAACATTTCGGTTTTGAATGCTTGTTCAGTATATAATCGATAACATTTCCCCGGACCGGTTCTACCGGCTCGTCCACTTCTTTGGTTGGCTTGTGCTTGGGATATTGGTGATACAATTAATGAGTCCATCCCTAGTTTGGAATCATAAGCATTTATCTTAACAAATCCTGGATCGACAACATAGTAAATTCCATCTATAGTAATCGACGTTTCAGCAATATTGGTGGCTAAAATTACTTTCCGTGAATTTGGAGGGGTTGGTTCAAATATTCTACTTTGAATCTCTGATGGTAATGACGAATAAACTGGTAATATAATTAATTCCGGTACAGTTTCACCTAATGCTTTCATTCTTTCAAATAACGCATCACAACTGGTATCAATTTCTTCTTGACCAGTTAAAAATACCAAAATATCTCCCTCTGGCTCCAGAACATGGATTTGAATCACCGAGTCCAATGCTGACGCCAAATAATCCATCTCTGGTTCTCTGGTATACATAACCTCAACTGGATAAGTTCTACCAGGAATTCTCATAACTGGACATTTGTTGAAATAATTAGAAAATTTATCTGCATCAAGTGTAGCTGATGTCACTATGATTTTTAAATTAGGGTTTTTGTTGGCGGCTTGCTTTAATAATGCAAATAAAACATCAGTAGCAATTGTCCTTTCATGAGCCTCATCCAACATTATAACTGAGTATTTACTCATATAAGGATCATTCAATGCTTCTTTTTCCAACATACCATCCGTCATATATCGAATTTTGGTTTTACTACTTGTATAATCTTCAAATCTGATAGTATAACCAACCTCATTCCCTAATTCGCAACCAACTTCTTCAGCGACCCTTTTGGCCACAGAAGCTGCTGCAACCCTTCTTGGTTGAGTACAACAAATCATCTTATGACCTTCCTTTGTTTCGTTAAATCCCTCTTCCGACAAGTATTGCACAATTTGAGTAGTTTTACCAGAACCAGTTTCACCGACTATAACTAAAAATTGATTTCCTCTAATAGAATCGACCAATTCTTTTCTCATTGAAAATACGGGAAGAGACTCTCTTTGTTCTTTCATTGAAAGGTTTGTTCTTTTACCATATGAAATTTTTTTGTTCATTTGACTTTTTTTCCAATCATTAACAACGTTATTAGTTGTAGAATCATCTTTCGTGATTGCATTAGAATGCGTCAATGGATCGTGAGCTTCTGCACTTTTGGCCTTAGCCAACTTTTCTTCTTTCTCTTTTTGTTTTTGTTGTTTTAATTTTTCTTCTTTGTAATTCTTTGCCAAAGTTGAACCATTTAGAGCTGCTCTTCCCATTGAACCTTCAGGATTTTTTATGATTTTTACTGGTTTCAATTCGGCCATATTATCAGACTGTCCCTCGAGAAATTCTGGTTGTTTATTACTTAATTCGATTTCAATTTGTACCTCTTGATCATCGTCTTGCTTGTTTGTATGATCTTCAAATGCAGCATTTGGATCTTCCGTAATTCCTGAAAGTTCGGGATAATCCAGTGCATTCGCAACACCAGAGGCAATCAACTGGCGGATTTCCCAACGTTCTGGTGAAGTGAGTCGTCTCTTCGTACCTCTTTGCGATTCTAGAGAAACATCTCTTCTGGTTTGGCGGTCTTCAAAAAACTGAGTCTGCTCTTCTTGTTTTTGAATAGCCAATTCTTCTGATTTATCTAAGCCAGTCATTTGATCAATGCCCCTCATACTTAATGATATTTTTTGACGAGGTCTTCTTCCTGGTCTTGTAGCTAAACCTTCTTCTATTCGAGTAACTTTTACAAATACTTGTTGATCTTGCTTTAATGCATCCTCAACTTGTCGTATTCTGTGCTTCCCATCAAAGGATATCTGGGATATATGGCACAACCCGGACTGGAATGAAGAAGGATTGTTTAGACGTATAAATGCCCCATAAGCAGTAATATTAGAAACGTAGCCTTTATAGACGCCGCCTTCTTCTGTTAACGGACTTCTTGGTGGGTCATTATTTGGTACTCTATCATAATGTTCTTCCTTTATGGAGACTTTCAAGTCTGAATCTTCGTTCTTCACGACGGGTTCCTGTATTTGGGTCAGTTCAGGTACTTTCAGTTCAGTTATTTCACGTTTTATAAACGGTATTTCTTCCTTTTTCACTTTGGTCGTTGGAAAATCATCTATTGTTTCGAATGACTCGGCAATAAAGCTTTCTGGGAAATCATCCCCTCCGTTTTCAGCCAAAATCTTTTTAAATGCCTCCAATCTTTCATTCTTGTAACTTGAAGGTTTACCGTTAGCTTGTTGATAAAGACCATGCATGAACTTTGATACGGATTGATCTTCGTCTTTAATACCAAGGTGCTTCAACACCAAGTCCGAGAGACGATCCAGGCAGCTTTTGTCGAGTTGAGACATTGGGAAACTTGGATTTAAACCTGGTTGAAAATCCCATCAAGATGAGTTTATCTTTTTTTTTTTTTTTTTTTTTAATGGTTTTTTTGCAAATACTTGATCGCGCATCTTACCCCATAACAGTGCTTAGATATGCTAGTAATAAAGAGCTCTACAACAGAAAGTACGTTAATTATGTATTTTGTATTTCATTTAATCAGTTAATATTCTGCCACATCCCTAATACCGTCTTTGTCAACGACTTTTACGTAGACACCTTTAAAGTCAATTGGCATTCTAGTTTCTAATTCTTTTAAGGACAATTTCAATAATTCCAAACCTTCCTCGAGTTTCATATCGGGTCTATAGTGTCTATCCAATAATGAAGTACAGTAGAAGGCGGCGTACCCATGGGCAGCGTACGGTAATTCCACCTGAGTACCTAAGTAATCTATCCAGTTCAAACTTGGAGTATTAGTTTTTGGATCAAAACCTCCGAGTAAAACATTGACTTGGAAGGGTTTACGGGATCTGATTGAGGTGGCCAATTCATTTCTGACAAAAGATGCAGTTGCTTTTGGAGATAATTCTATATCGTTTTCTCTCATTGTGTATAATTGAATATTAGCTTGGATATATTCTGCAAATTGAACGGTATCACCAGCTTCCCCGGTATAGGCAAGTAAGTTATGAGTATTTAATGCACGAGTTTTGTCATCGGTGGTCTTTAATACAGAAATACCTCTAGTGGCTGCTTTCGAAGTGGCAATGATGGTAGAATCTTGGACTCTAATACCTAACACGATATCCATGATGATTGGTTATGGATGTATGTATATATTAAATTAATCGGTAGAGCAATCTGTATCCAACGAGAAAAAGGCTAGTAAAAACAGACTGGGTAATTGATTCGGTGAAGTAAATCCCTTCGCGTGGTATATAAGCTGATATATGGGAAACAATTGAAAGATCCAAGTTGATATTGGAAAGTATTTGCCATCCATTTTTGATAGACAAATTTCGGTTTTTTTTCTTTGGTGGAAGAAAAAAGTCGTGCAAAGGATTACATAAGGTGTACGGGTCCGTGGTTTCTTTAAAATACATACAGTTAGTTAAGCTACTCAGTTTTGCAATCCAGCTAACTTCTTATCGATTATGGATTCGATTAACTTGGTCAAGGCACTGGATTGATTCTTGATCTGGCTGTTGAGGTTGATTTCGATTTGTTTTTCAATTAGTTTACCCGTTAAGTCCACTTCGATATTAACGGTATCACCCAAATTTTTCGAAGGTAAGATGACTTTACCTTGAGTGTAAGCAATCATCATGATTGAAAACTCAAAAGTATCGTAATTGACATCGGTGACGGTCAAGGAGGTCCCGTCAATGGCAATAAATCCCTTTTCCACTATGTAGTTAATATTTTCCTTTTCAGCATCTCTTAATTGGAAAGTGAAGGTGATGGCATTACCATCAGGAACTCGCTTAACCACTTTAGCAATGGTATCGACATGACCTTGAACTACGTGACCGCCCAATCTGACCTCACTGGTGACTGCTCTTTCCAAGTTAACTTTCGATCCTAGATCCAAATCCCCCAAGTTAGAACGACGTAAGGTCTCTGGTGCAACACCAACCTTGAATTGAGTTTTGGCTTCGTTATATTCGGTGACAGTCAAACATACCCCATTAGTGGCTATAGAGTCTCCAAGGTGAACGTCATCCAAGATTTCTGCGCAATCACCAATGGTCATGGTCACCCCATTACCACCGGAGGAACTGGTATCGACTTGTTGGTACTCGAGAATGGTACCGATAGTTTCAACTAAACCGGTGAACATTTTTGAATAGAAAGCTAAACTGACTTCTTTGACTTATGAATAAAGATAAACTGGAGTATCAAACTTTAGTTTCCTTGTTCAAATGGCTGTAAATTGTATAGTTGGTGCTTGATCCGATTACAAATATTTTGTGATCTCATTAATCATCCGTGTCGGAATCATTTATATGCGAACCACTAGCTTCTTCACAGAAGAACAACCACTGAGAAGCATCTCTGGACCCAAGTCTATGGGTGGCTTAATGAAGCATTGCATATAATCCTATCAACTCTATAGAACTCGTACCTTGATCAATGAATTGTCTGAGAAGCCATCAACCATTCGGCCGTTTAATAGCTTCTTTTCTCTATTTTCGCTAACAGGTCACCAGGTTTATGCTTACCAGTCTACATCTCTACTTCTTGTAATTAGAACTCTGCAACGTATTGGAGAGTCGACTTTCTTGATCTAGTTATATTAGTTATTAACGTCCCGGTATGCATGTTACCGAGACCTCGTAGTAAATTTGAGTATTGTGTGATGTACGGGTGTATTCCTTTCATAGCGAGAAAACGAGATTGGAAAATTTTTGAAGAAACCTTTAGTTGTTAATCACCCCAAAAGATTCAGCAAAGATAAGATGCCATTCAGATTCCCAGTGAAGTTCGAGCTTCCCAAGCACTCTTATGTTAATGCTAGGGTGATCAGAGATCAGTTTAAAAGAACCCAGGTGGCAGAACATGAAGTTACTAGAACTGCATTAAGATATATCGCTAGAAATACTGAATTACCAGCCAGAGCTAGATTAGAAGCCCAATTACAATTAACTGCCATGCCCAAATACACTTCTCCTACTCAAATCAAGGACAGATGTGTTGCCAGTGGACATTCAAGATCAGTCATTCACGATTTCAAACTCAACAGAACTGCGTTCAGGGAAAGAGCCAGAGCAGGACAAATTCCTGGGGTTAAAAAGGCTTCTTGGTAATTCGACTTGTTTAATTTTTTGTAAATAGCTGTATAATAATATTTATCATTAGTATCTCTTGATGTAGACCGTTAATTAGTAGGTAATTAGTAGGTAATTAGTAGGTTAATTAGTAGGCTTGACAGAACACCAGTACCGCAGTACAATTTTTCAATATTTTCTCTTCTTGTTATTTTCAATTTTTTTTTTTTCAAGTATATATGTGATTCAGCATCCATCTCCAGTCTACAGTCGATATTATGTTTCTATCCATTAGGTCGGGGGCCTCTATGTCTACTGGAATAATAAGAAGAACTTTGCTTCAACAACCGATCCATGCACGCAGATTAATATCCTTGAAACCAGACTTTTCAAAGTTGAAGAAAATTGAACAACCTCCAGGATTCATCGTTGATACCGTTAATGAGCCTTATAAACCTCCACAATCTGATCCTTACGAGGGTAGCTATCATTGGGCATACGAACGTATGGTTTCCACTGCGTTGGTTCCCTTGTTAATGGTTCCTTTCATCGGAGGAGTTAATCATCCTATTATTGACGCAACCTTCTGTGTGACTCTTTTAGTACACTGTCAATCGGGGTTTAAAGCTTGTATCATTGATTATATCCCAAAAAGAGTTTATGGAATTTGGCATGGCGTGGCTTGTAAATTATTATCTTTAGGTACTTTTGTTGGTTTATACGGTATTTATCTTTTAGAAACAACCAGTAACGGTCTTTTCGATTTGATTGCAAGTCTTTGGGGTGCTTAAGCCGTCCTCTTTTCATTTCCTTTGTATATAGAATAATTCACAACTCTCCCGTCCTAAATTGTCTTCGTAGCTCATAGAAATGAATTGTTCTTCTGTAAAAGGGTCCCGTCAAGCTCTTTCGGGTCACAGACCATCATTTCCCTGCATTCGAGCCATACAAGTTGCCCCATTGCAATTGTTGCAGGTTCAATGCTTAACCTGGAAAACTTACGAAGCAACTTCTAACGAAAGAAAGGAGAACAACACCAAAAAAAAGAAAAAAGAAGATGCAGGCGAAGTTCTTATGTTGGAAACTACGATTTTATCGTGAAAATTTCCAAAAAAAAAAAAAAAAACACTCATACTCACACAATCTCTGGACATTGTCGACATTTTGCATACTTGTAATCGTCGATATAAATAGCTTGTTTCCCTTTGTCTCTCAAGGATTTTTGAAGTTCAGAGATAATTTTGTTGCAACAAGGTTCATTTTGCTGCTTAAATATTTGACAGATAGCTGCGCGTTTTAAAACATCATACGTACATAACGACTAAGCAAGATCCAACAATCATGCAAAGAAGATGAGTGACATCGGCAGTCCTGAATTCGATAGAAAAGACGAACTTTTCGCAAAAGACCACCGTTCCGATGGTGACAATGACGATAAGCCATCATCAGCCAAAACCGAGCCAATTGATCACCTTGGCCTTCAACAATCACTGGAGATTGAGCCGCAGGAGGAAGTGGTCTATGAAGTTGTTGAGACCCCAATATTCAACGTCACCAGAGCCTTGTTTATTGGCAATTTGCGTCGTCCCTTGAATGCAATTGGCTTTCAAAATTATTTAAAGCAGTTGACGGCAGATTTTGCTAATGAGACTAATGTCTCTGGCATGGAATACGCTGTTGAACGAGCATGGTTGAATAGAACTAGAACCCATGGTATTGTATTGCTCAATTCAGAAAATGCTGCGGTTTATATACGGAACCGTTTGAATGCAAGTACGTACCCATTTCCAGATGAAGATTTGAAGTTGAAAAGAGAATTTGAACAGAGAGAACACGATCGTTACTCCACTGAGTTGGTAGAATATGAAGAACTGCTAAACAAATATCGAGAATCGCAGTCTGACTTGGTTACTCATATCCAAGATCCTGAAGAAATTGACCTTGATGATGACTGTCGTGAACGTTCCCCCACTTTAATCGAACCTCCGGCGAAACAGCCTGAGGAGCCTCGTGAATTCAAGGTTGAAAGATTGGAACTATATGTGGATTACATTCCCGTGAAGGTGATTAATCAATGGATTTTTGAAGAAGATAAAGGTCCCCGTAATGGGAAATGGAAGGTGGTTTATGAAAATATCGATAACAGCTTAATTGCTCAGCATAAATTATTGGAAGGTGATTTTATACCAAAGTACGATAACCGAAGAAATCACCCAAGAGTGAACCTGAGAAGAAATGGCTTAGCCAATAAAAAATCTAACTATGTATCGAATCCACGGAATCTGTATAAGTATGCTGCTCCACTGCATCTTCCTCCTCCTAAGAGCGGGAGAACATCAAGGCCGAGTATTTCTCGCCCAGCAATGGGATACTATGCTGAACGAAGCAGTTATGTTCCACGTCAAGAATCTGGAAATAGAAGACCAAATACTGATTCCTATCTTCCAAGATACGAATCCCGCAGCCGGGACTATGAACGTGGTGGGTCAAGAACTAGAACTAGATCAAGGTCTCCTTGACTTTCTTCTCGGTTTCATTACGATTGACGATTACTTTTCATTTCTTCGCTTACATTAGGATCTTTTTTTAAATTCACAACGATTTATAATTATTAATTAAAGTTGTAGTTTTACAAGATTTTTGGTTCATGATGATCATTAAGAGGTGTTCTAATATACAAATGAAGTTGGGGTTTAGATTAGCCTTGTAGAGATTCATTCTTGGCCTTTGATTCGGGTGACTTTTCAACAAGTTCTAACGTAGTATCTGATTTATCACTGGAATTATCCGATGACATGGGACTTGAATCATTTGGTTTTGATTTCTTATAACCATTAGAAGGACTGGTCGAAGTATCCTCATCTTCAAAAGAGTCGTCTCTTTTTCTTCTTGATGTTTCCTTACTTTCACATTCCACCAGTATTGGCTCTAGTAATGACGTTTCATTTTGTTCATTTTGTTCATTTTCTTTATCATCGTTTTCTTTATCATCGTTTTCTTTATCATCGTTTTCTTTATCATCGTTTTCGTTAGTGCCATTTCCTTTATTTTCATGTTCTTTGTCGTTGGACTTGAACTCACCAAGCCAAGGAATCTTGATTAAAGAAATGGATTCAGGAAGCTTCTCAGTGCCATTTAAAACCAGTCTCGGACCTTTCTTCTTATTCGTTTCGAAAGTAGGTGGGGGGAAGTCGATTATACTTGACGAAACAACAAACAATTTGGTAAGAGAATTGAAATACTTGAATAATTGAACGTTATTATCCAATATATAGCCTTGTCCTTTGGGATCGATAAGTAATTCCGAAATCCTCTGAATGGTGAATGGAGGGCTTTCACCAAAGTCCCCTTGTAAGTTTCTGACAATTTTATCTTTTGATTTCACGATGGATTCTGGTAAATTGATTCCTTCTGGTCTTGGTGCATATTTCTCTCCATTTTGGCTAGCAGCACTCATCGACTCAATCCTCGCTATTATTCGTGGTAGTATATCTTGTCCCCATTCCAAGCTCGAGCGTGGCACATACTGTTTGCTTTCAACGATCTTAGTCAAAAACTTTTCAAGATCAGGGTCTAATGGAGGTATCGCTATCATTTCTTTGTTAAACACACACACACAATTGTTGATAGCCACTGACACAATCTATTAACAGTACCTGGGGTTGGTTTCTTCTCGTACAGCTCTTGCAGAATCAACACTTCACTTGTCAGTCGATCGTGTGAATGTTACTCAATCGGTTAGACGTTTTGAAGTCTTTTCCAGCAAATCGCGATCTCAATCCAGTACTAACAGTTTCACTTACAATGCTGCAAAATACATAACTGAACCTACACCGTCTATAAACTACTACTACCAAAACCTATTGAATCATACTTTCTCTCCCATGGGTCTACCCTAAACTAGTATCTGGCGACTGTCGAGGTCCAAAATCAGGTCAGATCGAGATGCGAAGACCTACGGCAACGGTATGCTTGCGTGTTTGGTCAAAGGCCAGCACCCATATCTAGCCACATCACCCGTATTCCCTCTTGATCTTTCTAAGCTCTTCACCTTCGTCCTTTGTAGTGTTTGTAAAATACCATTGCAACTGGTATGTGCTGAGTATTACGCGAAGTCCCCGGTTGAGTGTGCGTAATTAACAGCACTAAGTACACAAATAAAGAAAAAAAGTGAAAAAAAAAATTAAGTTTTTGAAAAATTCCATCAAAGCTTTGGATATTTGATTTACGAATACTGACAAGTTTAACAGGATAATGTCATTATTAAGGGTTTCAAGGCAGTTATACGCTCCTATAAGTAGGATATGCGCACCAAGAAGCATAAATTACACCAGAACCTTTGCATCAACATTCATTAGACAGAACTCAAGCACATCATCAACTCCACAGGCAAGTCAAGATATAAGTTTGGCAGCCCAAGTTTATCCTATAGACCAAGAGGCCATCACCGAAGAAGATGTCGACTCGTGGTTGCAAGCCGTTCATGAATTGAAAACCGGGAAGACCAATGCCGAAACCAAACAAGAGATTTATTTACAACAATTGGTTAATCCCGAACCATTTTTAAAGGAAGAAACACAGTTTGTTCCAACCCAAGAGCAATTAGCCGAAGTTGCATCATTTGAGTCGATCAAAGTTCCTTTACTAAGCGATCCGTTAGTTGACAATATGGTCAATTTGATTATGAGACACGGTAAGAAATCCAGTGCACGTAAAGTAGTAAATCGTGCTTTATATATTGTTTATTTAAAAACTAGAAAAGATCCTTTGGAAGTCTTATATGAAACCATTGATAAATTGGCTCCATTAACCGATACCAAGACTCAGAAAACTGGTACTGCCAAAAACAAAACTGTTCCATATCCTTTAACTACAAGACAAAGAAATAAATACGCCATCGTTTGGATCTTGGAAGGGGCCAGAAATAAAAAATCCCCAACCCTCTCGGTTAGATTGGCTGAAGAAATCTTATCTGCTTATGATGGTAAATCAGCTGGTTATGCTAAGAAAGCTCAAATGCACAAACTTGCAGTTTCTCAAAGAGCCACCGTGAGAATCTAGTCTTGTATTTAACCTTGTATATAATATAATATTGATGTAATATCGACTTGATGTAGTACTTTGTGGTTAACTCGGTTTGATTTTTCGTCTTGATTTTGCAACTTTTAATCCACAAAAAATTACACTAGGGGATTCCTTCGTTAATAGCTAGTTAAACCGTGGAGAATGCCAACTTTCCATGAACTATATAAGGATGTGCAGTATCGAATACGGTACTGGGAGATAAGCTATAGACAAAAATATTATAGCACTGATAAAAATCCCCGGGTTATTCAGACAAAATTACCAAACCAAAAATTGATTTCCTTAAGAACATTACCACATGACAAGTACCTCATCAAGCCGGGCGAATTCCTATCGGTGAGCTACGAGCCAGATAAATCAAGTGCTATGGTGGTTGAAAAACATAACAAATCAAGATTTAACATCCAGCCAAAAGATTATGAAAATTATTTGGAATCAAGAAATGGTAAAAAATTATTTGGTGGATTTGATGATACCGTCATAGGATCGCCTATGAAGTCCCAGCCCTTGAGAAGAGTGAAAAGCGTTACGGATTTGGTTTCACTACAAGCCCAAGCCCAAGAAGAAGAAGAAGAAGAAGATGCAGCTGCTGAAGATAAAATCTTATCGGCTTCTTCTCTAAATACTTTTTCTTTATTAAGTCCATCTTTACTCCCGAAGATACCTTCTGGAAAAAGCATTAGACGATTCATCAAAAGCCCTTGGGCAAAGCTGACCCCACTGCCAGAACAAAATGACCCTCCTGAGTCTCCCAGGAAGTCAGACAAGACCTTGCCTCCATCCAGAGTTCAATCAATTGTGTCCAAACTAAGTGCTCCATCCTGTATTGAGCGTAAGACCTGTCCTTGCACCAGATGCACCGCCAGAAGGCCCTGCTCCCCCGCTAATAACGAAAACGACCGGGACCCAGTATTAGAAATCCAACCTTGGACCAAAATATACAATGATATCTCATTGACGGCTGCTAGAGTATCAACCGGTAGTTTACCCAGTTCTCGTCACGATTTTGATAATCTTTCTTCAGACTTTGTTAGGCCCAGACTCGTTAACAGAAACCTCGACAACATCCGCAAGTGCTCAGCGAAAGGCAACGAGTACAGCTCTTTCCTAGACCTCTACTCTGATGACACCGATTTACTATCAATGTATAACTATTGAATAAAAATGGCTGCAACTTCACAAGAAAACACCCGTACCTGTAGAAACCTTCCGTACACCTCGCACTACACCCATACACCAAACAATACCACTGCGTTTGCAAAGAATAATTCCCCAAATTTTCATTGGCTGTTTTTCGGTGCGCACTATTAAAATTTTTCACACCTTTTTTTTTTTTTTTACTTAGAGAACAGACAAAAAGACTATACCGAACCAAAAACAAGAGGAAAATCTAAAAAGATCAACTACTTTAGAAGATATTATATATATTCAAGGTTAAATCTAATTTGTTGTTCACCAGTGCCATACTAGATACGTGCTTGTTAGAAAATCACTTCATAGATAGTTTTAATATAGTAAGATGATGATTCGTGGATCTACCCTTCGTTCAAATTTGAAAACCTTGACTTCCCGTCGTTTTATAGCTACTGCCAATTCCCAAACCAAATATACTACTTTGGGTAACGGTGTTACTTTAGCTACTGAAACCAATCCAAATGCTAACTCATCAACTTTAGGGGTTTATTTTGGTGCTGGTTCTAGAGCTGAACATCAATATAATAATGGTTTATCAGCTTTAACTGCCAATGTATTATCAAATGGTTTCAATAACGGTGTTCTTTTATCCACTGAAAACACCAGAGAATTGAATGGTTTGGTTGCCGAAACTACCAATGACAATGTAATTGAAGCAGCTAAACTCTTATCAAAAATTGTTTCTAATACTAGTGAAATCTTAAGTAAAGCTGATCTTGAACAACATAAAAAACAATTAATTGCTCAAGGTGAAAAATTAGAATCAATCCCACAAAAAATGATCACTGAACATTTAAATGCATCTGCTTTCCAAGGTTATTCCTTGGGTTTACCAGTTTTAGGTAGTGCCGATTCAATTAAGAATTTAGAAGTTCAAGATTCTGAACGTTTATTGAATAAACATTTAGTTAGTTCTAATGTCGTTATTGCTGGTTCTGGTAACTTTTCCCATGAAAAATTGGTTGAAGCTCTTGAAGGTTCATTAAAAGTTGAACAAGGTATAAAACCTGAAATTAAACCAGCTTCTTTCTTAGGTTCTGAAGTTAGAATGAGAGATGATACTTTACCAAAAGCTTATATTACTTTTGCTGCTCAAGGTGAAGGTTTATCTTCTCCAGCTTACTATGTTTCTAAAGTTGCAGCTGCTTGTTTTGGTGATTTTGATCACCAAAAGGCAAATGCTAAATTTACTTCTGCTAAATTAGCTTCAATTGTTCAAGATTATCATATTGTTGATAAATATTCTCATTTCTCTACTTCTTATTCCGATACTGGTTTATGGGGTTTCAATGCTGAAATTTCAAACGTTGAATCTGTTGATGAATTTATTCATTTCACTTTGAAAGAATGGAATAGATTATCTATTTCTATTAGTGATGCTGAAGTTGCTCGTGCTAAAGCCAATGTTAAAACCGCTATATTAGCCGAATTAAACTCTTCTAAAGCTATCACTAGTGATATTGCTACTAAAGTCTTATTACAAGGTTACAGATCTTCTGTTAAAGAAATTTTGGAAAAAATTGATTCTATTCAAACCAAAGATGTTAAAGCTTGGGCTCAAGTTGCCTTATGGGATAAAGATATTGTTATCTCCGGTACTGGTCAAATTGAAGGTTTGTTAGATTACATGAGATGGAGAAACGAAATGGCCATGATGAGATGGTAATCGATAAACATAATTTAAAGAAAGTCATATATATATATAAATAAATCCCAAAAAATTTCATATAAGATTTGTTTTTGTAAGTTGTTACAATTACAAACAATTACATCCATATAAACTTAATTTATTCCAAACAATCAACTTTTACTTCAAGTGATTATTATATTTTACCTTACTTGGTTTTGTTGATTTTCATCTTGTTCATACTATTCATTATCTTTTTATTATTATTATTATTATCTTAACTTATTCCACTTTTTATTCTCTCATGTTCGTTTCTTAAAACCATTATATGTATTGAAGAGTTTCTTCTTTTCAGTATTACATAATACTTTGTTATACAAATAAAAATTATTAATATCTTTAGTCTTGGAGTCAATAAACAGAATTTCTAAAAAAAAAAAGGAAAGAATAAAATAGACAATATCGTAGATTAAAATGTTATATGATACCACTTTTTTTCAAACTCAGTTGTACGACTAAATCAGTGACGGCAGATAACACGAACTTCATTGATTTTGTATCGGTTGCACAAGTACGGTGAACATATATTGGTTTATTTGAGCGGTTCAATTTCAAGAAATTAACCTCGAAGAAATTAATCGCTTCATCAACATCAGTTGGTTTCCCATTATAATCAGGGAAATAGTTTTTCAAAGGAGATTTATATAATTTGGCTTCGAAAATATCAATCTTGTTTAGAAATAAAATAAATGGAGTGTTTTTAAACCAACGAGAATTGCATAAAGAATCAAATAATATGATTGCCTCATGGATTCTATTAACTTTTTCATCCTCAAATAACGTTTGATCATATTCACTAATTGCCAACACGAATAAGACAGCGGTTATATTTTCAAAACAATGGATCCATTTCTTTCTTTCAGACCTCTGGCCTCCAGCATCTAAAACTTTGAACTTAAATTTTTTTATATTGAAATCAGTTTCGGTGATACCAGTAGTTTTGATCCTACCTTTTAAAATATCCATATCTGAGCATAAGTACAGAGGGTTACTAAATTTAAATATATTTTCAAAGTAGTATGTGGTGCTTGACTCTAACTGAAACTCGTTGGATCTCTTATGGCACATTTGAATACCTGAATCGTATTTCCATAACTGATCAATTGCTTCTGCAACCTCGAGTCTCGTAGATTGACGATCATTACTTGTTTTATTCAAATCTTCATATACTGTTGGATCGGGATCCATCGAATTTTCTTCAGCCGGGATCTCATCCCATATATTTTGACTCGCAATCCCAGTACTATTTAATCGTCTTTTAGCTCGATTATTCTCTCCATATTTCATAACATAATCATTCAAAAAGCTTTCACCTCCAGCCGCTCCCGTGTCAATCTGGTCTAAAGCATTGATCTGAAGCACTATCTGCTTATACCTACTTAACGAACTATTAGGCTGGTCACATGTTAATGGAATTCCTAATCTTCTTGCATTAACAATCAAAGTCTTCATAGACTGAATCAC